>VWYI01034663.1:14584-125216 GCA_013399455.1 Anthoscopus minutus | reverse complement strand
CTTTTGTCTTTTAAAGTACCGATGATGTACCAACCATCAAGGCTTTTCTCTCAGCTAAATGGGAAAAATTCCACTAGCTAAGAAACGAAAAAAAAAAGAAAAAAAAAAAAAGGACATGTAACCCCCAACAAAGCAATAACTCTATAGATTTAAATAACTTTTGGTGAAAAGCTTGGGTTTAAATTAGATATACAATATAGATATTTTCATTGTTTTAATTTCTCTTACTTTTACAGAGTCTTGAAGTAAATAACTAAAAGGCATTGAATTTGAGTTTGAATTTTCCAAACTATTTGAATAGACTTCTGAAACAAATAAACTTATTTATTTGAAAAATATTGTTTTCCTAAGTGTCATTTCCTTGCAACAGAAGTCCTACCCAGATATTCACCGAATGAGTATATGAGCATGGAAGTCTGCCCATGGAAGGATTAGAGTCTAATGCTTTAAGCTGCTGCACTTTAAATGTAGAGCTGAAATGTACTGCTAGACCACTGCTGCTGCAGAATTAGCATAATTTGGGAATGTCATTTGGTGACTTTTTCATTTATGTTTTCCAAATTTTTTTGTTTAGGCCATTTGCAGAGTGCTATTATTTCCCACTGTCCACAATCCGACCAGCTAGAACTAACTTCTTACTTGTCCTCATTCTGAGGGATGCTGTTTCTGCATGCTAACACATCACTACCTGTCCAATATATCAATATGCATTTGCTAGTTTCTCCTAAAATTTACTGAGAATATCGAGTGACTTTCCATCAAATCAATATTTACCAATGAGCTGTAGATCCATCTGCCAGGAGTATGTATGACCAACATAACACAATTTGGAGGGATCTGAGGCTAAAGCAAATATTTCAAGGTAGCTGCTCTTCCACTGTTAATGAAGACTTTAAAGTGACAACAGATCTCAAAGGCTGAGTAGTGACCGTTTTATCAGTTTCAAAATAGTACAGCTTTGCTTTCATATTTAAATAGTAAGTTGGAATCACAAGGCTACAGAACTGGGTAGAGTAGAAAGGATTCCTACTTCAAAGGGAACAGAATAAGCAACATTTTCAGGTATCTTGAGAGTATATGCCAAATTAATCTATGCATATCATTTTTTTGCAATTATTTGTAGCTCCATTGTGGAGTCTGAAGCAAAGACTTAAGTTCACTGAGGTCTAGGAATAAGAAGTAGTATCTAATAATTACAGAGAACGTTCTGATGAGTGATACATGTATAAATCAGTATCTATGTGTCTGTCTGCATGTTACATATGATGTAAATGGGTTTGCACAGGGACTTTTCATTCATTCTCAGTGCTGTTTATGTTGCAGACCTCTGAAGCAGATCAAAGCTAACAAATGGTTCAGATAATCTCTAGTCATACCCCTAAAGAGACCAAAGCACTGCTTTTGTTCCCCATCCTCCTCATGTATTGGCATTAAAAGGGGTATTGTAAGGCATAGTATTGTAAGACATAAAGATATAGAGAAAAGCCAGCAAGGAATAGTTTTGTTGTTTTAAGCTCTATTAAATTTTCCATACGCCTGACAATTATTGCAGCTTCTTGACACTACTGGTCTGGATGATGGCCATGTCCTTCTCTTGCAGGAACACAACAAGTCTGACTGCAGGGCTCAGGCTTATATAAGAGAGGTTTGCAGAAAAAGAGACCATATATGCTTAGCACGTACATTTTTAATAACAGCTGAGTGAGAAATGTCCAAAGATCATTTTCTCCTCATGAGGTTACTCTTCTAGTCAGTTCTTTCCCACCCCTTTCTTGCTCTTAATTCTCCTGACAGTAGCAGCAGGAAAAGGCAAAGCAGCATCAGCCCTGCTGTCTTCATCCTTTGGGAGGTTTCATGCAATGTGAAGCTGTCTCTGCTCAGACAACAGGAAAGATTTCATTTTCAACAGGAAGAGGAGTATCTGATCGTCCAGTCTTCTGGTGGTTTTTAATTCTGAGAAGTCAAAAGTTAGCCTGCAACATATAAAAAGTAGATTTAAAAAAAAAAGAATTTTTTTCTGCAACAGCTTTGGTGTAGGAGAAGAAAAAACAAGTTTCAATTGCTGTCAAGATGTTTTAAATTTGACATTAGAATAAAGCTACCTAATACTGAAACTTTCACAGCTCAGGTTTAGATGGCTGACAGATGTTGTGGAATTGTTACAATTTTCTATCTTAGCAGAGTAATTATTTAAACCATTTCAGGGCATTGAGGTTTTTCTTTTTCCTTTTCTTGTGTAATAATATTTCAGTCCTCTTTTTCTGCAAATGTCATAGTGGTTAAAACTTTTACACTTGATGTGAACCATTTTTACTTTTCCCCTCTTGCAGGCAGTTAAAAATAAAGATAGACCATTTCTAAAGTAAAATATTTCCAAGTGGAAAACTACAAAGACACACATTAAAAAAGGGCCAAGGTTTTTGAAATTTTCAAATAAAAAGGAAAACTGTTTTACAAGTTGTAATTACCATCAATACTTCAGAAACCAGTGACAAGTGACACAGATAAGTAATTTTCTTATTTTTGCTGGGGTTTTCTTTTGTGTTAAAGAAAGGAAAACATCAAAGTTAATGACTCCATGGAAACTGCACTTACCCATGCTCAAGGCATTTCACATGATCTATTAAACACAAACATGTTTTAATTGACCACTATTTTTATGTTCCTGGTGCTATCCATATTTATAACATTTATAACAAGTCTCATCACATTTCTTAGTATTTTAACTGTGAAATACTTAATGGTACTGACATTTAAAACAACATTATCAGTATTAGAATTAATACTGAAATTAATGGAGTAGTGGAAACTCTATGAACATCTTTATATTTACAATGACATTGTGTAGCACTTTATTTTAATAGGAAATTATTTCATTAGTAAGGGTTTGCTATCAGCTCAAAAATGTACCCTGAACAGGAAAGCTGTTGATGTGTGTGGTTGAAACATAAATTTTTTGCCCTAGCTTGATGCTGTAATTCTTATAATCAGTCTGATAAAAAATGTGCCTGGGAACATTTTGGAGGCTTACAGAAAGGAGAGCCAAAATGTCTTACAAATCTTGTTTAGCTGTCACCAAAACTTTATCAAATCTCTTTCTTCAAAGAAGTTTCTTACATCTTAACATCTGTATCTTAAATCCAGGAGATTCCTCTGTTTTCCACCAGAAATTAGTAGAATATAGTAATTTGTGGGTTTTTTTCTATGTCAGTCTTAATTTAACTTCACATCCAAATCCTATTTTAATCATTCCAATGAACCTGCCATTTTTTATTGCACCCAACTTTTACCCAGGGAACATTCCAGCTATGATTTGAATAAAAACTCAAGAATATTGACAGCTTTGAAGAGAATAATGTGTTTTCCCCCACGAAGGCCTGCTCTTTATGCTGCAGACAATGTCTTTGATGGGTGATGCCACAGGGACAGTTTTGTTTTAACATAACATATTGCCTGTTGAAATAAATCTAAATGAACACAGAGGTCACACTGAGCTGGTCCCAAATGTCCCTATAGACATATGTACAGACAGGTGGTTAACACAGCCTCCTGTCCAAAGCCAGATCTGGAGGGATTTCTCCTTATTCCTGACAGATGGTCAGCTCTTCTCAGAGAACCTGAATATGTTCATTTAAAATATTTATGTGATTCTAAGAACTGGAACTAAGGGTTCTTCAGGTGCAAAACCATGATCCACCTTTCAAAAACAGTTACTTGGCACTTTGAAATTCATTTCCTTTTCATGAAAAAACAACTACAAAAGTACTGAGGACAAAACTCGAGTTATTTAGGGATAAAATGGCAGAGAATAACTGTATTCTGTATTGCATTATGCTCTATTTCCTTTTTTTTTTTTAAGACATCTGGGGCACTGGGGTACATCTGCTGTCCTTCAGTCACTGCTGTTTGGGAATAGTGTATGATTTGGGTGTCTGTCCATCCTGAGCAGAATGTAGAGACATCTCTCTTGAGCAGCAGCACTGACCCAGGGACAGGGAATCCCTCCGTGAGCCCCGTGTTCCTCAGGCAGCAGCGTACACATCTGGCTGTAACCTCACAGTCATGCAGGCTCTCATGGTCACTGCAGCAGCTTCTCATCCTTCACCTGCTCCCTTCATCAGGAACAGGCTCTGTGGGAGCAGCCCAAGGCTGCCTGCGCTGGGCAGTTCTGTGGAATGCAGCTGATGGCATTGCTACGACACAAACCATTTGCCTTAAGAGTTGTGGTCAAGTTGCTTGTATTGTCAGCCTCAAAATGGGAAATAACACCCACAGCTTTAACATTGTTTCTCCATGAACTGCCAAGTAATTGGGAGGAGCCCAGAACATTTTTGCACCAGAATAACCCAGCAAATTAGTCATAAAAATGTCTGTAAAAAGTATGAAGTATTTATGTTGTGCTGCAGTTTTAATAGCTTTTCATTGGTGGGTTACAGACAATTCTCATAATGTAACAGACCTGTAGGTGATAATGGCAAGGCTCAGGCTGTGGCACTGCTTAAAATTATTACTGTAATTCCACTAGGATTATCTTGCACAGGTAGAGAGTAGGTACAAAAATGTCTAGGCTTAATATTCAGAGAGATTAAAAATGTGTTCCTTCGCAGGCAAGAGTGGATAATCTGAGCCTTTGGGTCTTAAGTCCTGTATTCTGCTATAGAAATGTCTTTTAAAGCCTGTTCTAAATCCACTAGAACTTAAAGCTGGTTTGCAAAGAAATTTTTCTCTGTCAGGTTCTGCACAATTATGGTTTAGTGTCCTTATAAATACAGAGGCTCTTTTAAACTGAGTGAAGCAGACCAAGTTTATCTTTACAGAAAAACATTTCTGAGAAACAACTGTGACATTTTTTAATCAATGGAGATTTTAAAGTGAATTTCAGCATAGGGCTGTAGCAAACATATGGACCAGAAGTTGATTAATATGTGTACACAGAAACTCCCTAGAAATCCCTATTGTTTTGATAAATGAAAATGACTCCCAGCAAGAACCAGGCTCTAGTCTGTGCTAAAATAATAACAAAAGAATTTACTTTGCATTAATAAAGTGTGTTAGCCATAGTCAGTCTGGAGAAGTTTAGCCCTCGCTTGAAAGGTGCTATTGGTGACCAAGATAAAAGTCTAAAACATTGCTAAATGATGTTTTATGCTTCCCAAAGGGGTAAACCCCACAAAATCTGCTTTCTAGTAATAGTTTAAACTTTCGACATTTGCAGATTACTGCTCAAATGTGAAAACAGTGATCCTGCCCTCATATTCCTATTAATTTCATTGAGGACTTATTAGCTGTGGTACACAGCAGGATTCCTTACATATTTCTCTTTGCAGCACCAGCCAAAAGTCGAATTTTCATTATGTGTGGAATTCTCTGTGTCCCTGTGTCTCTCTGGGTGGTAACATAAAGTACAAGCTACAAGCAGCTTACATCAGGAGCTCATTGGTTTTATTCCTTTACTTCCTTTTCAGTGGAAATACTGGTCTCCATGCCATTAGTATTGCATTAGATAGCTCTTTAAAAATAGACCCCCTTAATGTTCCCTGTTGAAAGAAACATTAGGATCCAACAGTAATTAGAACTGGAGGAGACAATGATTATGTCTTTAGTGTCAGAAGACACTTTCAAAGTTTTGGATTTAGTCAGCTGACACATACAGGCACGCTGAGAGTACATGACCTCTTTAGATACCCATATTAAGTTGTTCTCCATAGGTAAAATTTATTCTCCTTTTTATGATGTTTGATGTCACATCTGATGTTTTCTTCAAAACTGAGATTTAAAAGAAAGGTGATAATGTAAACATGTCAAAATACACCACATGAGGATATTTGTTATTGTTGTGGCACAACATCTGCTCCTACTCATGTGCTTTGCATGAGCATTTTATAATAATGAAAAATTGCAAAATTTGAAGAAAAGAAAAGGCAATAAAATGAACAAAGCTTACTGCAACAACACACACCAAGAAGAGATGAATTTTTAAATTTGGTCTTATCTCTGCTTTTGTCAATCTCTTCTGTGTTTACAGACTTAATAATAGCAGAATGGAGTCTCTGACTGTCATTCTGTTAAGGTATGAGCATGTTAACATGGGAGTGTCTTTCTTCAGCCAAATCCACAACTTAGTGCCTGGTGGAAGGGAGCCAGCCTGTTTGCTTGCCTTTCTTGTTTTGATTCCCCCACACTTTGCTCTAGAGTGTGGCCTGTGTGCTGTATTACTGGCCTGAGCTTTTCAGACATGTGCTGATGTCCATTGAGGCATAATGTTGTATGTTCTCAAATGCAACAGTCTTTGATATGGCCCATTCAGGATATTTGTGATTATCAAACGTGGGGCAACATTTCTCTTCATTTAATTTAGACAAGGAAGAATTTTAAAGCTTAAAATCAGGTATGCATAATTCAACTTGGAAAGTCAAAATAAATGTTCACTGTTAAAATTCATCTGATTAGTATGGACACAAATGGTTGAATACATTTGCATTTTTTTCAACTTCTGTGATAGAAGTAATTTGTGTTTATTTGAATCTCCTCTGTGTATTACTATACCAAATAAAGAGCAGAGTAAATAGAGCTGAGACAAAGTTAACTGAGAACGAGTGATCATTATATAAAGTATTATGGAAAATTGCTCTAGAAATCTCTTACAGTTAACTAGCCGATGTTATATGTTTAATGCACAGTTTAAAGTGACTACATTACAGTATAAAATATTAAAATAAAGCTTCCATTTATGAAAGTGATGCTGTAAATTAAATACAAATCAGGCTGATAGTAATTGACTGTTACTGGATTGCTACTATGTGATTAGATTTCAAACTTGTTATTGTTTTTCAATTGTAACTCTGAAATAAAACAAAATGCTTAAAGAAAAGTAGCGTATCTTCAGTAATGTCCCAGTTTGACAGCTTCTATATCATGTATCCCCAATATATTGTTATTACTGACCAGGGGTCCCTTTCAACACAGGCTCATTGAGCTCTCAAACGAATTTGGCATTTTGAGATCTCATCGTAAGCTACGTATCAACGGTAAAAAGAAGGAGCTACACATTCTGCAGGATCTTGGAAAAGATAAAACAATGCCCTGAGCTTTAATCTTTGGATGAAATAGTCTCCTTGGCAGCAGATGACAGAGCAGGGAGAGGGGCTCAGCGTTCCCCATAATGAACCTGCATTCTCCAGATGTGCCCTATTGTAGGAGTGTCTGAGCCCCTGAGAGTTCCAAGCCCAGCAATCCAAGCCCAGCAGAGCAGTGTGCCTACAAAACAGGCAGTTTCAAAAGTACAGCAATGGTAAACCTAAGTAAATCCAACACACATATATGCATCATATATGTTTATTGGATATATGCTGTCTGGTCCAGATAATTGTGCTTAAAATCTTTCCTTATTAAATAGAACAGACTGTTTGTTTATGTGTTTGTTTTTTTTATTTTAAATCAGCATTCTAAAATATATTTAAGTAGGATGCAGATATGTTAAAAATATTTTAGATGTAAATATTGGGTAAATAAAATAATTTATGCCCACTAACCTTTTTAAATAAATCAGTTACCTGTGTAACTTGATAGGTGAGCAGTTTTTCTGTATTAAAGCTGCTTTTCTAGTTAAAGTCTTTTGGGAGAGAATATTGCTTTACCAAGTCACCTTCTAAAAGGTTTAATTAAATTTTTATGTCTAGATTTATAAGCCATTAATCATAGTCTTAGAATAGAATATTATGGGCTGGAAGGGACCACTAAAGGTCATCTAGTCCAGATCTCCTGCAATGCTCAGTGACATCTTCAACTAGATGAGGTTGCTCAAAGCTCCATCTAACCTGATCTTGAATGTTTTCCACACTGGTTTGGATACAGCCAAGGACATGATGGCTTTTTGTAGCAAGTGCACGTTGCTGGGTCATGTTCAGTCTCTCATCTACCTCCCCCTGCAAGTACTTCTCAGCAGGGCTGTTCTCAGTGCCTTCATCCTACAGCCTGTATACAATGATAATTCTTGCATGTGAAACTGCTCTTTGTAATTGTAAAGTATTGATGCTGTAAAATATTTATTATCAGATACTATTAGCTTTATGTAAACGGAAATTTCTCTGATTGCTTCAAGAGAGCTGAACACCCTTAATTTGATCTTAAAGATTCATTGAGAAGTAATCAATTTTTTTTAGAGTGCAATAAATTTGTTATCACTGATCACAGGATAGCAAATCTAGATTTAAAAAGTTTCTTCTGCAACTTCAGTCCACAAGATGGCAATCTTGGACTGAAATTGTCTCTACAAATTATTCTGCTAATAGTTTTGCTGCTGTTTCCAACTTGGGAAGCATGTTTGAAGCCCATTGTGCTGTGCTCGTGTCTGGGGCCGCATTGTGAGCAACCCTAAGGCCCCAGTACCCTCAAAACTGGAAGCTCCAGTAGTGCAGAAACACATTCCTTTGGTCTAACCATTTTTCAGTGTTATTCATTTTCATTCAGGCATCTAGTTTTGAAATAATCTTTTTAAAAGTATAAAGGCTGTTTAGAAGTAGGAACACCTCTTAATGGTTTCTGTATGTTTAATTCTAACAAAAGCCTCAAACACAACCACGCACATTTTGCATTATCTGCTCAGTGTACATGTTACCCTACCCTGTTCCCACCAGAGCATCAAAACCTATGATAAACCTCAGCCTTTTGAAAAATATCGATCCTTTTGAATAATATGTGATCTCAGAATTAAGAAGCCACCACAGTTGTAGCTTCTCAGCTATGAGAACTCGTCTGGCTCTACTGAACTCAGTGTTATCACTGTGGTGTACACATACCCCAGAAGGAGCTGCTCATCTCTCCTGGGGCACTCCAAGATTTGAAGGCATTTTGCTAATTCAAAATTGTCTGTTTAGCAGGATGTAGTTTGCAGCATCATCCTAGGGCATAAATCAGCCTTCCTGAGAAGGGTTTCAGAAATGGGCAGCAGGAGGCCCTGAGAAGACATTTGTAGGATGACATGCAGAGCATGAGTGTCACAGCCATGTATCAGCCCTGGAATTCTGGTTGGGTAGTTTTTTCCTCCAGCTTAAAATATTATTTTAAAACCTGGATAATAGCAGACCCTCGTTTGCTAGTCATATTGAAAAAAAAATCACAACTAATTTTGTAATTTGTCTGTATTCATTCAGTGAACAAGCTGTACCTCCTCATTACTATTTACCTCATCTTGCCAAGGCTTAAATTTGGGATGTGGAAATGTCAAAATTCAAGAATTAAATATGAAAGGCAAATTATCTGAAAAAAAGCCAGGAAAAACAATATTAACAGTTTTATCTTTTCTTGTATTAGATTTTATTTATATTTTCTGAGTTACTGAAGGCTTCTGAGCATCAAAAAGAGGTTCTATTACATTTCTGTAGAGCATAAAATGGAAAAAGACCATTGTGACTTCTGTATCACCAGGCTTAGTTAAAAAAAATAAATATTGGTGGAAAGGAAATTAAGAAATCCAGCTCGTTCTTCCATGTCCTTCAGAAAAGGAGACAAAATCTAAGGTAGTCACAGAGAAAAGTATAGGCTGAAGCCATGGTCTGATCCTGTGCTTGACCTCCGTGCAAACAGCCAAGAGCTCCTCTGGTCTTGGCACTGCCAGAAAAAGGAGATGTTGGCAGACTGGCAGGAGTGGGTGCTGCCACATGGTGACAGGACTGTGCCATCAGCCTGACCTGCTCTGACATAAATGCTTTCCTGGCTCCTCCTTTTTTTTTCATGTTTTGATCAACATGAGTCTTACTCAGAGGGATGGGACTGAAGTGCCTTAAGTTGTACCACTTTTTGATATCAAACTCCAAACTTCTCAAGATACCTTTTCTCTTTTTCTTTTTTCTTCCAAAAATTTCCTTCTGATTTTCCAAATTTGATGGAAATACTGAATCTTCAATACTTCTTCCCACAAATCAAAACCTTTATCACTGTCAGGTATTTATGGCTACTTGGATAGTTTCCACTTGGTACTATTTTGATAATTACTATTCCAATTGAAATACATTTTGGAGATATTGAGATTTTATGAGGCATTAGACAAAGTATTTAAATAAATATATCCTACCTTTATTCATCACCTGCAATATTTTTTGCTTAGGAATGTATAAGAAAAATCGTATTTTGCACATTTCAGCTAGTATTTCTGGGAAAAAAACCAGAGCTTACCAGAATGCAATATTACTGAATTATAGTGTCTTCCACTGACAAAGGTGATTGTGAGATAAATTTAGAATAGGCTACAATAATTTTCCCTTAGTATCTCAATCTTATTAAAGAATGGTCTGATTCAGAAAAGCAGATTAGACCTGATCCCCATAACTGTGAAAAAAGTTCATAAGAAAGGTGATCTAAATCCAGAGAAAACCTGTCCATGTAATTTCTCTTTTTGTCTCAAATGCCAGCAAAACAATACACCTACATAACAGTGTAGAAAGGTGACAGAAAAATTAGAGGTCTCGTATTAGTCTTGTGATGTAATGGGGAATTTTTCAATTGCTTTTAATGAAAGAGAGATTAGATCTTGAGAATGTAAACAATCAAGAGTTTTTTGTGTTAATTGTTTTAATTCTTAAAAAGACCTAGCAGGAGCTCTTTTTTATCCAAACTGCCTGAAAAAACATTATAGTATGCATACATGAGCAGAGTTTCTTTTTTTACCATTTCTTATAACCTTGCATACACTACTGGCTTATATTTCTATTTCTACATTTAAAGTTGTATTATGTTCAGAATAATTAAAATGAGGCTGATTCTGTGCAGTAAACACATTCAAAATCAATATTATCCTTTTATTTAATGCATACCACTCAGAAGTACAAGAAAAAATTATGCTTAAAATAAAAGCATATTAAAAAAGAAATCACTTCAGAGAGCATGAAACTGAGTGTTTGGATTTGAAGGTTGTCACAGGGAAGCTATTATAAAAAGTATTATAGTTTAAAAACTGTTTTCTAAAATTAATTATTGTGCAAAAAACCCCCACTGTACTGGAAACTGAGATTTGAGAACAACATCGTGGCAAGCATTTGTTCTAAACCCAAACTATAATACCACTTTGTTTTACTTTGAGGGAAATGCAGAGTTGGTTGCAGTTGAATGTTCCCATTGCACTGCTGCTCCAAAATGTCTCTTGGCAGTTTCTCCATAAGGGGCTTTGGTTCCCGCTGTTAAACTGTGAGAGCTTTCTCTAGACAAGGAGGAAGGGGTAAAAAAAGAAAATTTAGTAAAAGACTATATTTTTCTTTTGAAGATGAGGCAAGAGCTAAGCACACAAGGACCCTGTGTGTGTGTCATTTTGCTGGGAAGCTGCTTGCCCACCATGGTGGCAGCCACAGCAGTGCATGTACCCTTAGGGGCTGTGGTGCTTCTGGGCTTCCAACTCTCCTGAAATTCTCCTCATCCCACAGAGGTGAACCACCCCTGTGGGAAAAGTTACCCTACTCCCACACAGGTGTGGGATTCTGGCTTCCTATATTATGTGAAAACTGGAGAGTGTAAATGTGACCTGTTCCCCATTCGCAAACAGTGGAGCAGCTCGCTTTCAGGAGCGTGGCTGAGTCAGGATCTGGTGACAGGATCACATCAGACAGGGAGGATGGAGGCTGGTGCTCCTTTTGCTCCCAAGCAGTGTGGGAGCTGCTCCTGAGCCATGAGCTCCTGGCACACTGGAGACCCCCCCAACAGCAGGTGATGGCTCATGCCAATGCATGAGTCTGTCCCAGGGGGCAGGTGCTCCTCGATCTCGAGGAGTGACTACAGTTGGTCAGTCATGCAGCCCCTCTTCCTTCCTCTATGTCAGAATTTTATCGACCTCCTGTCATTGGCACTGCTCTTCCTTCAAATAGGAGCTCAGGCTCATTAGTGGGGCAGCTTGTTCCGCTCCTGCCCTGGTTGTGGCTGCTTTTTGAGGAACTGTTGATGAGATAGGTCTCATGAAGATTTATTCCTTGTCAAAAATAGAGGTCATTAATACACTTTCCAATTAAATTTCCTTTCTCCTCTCTGAAAGGCTTCTTGCCAGCATCCAGTATCATATTTAGTTAAGTAATCTGCGAGGATTTGTTATATAATTTACACTGGCATAAATTATATTACTTTCACACAAATTTAGCTAATCATCTGTTGCTGAGATTTTTCACTGAGTTACAAGGCATGGAGAACAGCATGCTGGCTTAGAGTGAGGGTCTCTGGCTTTCCAAAACAGAGCCTGTCACTGAAAGGACAAGAGTTGATTAGTTTTCTCTGAAGCAAGAGCTCATTACGTGATGATAAAGTCTAAAAGGTAGATTAATATAATTAGAGCTTTTATCTGGGGTTTTTGGAAACCTTAGTGGTCCCTCCTGCCTCTGAACCCTAACACTTGTCTCATTTTCAAAGCACCTCACCCTGATCAATCTAAAACTCTGCTTCAGTTTATTCATTTGTGAAATGGGACTGACAGCTGCATTGCCAGCCTCAAAAACTGAAACAGGATGAACAGTTTTCTAGAGCATTACTGCTTTGTTTTCAATGTTCAGGGGTTTTGTGAGGAGTCTTGTAGGTTTGGTTTTATTTTCTTTCAAAAGTGCTCTGTAAATTTTTTATGTCATTAAATATTAGAGACATATTTTGTGCTTTTTGCTGTAGTTAGAACCTTCCATGAAAATATGAAATCAGAACTGGATATTTTCATATATTCACAATATTTACTAGTAAGGTGCTGAAAAAAAAATTCCAGCAATTATAGGAAGAAGATAATTTGCAAAACTATCTGAGAACTAGCCTGCAAGAATCAAATTAATCCTTACTTACGGACAAATTTGCAATGTGCCAATTATGATAGCTTTAGCTCAACTTCCAAAGAATCCAAATTGTACCATTTACATATGATATGGGTATACTAACCTTATTGGTTTTAATATTTTAAGTATCCTAGAATCAAGTGAAAAGTAAATTTCTTCTTTATTCACATGCAGTGACTGCTGTGGCAGAAGACATTCAACTGGTTTCAATAACATAATTCTATCGCCTTCAGCAGTTTTCAGATTGATTCTGGTTTGGGATCTGGCTCAAAACGGAGAGGACCCATCCCAAATTAATCTGGTCTTTCAGATATTCTCTTTCTGAGATCTTCACTTCCCCAGTGAAGGTCAGGGCGGTAGGAGGTAAAACACTGTCATGATTAATATTCCCCACATCTGTCTGGAGCAGAATGCCTCGTGCAGAAAGCCAGCTGACCAGAGGGCATTGTTAAAGAAGGTGATGTATTCTTATAGCTAAAAGTACAAAGACTCTAGTGAGCAAAATTTTCTTTTGTAAGGAGTAAGTTTCAGGTCTCAGTCTGGCAAATTGTTATCATCTCACCTTATTCAAAGATAGAGGGCAATTGGTTTGAAGTAGGGTTTTCTTTCACTCATAACGAGATATTGCTTTGTTTCAACACTGAAAATAAAAAAAAAACAAAACATGACTTTGCCTAGTAAAATCATTAAAATTTGTGTTGTTGATTTATTTTTGTTTGGTGGAGTTTTTTTGTTTGGTTGTTTTTTTTGGTCCCTAGAAAATCTAGGGATTTATTTTTGTTTGGTGGAGTTTCTTTGTTTGCGTTTGGTTTTTTTTTGGTCCCTAGAAAATCTAGTCCTAGAATGGTAAGATTTTCAGCATTGGAAGGTAATACTGTTATACTGTTAGTAGTTTCACAGTAATGTTGGGAAAATGACCTGCAAAAATTATCTTCTATATTTATATGGCTTCTTAAAAAGGTTGCATGGGACTAAGCATAAGTTTGCACATTTTATTTGTGATTCAATACCACAGGAAATATTCTGCAGCAACCTTGGAATTGCCAAGACTCCACAGTGCAAAGAAAGTATCACTGTTTTTTTCCTGGTGAAGGCTGCCTTAATGTCTGTGTACAAGATGAGTACTCCTCTACCTGTGAACACCTCATGATGTGTTGAAGAACAAGTCACCAAGTCACCTGTCAGATGTTTCCTTTGAACTTATTCCTTTCAGTGAAGTTTTTGATGAGAAATAAAAGAATAATTCTCAGATTTTTGCTTAGTGAAGAAAATGTTACGTATTTTAAGTAGACTATAAAATGCTCTAAACAGATACAAAATTCAAAGGTGAACTTATTCAGTATTAACTTCTCTGATTTATTTTTCCCCCTGTTCCTATTTCATTGGCTAACCAGTTTATTATCTAGATCAAAATATCAGAGTTCCTGAAGAATTGAAAGTTTCTAGTTCACATGAATGGCAGTTACTTTGCATTTAAAAATCTTTTATAAAAGGAAATCTGACCTATGATGTCTGGAGAATAGCTGAACTGTAGCTCACTTGCTGCTTCTTTTCGTTCTTGTCTAAGTGGAGCAAAGTTCAGGTCTGCTACAGAGAATAAAGCACTTTTGTAGGAAAGAATATGTACTAGAAAGTAATGTTTTCCCAACTAAAGTCACTGCTGTTAAGGTCAATGCATAAAACACATTAATAACATTTTGATTTGGTCTTCTGGAATCTCAAACCAGAAGTCATTATATTTTGAGAACAAGAACAGAGCTGGTCTCTGGTGTAAGACAGTGCTTTGCACACTGGAGGTTGGTGACAGTAGGCTGTTCTGGGTTTCCTAAAGAATAATGGTTTGTGTTACCATTAGACCAAGGGAGGGTAGGACCAGTCCTTACAGTGCTCCATCACTGACAAACCTTGCATATTAAATGTCATCAGTGACAGCCCTCACTCCTCCATACCCTCCTGCACTACCAAAAGGAAAAGACAGAAGAAAGAGCCTTAGCATCAATGCATTAAAGTTATGAAGGACAGGAGCTTGATTGCCTCCCTGGAATCTTTGTGTACAAAGTAGAATGCAATGTAAATTATAGGACTCAAGATACCAATAAACATCTGTTTTAATTAAATGGTATTTAATTAAATATATGGAAAATCAAAACGTATATTTAAGAATGCTCCTCTGAGATCCTGTTTCTTCACATTCTAATTGTTTGAGAGGCTGCTGTTGGAGGAATCCTCCCCATTTTATGTTCACTGTTAAGAAAAAAAAAAAGAAGCATCACTGAAATTCAGTAAATACTTATTTAAAGGTTGACCAAAGCTGTAAGAAAGTAACTTCTATTTCTTTAATGGCTGGGCATATATTAATGACTTTAGTCATGTTAAGAGTAATTTGGAAATGTAAAGCACTAGCAATAATTTCAGGAAGTACTTCTAATTGTAATTGTATATCCTCTCTATAATGATGCTGTTAACCTAAGATTTCAGCCCCTAAGCTTACCAGAGCTATTTATATGTTTACTTACCCCAAGGTACTAGCCATGAAAATCCTTGAAAAAGCGCCATCATTAGCACCCAATTAAAGAGAAAATTCATGCTAATAAAGCCAGGAATTGCTTTTTAATGCTACGAAAAAGAAAAAATATTTAATGACTGAATATCTGGAAACCTTTTGATGTTCATGATAATTAGTTCAGTTCGGCTACAAAATTAAGAGCAGTTAAAGTATTATACAGGCATTTGAAGGTTGCTATATTCAGACAAGGCCTTTTGCAATCCTTTGGCAGTGAATGGCATCTTATCCAATATATGGATTTAGTCAAAGAATGTCAGCAGTGGAAAACCAACTCAAGGGTTCTGTTTTGGTTTTTAGAGGCTTTGTGTAAATCTTAGATGAGGAAAATATATGAAAACATTTGAAAAGGCAGCTGTATAGCTGCAGAAAGTTATAGTTCCTGCATCTGCAGAAAGTTACATTCTACATTCAAAATCATTGTTATTAGCAATGCATTCCATTGAAGAATCCACAGTTTTGAATCTATTCAATAACACAACAGTTTATGGCTTATCTCAACTACATTTCTGAACCATTTTAGTACTGTGCAAATACTTCTCTCAGCTAAGTGACCCCAAGTGTCTGGTGCTAGTTTCAGAGGGCAAACAAATACACATTTTTTGAATAATCTAGATTAGCTTTTGGTCTTCTCTCAGAGCAGTTCAAAAGGTCAAAATACCTCATTTTCCTGGTACCTACGAGTTTGCTGTGGCAGAGGTATTCTGATGGAGTACAAAGAAACTGTTGAGAGGGTATGGTTCTTTCCAGTCCCTGGATGGTCTTACAATCCAGAGGATGGTCTGGTACCAAATAGTGCAAATTAGGGCTAAAATTGCTTTACACTGTATTGTCTTTTTCATGTCCCTGTGGCAGCATTGCTCAGGGAGGCTTGCAGAGATCTAAAGCTGTCCTGGTCCTGCCATCTTCAGTGAAGGCCAGGGACTACTTTGGCCATCTGCTCTACACCTAACTCACCTTTCGGCTGATATACCCATACAGATGTACATCAACGTGTTGTGACCACAAGAGGTGTAAATACAAATAATGAGGGATTATTTTTAGTATATAAAAAGATAAAAATTGAGGATTTTCTTCTGGTTTGTTAAAAGGGCATTGCTTCCCTTATCTGCATATATATTACCAACACAGTCAGAAACTATTTTGTGTTTTGCCTCTCCTCTCCTCTCCTCTCCTCTCCTCTCTTTTTTTCTTGTAACTTTTTGACTATGTTAATTCTTCATGGGAACATCTGAAGCAAAACATTTACTGAGCTCAGATCTGCTGAAGAATGCATTGATATGCATGAACTCGCTAAAGATACGTCTTAACCCGTACAGACCAGAACCTTCAGCATCTACACTATACAGCTCCTAAAAACACATACAACAACAACATCTGTCCCTAAAGTATAAAATGGTGTAAATTCCATCACTACTGTAAGCCATTTGGCTATTACAGTAAGGAAATCTGCAAGAGATTTGACTGTACATTTGTCAGAATATGCCAGTGTGTATTTTTGGTCTAAGACACTACATTGAGCTAATATACGCTACTGACCTTGTAGCAAGCTAAAGAGATCAAAGTAATCAGAATGTAAGAAATGCAATGCTTCACGTAAGAAGTATGTCTCTCCGGTCATGGAAAAAATGACAAAACCATCCAAAGATGCTTAAATAAAAGTCAAGAAAATTCTGCTCAGCTGTGTTCGTGCATAACCGTGAGCCAAGGCAGCGGCGGCTCATCCTCTGAGAGAGTCCGGCACACAGCGAGCGGCAAAGCCCGGCTGAGGCTGCTCTGTCACACGCCGAAGTCAAGAGCTGGGACAACCATTTCCCCAGTCGGTGCCTTTGTGCTCAGATCCACAGGCCAGCAAGCAGCCGCTCCTGCCCCCGGCCTGCCCCGGGGGCACCGCCGCTCCCTGAGGGGGCCGCCGCGCCGCTCCCTGAGGGGCCTGCCCGGCCCAGCACGCCCACCGCCCGGCACGGCCGCCTGCCGAAAATGTGTTTAAGGGAGGGCAAAGAAATGCCACAAAGGCAGAGGAAGAGGTTGAAATCTGTAAGAAACGGCCCTGCAGACAGCAAGGTCAGAGAAGAAGCCATGGGATGAGGTACCGCAGGTGCTCGATTATCCTGCGTGACTGCAGCCCGTGGAATAACCCACTCTGGAGCAAGGCTTATCAGAGAGGAGCTGTTCTGTACTGACCACAGTCCCCATTCCCCATCCGCTGGCGCTGCTTTAGGGATGGGGGCTTGTTTTAATCTTTGTTTCTCACTTCCAAATCTGTTTCAATTGTCAATAAATTAAAGTTCTCTCCGAGGTAGATTTATTTTCCCCATGACAGTAACTGGTAAGTGACCTCCCTGTATATATCTCATCCTATGAACATTCCCATGCTATTCCTCCCCATCCCTTTGAGGAGGCAGTGAGAGAGCAGTGAGGGTGCAGCTGGGTGGGCCGTGAGCAGCAGCTGGACAAGGTCAGCCCACAGCAAAAACACAGCAGAGGCTGCCAAGTGCTGCAGGTGCAGGAGTGGTGGCTTCACACACGTACACTCCTATCAGGGCTGCCTGTTGTCTGCCAGTGTTCCTGTGACTGTGCTTCTGTTGAATAAGGAGACAGCTGCTATGTAAGTCAGTGCTGAATTAGGGATATTCTCCTGTCCTCTGGGGCAGTGCTGCATTGACAAACATACTATGCTTGGATAGGCATTACATGATGGTTAGCACTGTGGTGGAGCACAAGCCTGGGAAGTAGTCCTGTGCTTGATGTGCTAGATTAGTTTCCTGACATAGAAGAATGCTGCAAATTATACTGCCTTTTTTGGATGGGGTTGATGAGTCCTGAGGCTGAGGCACAGAAGTTTACATATTATCCAGAAATAGATCAATCTTCTGGATCAAAATTTTACAAATAAATCTCAAGGACAGAATCAGACTGACTGAACATAAAGTGGAGACAAAAAGATGAGATTTAGATTTCAACTCTATCATAAAGCATGACATAAGCAGCAGTACACTACTGCACATCATAGCAATCAATTCTGCAGTCAGTTTTGAAGAGAAGGGGTCCCTACACATTTCTGCAGGGTTTGCTACAGTCTTGCACGTGCAACTCAGAGGTGATTTCATCTGCATTGTTAAAACAGTTGGTTTTATTGTCAAAAATTCCTGCTTGCATTAATGTGATATGCTGCTTGTCTGTGGATAACTCTTCACAGGCAGCTAGAACTTTTTAGGTATTTATCAGGATAATTTAGTGAATTTTCTTCACATACAGATTTTTAAAGACATTTTCCAATCCTTGGAATTTCAGTGATGTTTTTCCAGATGGAATTCAATGAAGTTCTGGTATGTTCCTCATCACACTGACATCCTTATTTAGGGACATATTCCTCAGGGTCCCTAGAAATTAATTCACTTGTAGTATATATATAGAGAGAGTTTTTTTACATACTATTATCGTATATAATAAATTTATTGCATAAATAAATCTACTTAACATCTAACTAAATATTAATAAAATATTGCAAAATTGCATCCATGCTATTGATAGGGGTTCAACTTCTCTTCAGGTTAAAGAAAGCCATCTTCCATACTTCTAGAGAAGATTATGTCCCTTGTCATTTTAAGAGCCCAACTGCATTGAGAGTGCAGAGACATTTGGCTTAGGTAAGACTTAGGTGTCAGTGAGGAAGAGACGATCCTGGCACCCAGGGGTGAAGAGTAGCTGTATTATTCTTCAGCTCAGTCATGCAAGGGGAGATGGGTATCTGTTAGATGAAGCACTGACCAGAAGTTATTTTACTGCTTCCAGACCTGGGCAGTTTTATTTGCATGTCCTCTCACTGCAATGTGGCAGTCACTGCAAAACCAAAAGAGAGCTTTGTGTTTGGCTCTGATGTGCTATAGGATCCTGCATATTTCAAAGAAGTCAAGGTCATGTGTGTGCAGTCCAGAACTGAAAGAAATGCAGTTGCACATGTGTATTAATAAAGAATGCAGTCTTTTTTAAATTGTAGCTGATTATTAGCTTAAGTTTGAGATCTTCCCCTCTGTTGTTCAATTATGCTGAAAACATTAATATTAATTACCAAACATTTGTATTAAACATAATATCTCCTTATCTGAATATGTTTTGGTGCTTTGGTTTTCTTTTTGTTTTGTTTGGGGTTTTTCTGTTGGGTTTTTTTTTGGTTTTTTTGGGTTTTTTTCCTTTTTTTTAGTTATGAAATGGTTGACATGGTGGTAATAACACCAAAATTGTGAGTTGGATACTCTTATGGGCCATTCGTCTAGGAGTTGAACTAGATGATCCTTGTAAGTCCTTTCCAACTCAGAATATTCTGTGATTTGTGTGATCTTAACAACAGATCTGCAGTACATTGCTAGTGTCTGTTTGAATTAAAAAATAGAAAGAATAATTGGAATAATTTGATTTGGCAAAATGAGCAGGAATAGTTAGAGAGAATATGGATAATGGCAATAGCAAGAAAATTGGTGAGGAATAAATTGCTTTTATTTGATGTTACGTCTGTTTCTTAATTTCTGATTCCTTTTGGTAGATTATTATGTGTTAGGCTGTATTGAAATAGCTGACTGAATATTCAGCAGAGTCATAGACAGGGATTATTTCATTCTGATAGCTGATAGAAGCTGCATGTGTGTAGCAAACAAGGCGATCAGCTAATCACCAAGTTATATCAGAAGTAATTCATTCAGTTAGGAACATGGGATGTATTGGATTGTTTTCCTGGGGTTCACCCTGTGTTTCATGAACTTTTTATGCACAGGAATTCCCCTCACAAATTCTACTCATGAAGGCATTGAAGAACTATTTTAAGCTTAGTCAAAATCTCTCTCATATGTCAAGGAGACATGTATTCACTTAGAACTAATTACTAAAACATTTACACTTGTGATTACTCCTTTAACACATAACAATACTGAGAACCCTTTTATGTTCAATATATTTTTAGTAAAAAAGAGATGTTAGAAAGGAGAGACAGCAGAATATGAGGCCTTTTCTATTTCACTCATCTTGAATGGTGGATCTAGGCATGGCAGTGACTAAGTGTCATAGAACACTTGGTTTGCTGTGCCAGGCAGGATGTAGTTTCAAATGAGGATGTAAGAGGAAAGTTTATGAAACAGCATTAACGAAACTCAGCCCAATTTTTAATATCTGCTTCTCAGTTTTGAAGCAGCATCTGAATATAAAGGTAAAGAATCATCTTCCTCTCCCCTCTCTGACATGAGCAAATTGCCAAGCATATTTGATAAAAAAAAAAGAAAAAAAAAGAGATTTTTTTAATGTACATGAATAATTCTAAGCAAGTCTTCAAAAAATCCAGATGCCCTTATTGCTCTAAGCAAGTTTTGAAGTCCAAACTAGGCTACCTGTCTGCTCATTAAACAGTTGTTTTCCTGATCCTTTGGAAAGAACTATCACTTTATGTGAATTCACTCTAGCCTAGTCAGAAAGGAATGACTCTCATCACAATTTTGTAAGAGCAGGGTCCTGAAATTGCACTACCTGAATGGACTAAGCAAAGGGATGATGTGACATGCACACACATGAATGCTTTCCCCTATCCCAAAGAGATCTCTCATGTGGATGTTTCATGTTGTAGATCTGCCCTCAATACAGGAGCTGATATTTCTGGCTGTTCAGAAACAGTCTCTGTAATGGCCTTTTGTTATTTTCATGTTTCTTGCATTGAGTTTGTTCACTCGCTCTGGAGGCCAAAGAGCCTTCAGATCTTATATTTGCATTATACAGATGCTCAGTACATCTTTTTTCAACACTTTTATATCTGCAGACCTTCTCTTAAAAGGATAGTCTAACTTGTAATTTTGTCATTAATGGCTCCTCATACTCAGAGAAATATATTTTTGAACTGTAAGCCTACTGCACAAATACAATATAAAGACCTTACATGGGATAAAAACAATAACTGAATAAGAAAAAAAACAAGTTAAAGCTTTTAAACCCTCAAATAAAAAATGTTGCATTTAAAAAACCAGAACTGGCTGTCTACCTACCTCTTTATTTAGAGAAGCAAAAGATTTTGGATGCTTCTATAGTTAAGCGTAGTTTATTATTTCACCTTCCACCTGTGGAAATTCCTGGGAACTCACCAAAAAAATGTTCTCATGGGGAAGGTTTAGTAATTTTGAGGGGTATCTAACCAGACAATAGGAATGAATCTCGACACTTACTTGCTTTTTGAGGCACTCTAAGCTCTAGCAGAGCAAACTAATATGATTTTCCTAGAGGACTGAGATCCAAGATACCCTTAAATGGGATCTGAAATCTTTCTGGTTAATCAGATTTCTCTACTGTCTTAATGGACTGTTTGCAGTGAATAAAAAAGGTCCCTGAATAATAGAGGGATGAAAAATTATCAGTCCCATGATCGTATGATTTGTATTCCTTATTTTATTGTAATTTTTGAAAGCAATACACACCTGTCAAATTGTATGTTAGTTTTCCTACATAATTTTTTTATTGTTGTTTTCATTTAATGACTGGACCACAGAGGGATAGTTGGGGAAATAAAGAATGCAGCAGGGAGGAGGAGCTCTCCCTGCGCACAAGGGAGAGTGTGTGTTGCAGTAAAGGTGACTAGTCTGTGAAGGTTTGGACAGATTTGCTGGAGCAGGCAGCTTGGCTCAGACAGCATTAATGAGATTGTTTATTAGTACCGGATGAACAATTCTGCAACTCACTTGACAAACACCAAGCAAAAAGCACCACAGGGGAGCGTCCCACTGCCTTAAGCAACTCCATGATCTGTGGAACAAAATAATCACTGAAGAAAAACAATCTATTTTCCATCTATTGAGTTTTCTCTAACATATGAAAGTGCTTCAATCAGAATTTAAAATCTAGGCTAACCCTGCATGAGATCAGGAGCTTTGTTTAAAAATCAGAGTCTGTGGTTGAAACAGCAACACAAACCCAAAATGTTGTGACTGACTTAATAAGCTGTATATGCTGTACTGCATCTATTTAATTTCTGCTTTCTTTTAGATCTTTGGTTTTTATTCTTAAATTCAAAAGTGTTACCTTAGCTACTGCATAGCATCAGATTTTCTTACTCCTGAAAAGTGCTGTATTTTCCACAACTGTCTGCTTTCCCTCCATGCCACAGTGTTAGAATCTGTTTGAAATGGATGTTTGCCACCTAACATCATGAGAACCTTTTTTTAAATTTTTGAATACATTCCTTCAGGGTCTGCTTGAAATAAGCTTTGTCTGTAGCAAATATGCTTTTTGGTACATGTGTACATACACATTTCTATTCACATGAAAACTGTGTGTGTATAAGGGTGTTCACATACACATAATCTTTCCATCCTTCCATCCATTTATCCACTCCCACATCCATTCGCTTATCCAGTTTAAGAGCAATTTCCTATAGTATAGGATAAACAATAGACTTTGCAGTGTTTTCACTTTTAACTTTTTTTTGTTGGTGATCCAAGATCATAAGAAAAGTGAATGTGAAAGGCTGATTCTGCTTCTTTATTAAGTGTAGGAAAAGTGACTAAATTGAAAGGAATTAGTCACGCTGTGTCATCTACATTTTGAATTAGTGCCCAGATTGGTTTGTTCAATTGGTTGATAAAGTGATTCTATGATTTCTCAGATCATTTGTACTCAAAACTGAACCTTAGTGTTATAATTGAAGGTATGCCACAGTGTTATAATTGAAGGTATACCATTTTGAGGGCATGTGTCAGTACCATATTCCTTTCTGGTGTTATGCTTTCTTTCTTGTGATAACCAGATGATTTCCTGTTTATCTTGACTCCATCATTATGAGCTGTCATTGTGATGTTGATAGTTAAATACTGAGGATATTCCTTTACCTCTAGATCACCTGCTCCTTTCCTTCAAGACAGTGAAAAACTCTCTTTTAACTCAGCAGAAAAGTTGCCACAGATATCTGTTCTCATACACTGTTGTCCTTTCGCAACCTTGAAACAGCCATTCTTGAATTCTCATTTGATTGCAGTTTTATGGGTTTGGATTTAAAGTGTTTAGTATGCCACAATTTTCATTGCTCTCTAAGGTTTATCTTCCCTGACTCTCACAGGTACTGCAGAAATGAAGCATCTTTCTGTTCAGCAAGAAAACTGTCATGATTGCTAACAAGTAAACTGTATCTAGAAGGAATTTCATCCCTATAGTCAGCTCTTTCAGTGAGCAGGAATGGATTGGTAGTAGCACCTGTGCTGCTACATGGAAGCCATCTATCTACTTGGAAAGCTTTTGCTTATGTGGTTCAACATAAAGCAATACCATGTGGTAAATGCAGAAAGCTAAAACATCTGCTTAAAGAACCTCTTGGTTATTTATTAGGAATCGTAAAATTGTATCTGCCTTGGTACAGCTGAGGAAGAAGGAGTCCCTATCACCACAAACAAACTTAACATTTTAATTAGCCTAAAAATAAATTTGTGTCTCCATGGGCAAGGGATGTCTCATGTTTGCTCATATGGATATTTTGACTATAGAGAAGTAAAATCTAAAATTAAAATAAATATCAGTTATTGTTTTATGAAAATTCTAGTTTAAATTATTTCAATTAATGCATTTTGTAAGGTCTTATGTGTATTGGAATCCCAATAGATGTCTGTTGACTATTTAAAGGCGTAAGCCTCTTCTTTATGAGAGTGGTGAGATTCTAGATGCAACAGGTTGCCCAGGGATGTTGTGGTTGCCTCAGCCCTGACAGTGTTCAAGGCCAGGCTGGATCAGGCCTTGTGAAACCTGGTCTAGGGAGAGTTGTCCCTGCCTGTGAAGGGGATGGTTGGGAGTGGATGATGTTTAAAGATTTACAGTCTCTTCTAACCCTTAGCATTCTATGACTGTGATTCTATGATTTATTGAAGAGCTCTTAGATGTGGTCATCCCAGTCTGACAACCAGATGGGCTGTCAAGGCCCATAGCTGTCAGCAGGTAACTGTACTGTGTCAGTTCAGCAGCCCTCTGTAGGCACAGCTAATTGAGGATATGATGGGTAAGGACTGAATGTTGTGACCATGTCCTGATAATGATTCACAGTGATTATGAAGCAACCACTGTGACTGTGTGTTTGTAATGAGCAGCAATCTAGTCAAGCCTTGTTTTGAAATTTGAAACTGGCCTGGCTTATCAGTCTCAAATATTTCTATCACAATGATCTCTAATTTTCTGACTGCTGTGTGTATATATGTATATATATATACACACATATATCTGTACCCTCCAGTATTTTCAGTTGCAAGGCCAGTGTCAAGCAGTCATTGAGAGTGTGTCAGAGAATTTTACCTTTAATCACATATTCTCAGGTTTCACCTATCTAGCTGTCTGCACTTTGGCTGTTTAGTCTTTGCAAGGAATTTGTGGTATACCATAGTCAGCAAAGGAGGAAGGCACCATCAAGCCTCACTCATTCTAACTTGGAGTCACCTCTCTGGCTTATCTGCACCGCTCATCTGATTATAGAGAAAGGTTATGTGAATTTCTTGGGTTTGGAACTGACTATAAGTCATTCCTGAAATGTTTCCCATTCCTGGAGGCTGCCTCTTCTAGGTACTTACATTTTCTTTTAATTCAAACCCAAGTTGTCTAAACATAAAACAGTCAACACAGATTTTTCAGAGTTATGCACCAGCTACCTGTATGAAGACAAATATGATTTTATTTTAGTGGACTTTTTGCTAGGAATTTTGAATGTAAGCTTACATATCAGTGGTTAGGAGAAATCTCAGTTCATTATGTGCCTGCAGCTAGGCAGTTGTACTTATTTTATTGAACCAAGTTCAGAGGTTCATAGATCATAAAAGCCAGAAGGAGCCATTGTCATCATTTGCTGTGACCTCCTGCATAACACAGTCCATTGGAGATTTTTGAATTAATTCCCATATGAACTAAAGTGTTCCATTTAGAACAACAGCCAATCTTGAAATTGTTTCCAGAGATATGTCTACCATAATCAGTAGAAAATTATTTTAATGTTTTATTAGCCTATAGTGCTTTACAGTTGATCCGAATTTGGCTTACTTCATCTAGATCATTTGATCTCATTACAGAATTACCTGCTGCACTGATGAATCTGATATTATGAAGTGCTTGTTTGTCATGTGGGTTTGGAGACTCAAGGCATGCAATAACCCAACCTTCCCTTTATTAAGGAAGACTGAATGAATTAGCCACTGAAGGACATGTATTGTGAGAGGTATTTTCTGATCAATAGAACTTGTATAAACATTTCCTACACTATGAACACCCTTCTAATAATGCAGACCTTGGAGACAGACAAGACAATATCCCCACAGGCGTTGTACCACTGCCAAGTACAGAAATACAGATTTCTTATCTGTTCCAAATAAATATCCTGTTTAGTGAAACAGGATTTATATGACTGGTTTTGATCTTTCTGTTTCATTTGACGGTTGAATTAGCTATTAACTAAGCAAGTCTCTTATGTCTTCAGATAAAAAAGAGGAGACAAAATATTCTGTTTTGTAGGCACTGGCTACATTTGGACCCGCTAAATGCGCTAAAAAGTACTCAAAGCCATTGTGAATGCCTGCTCTGGTGCTCATTTTAGCATGTGATCTACCCTTAGTGTTAGTGACCTGTCCTTATTGTTTGCCTTTCATACACTGTTATGCCTTCTAGAAATAAAGCACCTTCTTTTATGTTCTCTCTCAATGCTTACTTCTCTGCAATTACAGATATATCGTGCAGCATATATTAAAACACTAGCTGCTGTCTACTCTTGAGCAAATAATGATATTTATTTTTCCTTTCTCTGTCTGGGGGATTGAATCTTTAGTGATCTCAGTTACCAGTCTCCCAGAGTTCCTAACAGAATTGAGGTAATTATTTCCATGACTATTTCTGAGCACGCAAATCACATTTTTTCCTCTGAGGAAGTTTCTCCTTCATTCTCTCTAATACCTACAGAAAGAACCAAGAGAACCAAACAACAAGCAGGTGAGGTGTATTCCTGAGGGTGGGAGCTGCTCATATTCATTTGTGAAATTATCAGCCAGTTTTAATCCTTTGATAGGTTTTATATTCTCTTTCTGTTGCTCTGTTTTCATAAGCAAAATGTGGTAAGTAATAGGCCTTGGAGTAGTCTAGGAACACTACATCAAGACCACTAAAATCATCTGTATTTACTTCTGTTTCTTTATTAAAATTTACAATATGATCACAAATATATTGTTAGGTAATCCTGCACAAGAGGAAAGTGTCCTTTCTCCTTAAACTCATTAATTTTGTGAAACTTAAGTGGGCTGTTGTTGCTACATCCTGTGGTTAAGGAGAGCCTTAGGATGTCAGTTTCTTTCCCATTTCTGTGATATGTTAGTGAGCACATTTTTCACTGCAATTCTTGAGAGCAAGGCATAGGAAAACTTGACAATTCCTGTCTTGAACATTGTTTTCAGTGCAAATCATATTCATCTTCTATGCAGGTCCTTTTCTGGAGTATGTTATTGCATAGGAACATGATGGCATACTTCTTCCATCTGTAACATAAGTTGACTTTTCAGGATGATTGTCAGTGTGCGTAACCTTGGGATGATTAGACTTGCAAATGCCAGAGGAACATTCTACACCAAAATCATCTGGAGCACATGTGTATGGCTTGGTTATATTTGTGCATGCAGCTTGAAAGCAGCAGTGACTTCTCTGAAATTTGAATTGTTTAAAGTGGTGCACCTAGACTTTGCAGGGAGTGGAGAAGGTTCTGCACTCTATAATTAAAAGCCCACACAGTGAATGTTCATTGTACTCTACACTTGGATTTCTAGATAATATTCTCTTTTCTCTTGGTATAACAAAAGAAGAAAGGCTTCATGGAGATATTTGAAACAAGTTTGCTTTCATTAAATTTTGCCTATATGGAGATATTTATATAACTAGAACAAGAATGAACATTCAAAGCATCATAATAAGGTTCAGCCAAAAATCAGTCTGGACAGAAAAGCACTACAACAATTCTTTTTATTCATCAGTATTATCTAGATTGCAGAACAGAGAAATAAAATTTGGAAATTAAATAAAAGGGAAAAAGCCAGAAAGATGATTACTTTTAGTTCAAGAAGGGTATTTAAAAAGATTCAATACAGGGCACACTGAAAGAATAAAAATTTTCATAGGAAAATGTTTAATGAAAAAATGAAAGAAGAGCTACCAGGCAATTAATATTTTCATAGGATATAAAGCAATCAATGTCCAGGGCATTACAAGTTGTATTTCAGCTGGCAGATAGTTCCACTTGGTGCATGAAATACTACTGCTCTAAAGAAGTCAGTACTGAGCAAGGGCAGTTGTAAGGAATTTAGCTGCAAAGCTTGATACAGCAGTATCCAGGATTTTGCCTTTTTTTTTTTTGCTTTTTTTTTTCTTTCTTTCCTATTAGGTTAGGATTGCATAGAATATCTAATAATGCAGAGGGATGAAATGAAAATGGTGAGATATGTGTTTATTTGGCTGTGATTGCACCTAGGAGAGACATGAATATGATTTGTATTTAAGCAAAGTGTTAATTAAAATATTTTTTACCTCTTGGACTGGTTTGGTTTAAGCCAACTGAAAAGGGCAGACACTTCCAAATGAGTTACCTCCACTTTTTTAATCACTCCCTTTTTACCAATAAGATGAGACAAATGTGAGAAGATATAAGTTAAAAAAATAACAGTTTGGTAAAAAATGGAACAGGCAAAAAATAAAAGTGATAAACACTATCTACAAAGCTCATGAATCTCACAGACTTGGAACAAAGAGAAACAGAAGGGGTGGACAACCCCTCTCCCCAAGATGGTGCCCTCCATAGGCGGCTGTATATGGGGAGAGAGAACAAAGACAGAAAAGTAACACGGCCAGCGAACCTCCGCAATTACAAAACACATTCTTCTCCCCAATTAACAACCAGCAGGGAACAAGGACAAAACAAAAAGAAAACCTGCAGTCCAAAACCAGCCAATGCCCCTCATATCTCTCTGGTGGTCTGAACTGAGTCAGTAGCTGGAACCTGTGGAGGGACTTCACCTTCTTGGCAAAAATGGCATGCAGCTGGCTGGGGTGACGGACTCTGTGCCCTCCCGCTTCACCTGGCTGGTGCTGGTTAGGCTGGGGTGGCTGTATGGAGCAGGACTCTTTCATTTTCCTTGGCGTGGTGCTGTGGCTGCTTGTCTGGCTATGAGTTCCCTGCCTCAGCTCTCCTGGCAAGGACAAGAAGGTAAGGCAGAAGAGCTCCTGCCTGAGCAACACCAGCCTTAAGAGAGCAGCACCCCTTTGCTGACATCATTCTGTTTCTGGCTGCCCGGTCTTAAGAGATGGTAACAATTTTGGGTATAGGTAGTTATGGAATATAATAACGTTTTAGGTTACCCAGGTTTGGAGCTATTCCCTTCTCATCCTCCTTCAGTGAATGCAATAGTATGTTAGCCTATCATTAAGCTTAGCAGAATAGTTCAAAATCTCTTAATGCAACACGGAATGGGCCTGACTGTGCCACGAGATAATACTTAGCACACACCTCCCTCTGTCACACCCTGGTGCTCAGTTGCATGAAGGCTGATTTTTCAGGGCTGAGCAGGCAGCACAAAGAAAGAGCACAAATTGATCAGATTTCATGATAGTACTGTGCTTTTGCAAACAGAGACAGATCTTATGTTATTTGCATTTTGAAAGATGCATTATTAATCTTTTCACACCTGGCACCCAGTTACTAATGTAGCATCTGGGCACTAGGAGGGCTAATTACCCTAAGAGGGCATTCTTATCGAACCGTGCCACTCTGACATTTGGCTGTTTGGTGCTATAATAATGGCTCAACCACTGCAGGCATCCACCTCACTTCTCTTTAGTCTCTAAAGAGGTTGCATTTAGGCAATATCAAGTGGCCACATGCCTTAAACATTCCCCAGTTCAGGGCAAAGACAATTCCTTTAGAGAAACAGTTGAGTCCAATAGAGTCATCACAGCTTTCTTTAGTGTTTTTGATTATTTAACTAACTTTGAGACTATTTCTCTTACTGCATTTAATTATTATTACATTTTATAGATCTTTACAAAACCCAGTTCTCTTGCCAAGGTGATTTTTTTTCATTTTAAGGGATCTGCACTTTCGTGCATTGCTGATTTCAGTGCCATTTGTGTGTATGACGACTAAAGTGACACTGGGCCACTAAACACATGAGCACAATGATTCATATATTTTATACTTTTTGAAAGAAATCCAATTAAAAAAATATAAACTTCTATTCACTATGCATATATGAAAAAATCACTAAAAGTTCAAGATGACCATGACAAAGAATTTTAACTTGCCATCAGGAATTTCTTTTCACCTGCAGAATAGGGTTAGAGTATTGTGGCATGTATCCAGGCAAAGTATGCTTTCCTGAAGTAAAACAGTGTGCTTTCCTGAAGCAAACTTAAAAATTGATGAGAAAGTACTAGCAAAAGCTTATTTCTGATTTTGCAAACACAAGCAAATCTTCATGAAAATCAATGAAGCAATAAGCAATCAATGAATAGAAATTTGGTTATGTAGCATATTTGCACTCCTTAAGAAAATTTATGGTTTAAGTCATGAATATTCAACAGTCTGCAAAATACCATATTTAATGATTCTTCTAATATGCCTGAATTATGAATAGTTCCAGGAAAGGTGGCTCACAGTGTAGAAGGGGAATCTAAATTTGTCAATTCATTCTCATCTGAATTATATGCTAATATGATTATATGTAATTTGAATATTGCATCTTATACTTTGTTCTTTCATTCCTATGATCTAAAAGCATTTAAGAAATCATATTTCATGAAGTAAGGAAACCTGGCTGAGAATGAAATTTACAGCAGGTGTTGTAAACTCAATTTAAACCACAAAAAATAAATCTCTAGGTAGCAATTGCCACACACGGCCATGTTTGAATAACATGGTAATGTGTTCAAAAGGACACAATGAATGAATGGCTGCAAACAGATAGAAATGCAAAAATACAAGACAAAAATTGCCAATGAAGAGGCTGTGTTTTCTAAATTGGGCACTTTGATGGTCCAGGGAGTGAACTTCTGCAGCTAGAATAGGTGAGAGTAATTTTGCAGAAGTCTTTCTTGGTTGTTGAAAGCTAATTTGCCAAACCCAGAAGTCTTTCTCAGAAATAATTTCAACTGAAGGTGATTATAAAGGTTTCAGAGGAGAATACAAATGTTCCAAAGAGAATTAAAAGCACCAGCTCCATTTCCCATACTGTGAGATGAACCTACCTTTGCCCTCTGTGGGCCTTTCTTCAGATATGAGAGAGACCCCAGAGCAAGGAACAAGAAGGGAAACTGTACTTATTGAGAGAAGGGGACAGAGAGGATTTGAAAAAGCTGAATGGCTCCTGGCCACTCTGGATGCAGAAACCTGAACTTTTGGCCATTCACAAAAGGTCCTGCAATCCTGCACAGTTATGATCTCAGATTTTCTTTTGCTTTCCCCTCAACCCATCTAAACTCTGGGGAGCTAGCTCAAGGAATTGCAAACAGTAACATCTTTAGTTCAGTTAAATCACTGCACTTTTTAAATTGTGAGTAGCAGCTTATTGTGCTGACTAATAACTGTAATAATTCTCAGCACTTTCATATAGCTATTCATCTTTGAAAAGTGTCACTAATATTAATTAATTAATTTTCTAGTTTTTTACTAAGCCACAATATTGCAGGCTGTGATCATGCAGACCACCCAGGTAATTATCATTTTCTTTGCATTGAAGATTATTCCAAAGAGAGTATCTTGTTATTTTAGGTGAAGTCTTGCAAATGCTAATTTCATCAGTTAAAAGTTAACACTAAAGTGATTAAATGATAGAATTTTTGTTTAAAAACTTCAAGAGTGGCATGATAATAAATGCTTTCTGAAAAAGTATTCTTTCATCTAAAACTTGACTGTTAAGTATTGAAAAAAAGTGTTAAAAATGGGTTTTGACACAGCCCAGGCACAGGAGGAATATAAGGGAATCTAACTTTTGAGCTATCAGAAAATTATTAAATTAAATATTCAAAGTTCAGAACAGTCTTTTGAGAATGTTTTCCACAATGCTTTTGAGTAGATCAGTAAGTGGAAATTTGTGCTTTTCACTTAAAAAAGGAAGTATAAAAGATGCAATAATTTGGTCAAGATGCACAATACATGAGCCACTGTTCCACTGACCACCATTTTCTCAATTCTTGATTGTTTTTATTACTCTAGTGATTATTGCTTCTTCCTTAAGGGACAGCAAGTGGTTAAACTAACAGAGTTAACTATTTTTTCACCCCTCCTCTAAGGTAATAAGAATTAAATAATAAAAGGCATTTGAAATGAGCAACAGAGCAGATTCCTTAAACATCTTCTGTCTCCTCTCTCCAGGGATAAGCACAACAAGGTGAATCTCATCATTATTTGTCTTTTCAAGGGCAAAGCTGTGATAGACAGGGCTTAATGTGTATCTTGGTGGAATTGGATTTGATCCTCAGGGCTGGGCCAGAAGGCTTCTTTGTTAGATTTGTTAGATTTACTCTCTCTCCTGTGTTCTCTCTCTACCACAAACAAAATTACCTCTTGGAGGCCTGCATCAGCCTCAGCGTCCTGAGACTATCTCCTTTTCTTGATTTCAGTCACATCTAAATCTGTTTAAACTGTCGACATGATGATTTGTGGATAGACAGGGATTAAGCAGAAGGGAGATTAACACAGTTGTCTGTCTTCTTTGAAATAATATACCTGCTGCCAGTAAGGGCATTCTTCAATTTACATAACTTAGCTCACAAGGAGGCCTTTACGGTTGTTATTGGGTTGCTTTTTTGCTATCAGCAGTACAAACTCACCTTCTACCTGCATATTTAAAACCTTGATAGTCCATCTCTTCAATTCCTGTAAGACTGAGACATGCTCTCTTCCCACACAGTACAAGATTTTTTGGTATTTGAGTAATATGCATTCAAATAGACTATTTAAAAAATAGGTATTAAATTCTCCTAGATTAGATATTCAAATATCCTAAAGAAAACACCTACCTTCCAGTAGAGTCAAAACTCTGTGAACAATTGTTTCAAAATGGAATAATGATCTCTGTTTTTCTTTCATTTGCTCAAAGAAATTGGCAGATTAATTATTATTCTAGTTGTCTAGGAAAAAATGCCATGCAATATCTTGTTCAGTACTTAGATAATTCTTAACAGCAATAACTAGAATTGCTTGTTCAGAATTTTGGGCTTGGCCTTATTGTGGTGGGGAACAAAGGACTGCAGAAAGGAATGAAGAAATTTTATCTAAAAACAGGAATAAGAGTATCTGCTTTTCTCACGTTATACCTTTTATCTTTATTCAGTTATAAGGGATAAGGCATAGAGCCTTTTCTTCTGTATATACAGGACTTTGTAAAAGAAACCTTGTTTTGAATTAGAAACTGAATTGTGAGGTAGCACTATGCAAGTTAGGGCAAAGCACAAATTTTAAGCCAAGAAATTGATAAACGTACTGTCACAGACACAGAAGCTGAAAGATATATGCAGGAGAAAAAGGAATAATTGCATGGAAAAAAGGACAGTAGCCTCCTAGGTGTGAAACTTCATTTTTTGGTACTTTATATTTTTATATGAAATCTCAGATAAAAGCTCCTTCCTGATTACTGGGTAGTGTGATGGTCTGTTAGGATGAGGAAACTTATGTAGTTTTCTCCAGCCATGCTTCTCTGGGAGTCAAAGCACTTGTGAAAACATCTGTTGCACCAGAACTAGGAAAGTTTTTTTGTGTTAGAGAGCTTCAGCTTGTTGCTCAGCACACTGCAGAGGAACGAAGGCAGAGGAACAGACAGAACTGTTCCTTTCATCCCCCTCTGTGTGTCACTGAAATGCTAAGCCATTCTTAATGTGCCAAAGGGTCGGGGGTTTTTTTCCATATGGAAAACTAAAGTAATATGAACAACTACAAGTGATGACATAAATAAAATGTGTGAATGAGTCAATCCACTTTTTAACCTATTTCTTGGTCAAATATGTTTCTGAGGTCTGAAGAACTTACTTATTTTTCTTTTTGCTCTTTTCTTCAGACCTTTTACTTCATTATTATCTTTGAGTGTCCTCAGCTGTATCTATTAACCATGCCTCAAGAAACAGATTATTTTCCTGAACTTCCCAGCGAAACCAAGCATCTGTAAATCATTCAGATTTTTAGTCAAAAACTTCCAGATAGGCATCCAAAATTTGAGGTGCTTATAAGTCTTGAACTGCATCTTTCAGGTTTATCCTTTTTTGCCAGAAATTCCAACAGAAACTTCTTTTTCATCTTTGTATTAGCTCCATCTTTTAAATAGCTCCTGTGACACGAAATTTCGGTCACTTGACACTTATAAATATCAGGATTTCTTTGAGAGAATAAAGATGCAGGCTCAGTCCTCAGGTGTGCATAAGTCAAGACATCGAGCTGAAAGAGATTATCCCAGTGATGACAATATGAGGAGGAGTAGGTAACATTATCAGTGACACACACCATTATGAAAGACCCTCAGTGGACTCCATATTCTCCAAAACCACACAAAGTTTCTGCAAGTCTTTATGTTGGTTTCACTAGTTTCTGATTAAGACAAGAACCATTTATGACTATCATTATTTTTTGTTTTACCTATCAACTAGTGCTGGGCTGCTGGTTGTTGAAAAAGACTCAGATGTGGAAAGAAAGGCTATGTCTTACACAGGATTAGAACAGGTATGGCAGAGACAGATAACTTCACAAGAAAGGACACACAATGATTAACAGAGGGAGAATACTTGATGAATAGAACCTTGCACTAAAAGAGATTTGGGCAGCTGTATGTTTTCCAGTACATTCTATCTATAGTAATTGTAGTTGTTTCTGTAGGTCAGATCTTATTTTTTAATTAATTGAATTGCTGAATTGCTGAATTGGATGTTTTTAAGCAGGACAGTCTTAATTCTAGCCTTAAAATCTTTAAAGGCTTACTCCTAACTAAATAAATTGGTCAGGAAGAATAGGGCATCCCTATAAATTATCTTGGCATTCCACTTAGGAGAAAAAATTATCTGGAAATTACCTTTTATTGCCGCAGATACAAGAAGATTCAGAAGTGCTAAAGGGATGCTGAGAAAGGCTGCTACTGTCCCTGTGTAGTTTAACCCATTAGTTTGTTTACTTTCACTCTTAGACTTTCCTGAAAAAATTGAAAACAACCTCTTGACAAAATGTTTCTTATTTCCTTTTAGAGTGTGAAATTATGTCAGCTGTTGCCACTAAATCTATGATGTGAGAGAAATTAATATTGTTTAGTTTCTGAAATGTTTGTTTCATTTTGTACAGGTTTAGAAATATACAGAATTTTGTTTATGCTTGCAATACCTAATCCAAAATGGAGACAGAAAAATAATTCCTCTAAACTCATTCTGCAAATTTAATTGCTCACAATATTCTCTGTGGGAATAAAAAAAATTCATGAATGCCCAGCATGAAGAGGCACTGGGTTTAAATACTAAACAATTCACCTTACTGTGACTTCATATCAATGGGTTAAACATGATAAACAGTTTATGTATTCACATCAATTTAAACTGCTGGGTGTATCAGTGGAATGAATACATTTGCTGTTGTTTTTTTTGGCTTATCAGTAAATCTAGTACAAAATTTGATGCTATACCAGTTGGATTTATATTGCTGCAACAGATAGAGATTATTACTGATGCCAAGAAGACTGATTTTCTGCTGATTTGATTAGGACAGTAACTGTGCAAAGCTACATATTAACATATTAGAGCACTGCAGTCCCCTAGAAACCTGCAGAAGGGAATTTTATATTGGATTTGAACAAAACTGATCTGTTGTTTCTGTATCCTACCGCATTTATTAGAAAATTCATACAAATTCTTTAATCAGCCTGTTCATGTGTGCTAGGAAATGGGCTTTCCATATTAACCAGGGAAATGTCAACTCAAGGCTATGGGGGCTGGTGCTAATAAGGTTAATGAATAGCTGGCCTGAAAAGCAACAGATGGGCCTAACAGAGCGGGAGTCTTAATGGCATTTGTAATGCCTGGGGTCAACTGCAGTTTATCTTCATTTTTTTCTCATTTAAAATATTCCAATGGAATAATAAAATAAGTTTAAATTTTCCCCACAGGGAGATGAAATTTATGCAGCACTGTTTATTGAATATCAATGTGTTTGGTTATAAACAGTGGACTGCTACACTACTGCTAGAACTGTAGTTGTTGTATATCTGCATTTGCAGAGGAATTTTTCATTTAGCTCATTCAAAACGATACTCTCTTTTTATCAATTACTGCTGCAGAACTGTTTTGGATTTTTTTTTTTAACTTTTGTTTTGTTGTTTTTTTCTGAAGACAGCTAACACAGAAGGTCAATTTATGGCTGTATATTACAGTTAGATACATGGATATTATGCTAAATTTGCACAGAGGAATTTTAAGGATTGAGTTTGAATGCCCATGTTGTGGTCTCCCCTAAGATGACAGAATTCATGCTCATTATAATAGAATGTCATACGACAGAATAGGGTAGAGATGACAGAAATATATGGTAGAAATCACAAATGTTTCCAGATAAAGCAGGACATGTTTCTAATCAAAATATATTTGTCTGATCTAAAATAATTTCTATGACCTTGTTGTCTTTCATCTTAGATACACTAGTCTTTAATCAGTAGAAATAATCTGCACAAGAGGCAACTGATACAGTCCTCTCTACTCTAAATACAGGCTCGGGGTGATGTTAAACTATTGTTATAGCACATCTATTGCCTGAATTAAGTCTACAAGGTTTAAGCTCTAATATTAGCTAAGGCGGTGAAACATAATATTGAAGGAGGTTTAAAGATTTGTTCTAACAAGCAATTTTTTGAATAAGCAATGCTCTTGGGGAAAAAGAAAACACTGAATTCTTATGTCTCCCTCTCATTTAGCTTATGTCTCCCTCAAGTAGCTTCAAATAAACATACAGATCCACAGTAGTTTTATTTATGAAACTCACTTTCATACTTTGTAAATGCATGGAAATAGTTAAGAACATATTTAAGTTTGGGGTAAGACTTTTTAAAGCACTTAATCCTGAGCTGATGCTGCCAAGTTTTCCATATCAAATGCTTTTGATCACCCTCTTCTGCTTCTTTAGTGCTCCCTTCAAGTCAGTGTTAAAACTTTGACTTTAATGGGGGCAGAGTTAGGGCAATACTGCAGGCTTTTGAAAATTTCACTTTATGTAAATTTAAAAATATTATGGGATTATTCATAATGAAAACCATAGATTTGACTGTAAGTTTCGGCAGTTCATTGATTTCAAAGTATCTGATTAAATTTGTCTCACCCAAGTTTAGATGTCAGAAAATTAGGTGTCCAAGTCAAGACCAGCCAGCATGCTATTCAAGACAAACCTTCCTACTGAAGTTGTCCAGCAAAGAAGACACAATTATTCAAGATGTAATAACTGAATTAATTTTCCTACTCATTGTAAAAAAACCAAAAGATTTCTGTTATGGTAATCTTGGCATTTTGAGATGCAGGAATCTGCTTTATAATATTATCAATTTAAACAGACAGAAATGATCACAAGTTTCAGATGTTGGTTGAAGTAATAAATAACTTTGTGTATTTTGCTTAAAGAATATCATATTCCCCATACATTATAGAATATTTCAAATCTGGTATCCTGGAAGAGAGAATAATATATATATCTGAATAATTACCAATTGTCTTACTATTCCTATACATTTGGCAAAAGTAAGAAAAATATTACTGAATAATTTATGTAATGAATTTCATAGAATTAGTCAAGTAATATTTAATCTGGTTTTCTCACAGACAGCTATGATCTGGAGTAAAACACATCACATAAATTAAAGACCAGAAACATCTAATTTTCATCATAGAACGACTTAAATCTGCACATTGGTTTGTGATAGATGTGTACTGCTTACAGGCCTGGGAATGGGACCATCCTTGCACAGTACTGTACACTTGCAACTCACTGCAAGTTCTGCAGATACAGCATAGAGGAGTGAAACCTACTCACTCTTCCCTTGAGCACCAGAGAACTTATGTGCTTATTGTTCAGGTAATTTCTATATTCTTTCATGTTTACTACTACCCAGTGACAACCAGTCTGTTCCAAGTCTGGTTTAACAGAAAGCCACTAGAATTCTGAAAAATACCATTGCTTTGTTCCCTGATGTATCTTAAGATGTCATAATTTTATTTAACTGCACAGATGACATCTACTTTTCCCTACCATTCTATCTTGAGAGTGTCACCTGTCCTCTCATTCATGAACTTTTCCTTTGTTTGAATGATTTTAAATTGGCAAAAAGCAGTTTAACTCATTTAAGGAAGAAGAAACTATAACTTTCATGTTAAATTGAAAGTTGGTACAACATAGAAGTCTTGTACTTCTGAAGTTCTAATTGCATTCAATGTGAGTTCTGGAAATCTTATAATAGGGTAGCTTTTTATTTATCCTGCCTGCTGAGTTTTCAGGAGAAGACAAAACATATTTTTTGCTAATGTTAATTTTTCAAATAATAACTAAAAAACTGTGTCCATTGAACTATGTCTTATTATTTTAGATGGCACAGATTATATTTTGAAGCCTGTTAGGTGGTAAGTTTCAGAGAGGGTTTCAAACTTCTAATTCCAGAAAATCAGTTGATCACATGAGAAGAAAGAATGACCAATTTTCTGAAAAAGAATGTAACCAATTGCTATCTACTAAATAGTTGTAACATTTTTAAAAGATAAGCTTTCCTTTTTTTTCCTTCCCACCCTCCACCCTGATAGTTTTATGATTACCTAGAACTCTGCATGCATTAATGTAACACATAAATGAACAGTGTTTAGTCTTCTGTACACTTTCTGTCCTTCAAATTTGGAATTTTTTTAGCATTATAACACATGTTTAACATGTGTTATAATGTTTAGCAAAATAACACATGTTGCCATATGGAAAAATATAATGCTAATGAAATCTAGATAGATGGCACTGTTGGATTGTTGATAAACCATGAGCTTTACTCCTATGTTACCAGTATTCAGAAAGATGCTATTGCTTATGAAAGAACTGCTGCTTTAGAAAACTTGATAGAAATACATTTATTTCAGCCTGTATTTGCTCAGCAGTGGGACTCAATGTACTGGTCTGGTTGTTGGTCTGTAATTCTTCCCTTTTTATTTGTTCCAGGGCATCTCTATATCCCATTAAGACTTGCTATACTTATACCAAGGTGTGTGGGTGTTTCTTACCTCATGGCTTCTGGTTAGAGCAGAGATTTTGGGAAATAAAACTTTGATTCTTCTTTTGTTATAAGTCAGAGCATTAAACATTGCTTACACACTCCTTTCACACTCCATTTATCCTTTTCTTTGAGGTGTTAAGAATGACAACCACCTCCTGTGGGATTGCTGGTACTTAGACATGAATTGACTATGATTATCTGAAGCAAATTAAAGGCTAACTTGTCTAGCTTTTGCACTAACTTAAGATGAGATAAATGCAAAAGCACTGTTGGAACTAGTCCAGGTAAATCCATTGGATTTCATTTTAACTAAAATCTAATGCAGCTTTTTCAGGAATATTAGAATGAGAATTTTCTTGATATATTATCTGACATGCAACTTGGACTATAACCAAAAAAGTGATGCCAAACAATGAGCAGCAATGAGATAATTCATCTATCCTTAAATCTACAACAATGTTGTTGAGTAAAAGCTACATTGAAGAGTTATTTTATGCACAAGAGGGATTATTTTATTGAAAAATCTTCATACCAGTTGTGTATTCTATGACTGTTATGGCACAAACTAAAGCTAGACAGAGACATATTGAATATCTCTTTTGCAGTATTCATTCTGCTTGTGCTGTGTCACTTATTCCCACTCCTCTTAGTACTGCAGTGAATAAAATTCCTCACTAAATCTATAAACATTTAAACATGTAGCATTATTAGATTGTTGTTCATTTTTTCTGTTTTAAAATTGACTACAATTGGGCAATTTCTGTGATTTCAAATAATAGTGAATATACCTAAAATCAGTAAATGCACTCATCCGCCTTAGAAGATCCAAGCAGCACACTGAAGGATTTAGGGTGGTAGAGTTGCTATAATTGCATAACTTGAAATTTATCATGCACTACTAAAATTTTCCCTTATGATAATGAAAAGAATCAATGTGACAAAATATCAGTGATTATCTTTTTTCAGGTCTGAGGTATATGGGAAATATAGGGACAGCTCTTCCCTAATGTGAAGAGAAATTGAAAGAAAAATGTGAAGCAGAAACTATCCCTTCAAATTTTCTCCTGGAATGCTTTTGTTCCTTTCATTTCTTCAAAAAAAACAAAAGGTTTGTTCTGCTGGAAAACAATTAGGAGGGCTGTAAGAACTCTGAACTTGAAAGCTGTTGGGAAGCCCAGGTATGTATGTGATGGTCCTTTTGTCTGCACATTTTCTCTGTGTTCTGAGCACCTTTTGTTCTCTGTATCAGGCAAACTGTTCTTGCTTGGTAGCAGCAGCTGGATCCAAGGCCTTGAGTCTTAAATGGTTTTAGAAGTCCATGAAGGTGTAAATAGAAAGAAAGCACTGTTATTTTCCTGTGAGATAGGAAAAGGGATGCTACAAGTCTTGTTTTAAGTTAAGGCTGTCTCCTGGCCTTTGGCCATTGGCCTTTGGTTGCATGCACATTTTTGGGTATACACAGGTCCCTGTGTGAGAGCTGGAGAATTAAGATATACAACAATTTCTGCCAAGAATTTTCCTTTTCTTGTCTGTACATCCCTTACACAGAGTTCTTAAGGGAATGAACTAATACTGAGTTATTTTAATAGATATTAGAGATTAAATAAGATGCTAGTCAAGTACAGGAACAAATCATGAGGACTATACATACATCTGAATGAAGTGCAATTTATTTGCTTTGAGTCAAGTCATCTAGAGAGAAGCAAATTTTATTTCAGCTAGAAGTATTTGCGCAGAAATAGAATATACCTATTATTTATGTTTTACAAGTATTCGTAATTTCATGGCTGCACTAAGTTATCAGTCTATTCCGAAAATACAAAGGACTGCACCTAATTCAGTGATTCTATTCCAAGAAAGTCCTCTCATGGTACCAAATAATATAGCAAAAATCAGTTTATAATGGAAGGTTTGAACTTTTGATGAAATGAAAAATAGTTTTGCTGATGAATTTTGCTCCTTTTATTTCAGGGGATATTTTTTTAATAGAATAAAAATTTTAACTTTTAGTAGATCAGATTTATTCTAAAAAAAAGATGCAATTACATCATATATGAGTTTGGTGCTTTGAACATTTATGCTTTTAAAAAAGTAGTCTGAGAAATGCCAGTTTGTGTCTGTTCTTCAACTGTGTAATTAAATTCCAAAAATGGACTCTCATAGACAAAGATTTTAATCTCCACAAGCACATGTAATAGATACCTCTCACCTGAATGTATTCTAGATGACCAATTGCATCATTTGAAAGGCACTGATGTCTCAAATGCTTCCATAACCAGATGCTTAATGTTCAGGAGAAAAAAAAGTAGTAGTAGATTTAAAAAAATTCTACTCATTTAGGTGGAATAAAACAGGTTCTAGGAGTAATTGGGGACTACTTCACTGCCTGTAAGAATTCATCAAGGCAATCTTTTTGCCTAATGATCCAGCCATGGTTGTAAATTATAGCTCCATTGTAGTTTCAGCTAGCTTTTGTTTCAGCAAAAGAGAAAATAAAAGGGTGCCTTAGTTAGAAAATTATCTCTTATTTAAAATTATGTTTTAGTGATTTTAAAGATTTGGATTATATTTACTTTCCATTGTTATCTCTGCTTGTTATCTCAGAAACATTTTTATCCTTCCCTTGAAAGTAGATAAAATTTGAAATGTCTTTGTCCTGTACTTTAAAAAAGGGAAGATGAGCTTTCCAGTACCTCATGTCAGAGATTCAGATGACTTACAAGAGATTGCATGTAAGAAATTCTGTTTAGAACTTTATTCAAATAGTCATGAAAAAGTTTTTTTTACTTTTAAATGAAAGAAAATGGGAAACTTAATAACAAGATAACTGTCTCCCACTGCATATGAATGAATAGGGTAGAGATGACCAATATATAGTAGAAATCATGAACATTTCTAGATTAATTTATTGAAAGCAGATATTTTTGTCAAAAATGAAGAGAGAAGCTCAAAAAATGGTGAAGTTTGATGGTGCCAGGAAATTCTTTCCTCTGTTGAGGACACACAAAGCTGTAAAGCACCTCAGTGAGAAACACGGTGGAAATGTTAGGGCCATGTGCTGCAGTTTATTTTAGCAAAATTATTTAGATATGGATTAGAATATTTCTGCTTGTGATATGATTGGATGAAACAATAGGAAAAGCTGCTAAAAAGTTTTATTTTTTTAAAGGAATAAATAGCCTTTGTATAACTATTTCTCATTTTATTCATTTTTACTTTATACTTTTATGCATTTATACTTAGTGATTCTATTTAATAATAGGATTATGAATAGTTAATGATTTTGCCCTTTATCCAGGCCTAATAAAACCACTTGGTTATTGAAGATAGTTTTTAGTAGAAATCTTAGAAAAAAATAACATATAAAAACATAAATATTCTTTAAAAATATGTGATTTTTTCCATGAAAAAGGAAAATATATAAACTGTATAAAAACATATTAAAAGATTTTTTTTCAATGAAAAGATGTAATCTCATTGTAATTTACCTCACAATGTGTCTTTTCAATAATTAGTTATGCTTCAGTTTTGAGTATAAGGAGAAAATCTATTGTATTATGCCTCATCTCAGGATTCAGAATTGAAAAGGATATATTTGCTGAGCAGTAATTCTTCAAACTCTATTACTTTTTCCTTTGTAAGCCTTTTATGACTTTTCCATAAGAAAAAGAAAACCACAGTTGTTGAATAATAAGGTATGGTCCAAAAAAGAGAAACTCATACATGACATGAATATTTGACATACATTGTATTAATTTCTACTTAATCCAGGTGAGGTGGTTTTGTTGTTGCTTTTTTTAGTTAGTTAGTTTGTTTTTTGTTTGTTTGTTTTACATTTTTTGTTTTGTTTTATTTTTTAATTTTATAACTCTCTTGAGGCTAAGGGATTATTCCGTAGGAGAAAGTGGCTGTGCAACATTCCAGGCTACCATCACTCCCATCATCCATTTGTGAGTCAGTTCCTGATCCTTGCTTTGCAATGAAACATTTAGTCACCTTTCTCCCAAAGCTTTACTGAGATAGGTCTGATTTTGGTGTAAATAGTGACATTATTGAGTGGCAAATAATCACTATGACTCCTGTGAAACCTGAAAGTCAGTCATTTCTCATAGGAAGGCTGATTGACACCGTCTCTTTTCTGCATCTGGAAAAAGCACCAATTATTCCCACTTGCACACACGCACATACACACAAACACTTATGCTACATTTCCTTTTGGAATTAGAAGACTACAGCATTAAATCCAAGTTTTAAAAAAATAATTAAAAAATTCATGAAACAATTTGGCATGGAATCAAAATAAAAGTGAGTTTTGAGATGGAATGAATAGACCTGTCTGGTGAAAGTGAAGGAGGTAACATTAATGTGGGAGACACTTTTGGCTGAAAGAGGCTGAAGAAAAGTGGCTGTAGCCTGGGAATTGTGAAAGACCTGTAGGACAAAGCAGGTCAATGATAAGATTTCAGGATTGGAAGGAACAGGATCTTTGGGAGCAAGAAACTGAATCCTAAACTGGCTTAAGTTGTAAGTGACCTACAATCCCACCCAGGATTAGGGTTGGTGTTAGGGCAGGTTGTTTAGAACTTCCTTAGTCTTAGAAGACTTATAACACAGAATTTGGGCACTTCTCACCTGAATGTGTTGTGAGGAAAAGATGAGAAGCCTCTTCTCCCCTGCAGGGGACTGTAATTCCTCCCTCACTGTTCAGCACCCAAACATGTGCAAGCACTTAGTACTGCTGTTCTTCTAGCCTTGTATGGTTTCTCTTGCTAGAATAAGTAAGTTAGAATCTCATAGAAGTTTTGCAACATTAAAAAATACCAAAATAAACCCCAAACCAAAATTATGCACTAAACTTCACCAGTAAAATGCCTCACCTTTCTGAGAAAAAATATTTTAAGACTCCTAAAGGGAATTGTATTGAAATAAAAGGTCTCACTTCCATGTTTGTGAAAACTGCAAGAATAGAGGTGATGGCAAGAAGTTGTAATAGCTGTCAGGAGACTAAACTACACTGAAGACCCCAGAACTGACACTGAAAGAGTCATGGCAAAGCTGACAGATACACAATACAAGCAATTTACTGATTATCTGGGGAAGATAACAAAACACCTGCTGCTTACTAAAGTCCACTAGCTATCAGCATTAGAGGAAAAAAAATCAAAATATTCTCGTCTGCCTCTCTGTATTTTATTTTATGATGCACTTCCCCATAATTTTCACATAAATATATCTAAAAGCAATTGTATACATGCCTTTTTACATGCAGAATGGCACAAATGAAGATTAAACTTGCTATTCCGAGAAAAGAAGACTTTTACAAATCTGTTTTGAATAAACTCTTCTGCATAGAACCATTTTAAGTCCCTGATCTGCCCCTTTTGGAGATAGCATGGTACATTTATCATAACTCAAATGAAGGGTGTGCTCATGGATTTTTTCCTTTCAACAGCAATATTAGAAGAGAACAAAAAAAGGACTTAAGAACATTTGTAGGTTGGATTTTTGTACCCACATTTATTTCATGTCACACTTTTGTCCATGAATCTGTGTACTGCTAGAATTCTTTTAGAACATTGGTCTGTACCTCATACATGAATGAAGAGATCAGCATCTAGACAGTGCTCAATAAGTGTGGAATTATTTTACTTTAATATGTTCAAAGCAGAAAAGCATAAGAAAAGATCCCAACTTGCTTGCATGAGTACAAACTGCAAATGCTTTTTGACCTTGATTACTGCTGGTTTTTTTAAGTGTCATTTTTAGGAATCTGTCTAGTCCAGCCTCATAGGGTTGATCTTCTATTCTGATTTCTTGTTCCTTTTTTTTTTAAACCTGATTGTTAGAACATATTAATTGGGTGGTCTCTGAGATCTCTTTCTATTCTAATTAAGTGTCCTGAAAGCCAGCAAGATATGGGTATTTTAAGGACAGTGGGTTGCATTCTACTGCTTGGGGAAAAAACCATCTCATGAATGTGTCTTGTGAAACTGTCTCATATCTATGACAGCATGTGTCAGTCATTTGTGACTCTTCTTCTGAAAGCCATTGTGAGTTATTGTGAGCTACCTACTGCATCCAAAATGGACCCTCAAATATTAACCAAGAGAATTACAGCGTATGAGGTTAGATTAAACACTTCCTTAATATTTCTTTTTCTATAAAATCCTCTTTTAAAGTGTGATCATCAAAGTCTTTAATCAAAAAGATAAAACTTTTAAAATTAATATTAGTCATTTAAATATGGCTGTAAATATGAATTCATTTGTGCACTGAATTTTAGCTGTGCTCTTGAGTTGTAGTCTGTATCCATGAAATTTGAAATCACACTGGTTTTAAGAATAGTGAAAAATTATCACTTAACTAGTGAGCAGTAGAATCACAGTGGTACTAACAGCGTTCTTGGTTTTTATGGTGTGAGCAATATGATGAAACCAAGGGCCCTTAACTTGTAATTTTCCATAGGGGGAACTCTGGTGTCACTGCCCCGGCGCTCACAGCTGGAGCTGCGGGACAGCCTCCGTGAGGAGAGCATGGGGTTGCCCTGAGAGGATTTGAGCCAGTCCCAAAACAGATCCACCACTGGCCAAAGCTGGGCCCATCAGCAATACTGGTGGTGCCTCTGTGACAATATGTTTAAGATAGGGTAAAACCAGCTGTGTGTCAGCTCTGAGAGAGGAGTGAGAAAATGTCACACAGCCATCGAAATATCAGTGTCAGAGAAGGAGAAGGAGCTTGAGAGTCTGGAGCCTAGATTTCCCTGCAGTCTACGAAAAGACGTCTGTGGAGAAGGCTTATTGAAGAACTGTAGCTCATGGCTGGACCCACACTGGAGTAGGGGAAAAGTGAGAGACAGAAGAAGTAGCAAATAAGAGCTTTAAGGACTGCCCCATTCCCTGTCCCCCTGCACCACTCGGGAAGGGAAGATGGTGAAGAATAAGGAATGGACACATGAAATTGGGTGGGAGAAAGGTATTGTTTTAATTTTTACTTTTGTTTCTTGCTACACAAATCTGTTTTGATTGGCAACAAATTAATTTACCCCTTGTTTTTATCTCAATCATTGAGCTTTTTCATCATGTTTTCTCCCTTGTGCTCTTGGTAAAGAAGGGTGAAGGTGCATCTGGGTGGGCAGCTGGCAGGTGTTACTCATTATCCATCCACTACAGGAAGTAATGCTATCAAGTTTTTCTTCTAATGTTTCTGTAATTATTGTGGCTTAACCCTGGTTAATTGTGCCGAATTCTTAAATTCAGTCAATAGCATGGAGCAGTCTTTCCACATTTGGAACAGACAGGTTCAAATTATATTTATAGGCAGAATGACAGGGCAGGTCTCTTTCTCTTGGCAGTGTTCAAAGTGCCTTAACACCTACCTGTCATTATAGCTAGGCCTCACTGACTGCTTCCTTGACTTTCATGGAAAGTTTAGATGCATCAAGAATAGAAAATTAGCATTAATTTGCAATGAAAATGCTCTTTTTCATTCTCCCAAATGTGTAAGTGGGATTTAATATATTTCTAGTTGCAGCTGTAAGCAGAATCCCTTATAATGGTTGATTCTGCAGCTGGGTTTCATATGCCTTGTGTAGGAGAGTTGCAATTAATTTCTTTAAAGGTGGTCATGGTTTTTTGGCACACAGTCACGGAAAATGCAAACTGGCTTTTTGGTGTCATTGTGGTTATGACTAAATAGCTTCTGTTGAATGCTTTTATATGCTGGCACAAAGTACTTGGGTGTAGTGCTATTGTACTGATTCCTGCCTTGGCAGTGCCCCCATTCTATCAAAACAGGTGTATATTTCACATTACAAAATGCAGTTTCTAAAATTGACTTCAGTGAAAAGATTGTCTTAGATAATGTGGCCCTTACTTTACTTCAACAGGCATTAAATGCCTCCCCAGCACAGCTGTTAGCTCATTTGTAATATGTTATCCCGTTTATTCATATTACAGTAGTGCCCAAGAGCCAAGAGAGAAGAGTTTTCTTTGTTCCAGGTATGATATGTAGAACAATAGACACTCACTTGAGGAGCTGACAGTAGGGACTGCAGGGGCCTTAGAGACCATATAAGAGGTATGATAAACTGTCCCAATCTGAGATTCACTGACAGTCTGTTGCAGCATGTTTTTTGCTTACTATATTTGATTTAATTACTTTTTAGTATTGTAAAGTTGTAAACCCTCCCCCTGTTATGTTAATAGTTTATCCCAGGTGTACCCTCCTATCCCACCTATCAATCCACTCTGGAAACTGCCCTTTGTTCCCAAATGTTCCCTGTCCATCCCCTTTTATTCAGTCTTTCATTGGTTTATGTAACCTTTTCCCTCCCACTGTGATCTTTCATTGGTTTATACTCTGTAAACCCCTCCTTGTTCTCCTCCCCTGAGTTTCCCTCACAGGCGCATTCATCCCCTCCCCTTGCTCCTCCCCCATATATCAGTGGCTGTAGTTTGAGATCTGGGCTCTCTTGTGGGAGAACTTTGAGGGAGTAAACGTCTTTGGGAATCCCATGAGAGGCCTCTCTCTCATCCTTGCTCCTGCCCTCGGTGTTTGGGTGTTTGCAGAGCGTGGCTCTGAGCCAGCCCTTGGGTCCAGAGCTCTGCTCAAGGCTGGCCCAGCCCTGGTGTGAGTGCTGGAGACTTCACCTGCTGGGCTGGCAGCCCCTTTGCTCCGACACCACGTCAGGAGTCAACCCAGTGATGTGTCCCGTCCATCACAATAAGGCCCCCGTTACTCCCCCTGACGCTGCTGTGAGTCGAATTCCACAGCCAAGGAAGGAAAAGGCATTGCATGCACATGGTGTTGGCATTAGTAGATGTTCTGTGCTGTGCTCTTTATTGCTTTTTTACTCTGCTTTAAAATAGAAACAAATAAATATACATAGGTAGACACTTCAAACTGAGAATATGTTTAAAGGAATTTCTTCCTCTTTTCTATAATCAGCAGGAGTTCTGACATTCATCGACTAATATTTGAGCAATGTAAAGTCCACAAGGATGTATTTCTGACATCCTGGATTTAAAAATAGTACACTTTAACACTGAAATATTTTTTTTTGCCTTTCTAAGTAATAGCAAGAACAGTTACAAATATTGTGGAAAAGCGCAACTGTTCAAATTTGGACAAATACATAAACAGGATTTAAAAGGCAAGAATTATTGATAAAGAAATTTTTCGTCAATGTTTCCTGACTGTTTATAAATCTGGGTAATCATTTTCAAAAGTACTTTTCAGATAAACCACCTAAATTTATGGTTGAATTAATTTCTGCCATACTGGAAATGCAGAAGAGATCATTCACAATTTTTCACAACTTAAATGATTATTTAATGGAGAATGCACGATATTGAAAGCTTTTTTCTATGTTCTCTTCAGCATACTGATAAATCATGCAAGTAATTTTATACCCTGTGATTTTCTACAGTGCAAGTAGAATCACCTTCAGTTTACATTTTTTGATGATTAAAAATTACATTTTTCTTCATGGTTAAGTATTTATTTTTCCTTCCTTCCCCACAAGGTTACTGGAAACAATGTCTATATCTAAGAATGATTGTCATTCGTCTAAGGTGAGGAGTTACCTTTAATAATGGCTATTTTACAACTTTATTTTAATTTTCTTTTTCATACCAGGATACAGAATAAGAAGAATAACAAGATCTTTTACAATAGCTGCCATAAAAACTGCTAAATTAATCAAGGAGAAGGTAGAGAAAATTCTAAACTAAAAATAGTTCAAGTGCATGGAAAATTTGAAGTATATTTTTTTATTAATGGTCTTTGAGAATGAAGGATAAGGGGTAGTACACAAGATTTCTCTGGAGTAATCTGAAATACTAATGTTTTTTTCAGTTTGGTTTGGTTTTGCTCCAGTTTTGTCTGGTTGGGTTTTTTTAGTAATAATCTGTAGTTTTACTGGGTTTTTTAGAAAAATATTTGACTGATTTATTATTTTTCAGTTAAGAGTTAAAAATTTTGTGAACATCTGATAAATCCGTTGATAAGCAATGCAAACTTTAAAGCGGCAACACTTATCAATACCATAACATGTTTAAATTAAACTGTGCAAAGGATGTTCTGCTCTTGATGTCTTGTGTTGGACATGAGAGTAAGGGGACTACTCTCATTCCCTCCTTTCTTTTTAGCTCCAGGTTGGTTCAACTCTTACTGTATAAGAGGGGCAAATATTTTATCATGAACTAGCAGCAAATGTCAGATGATGTGTTTGTGTCATGTGATCCTTCTCTATCGAGTCGTCATTTTCTATAAGGTTGAGAGAGGATTCATATATCACTACTTCCTTATCTAGTGATTCACTGATATTGGTTAGAGAACGTTATTTTATCTTTTCCATCACAGTATTCATTTTTAAACAGTGATATGTATTGTAAGACATGGATTGTATTTGAATCAAAGTGCACAGCACATTTTATATTTCCATGAGATACAAACAAAGCCCTGGGAGATCATATTTTATATAAAGTCTGTCTGGTGAAACACAGTTTCTCTCTATTAAATGCCAGTGATGTGGCTAAGTAAGAATATCTAGATTTTGCAGGCAATAATAGGAGCCTGTCAGGTCAAGTGATATTAAAGTAAGAACAAAATGCTTATTTTTTATGGAGGTACTTAAATGTACTTAGGTAAAAAGAAATTAAGCAACTCAGTATCATTATAACATACGTATAAATACTTTTTAATAATTTTGGAAGGTTTTATTTTCTCTTGATTTAACTTTTTGCAGAAGGATGCTGAGGATAAAGAACTAACTCAGGCAATGCATAATATGCAGCGTGCAAAAGCCTGATAGGGGAGAACTGAGTATAGAACCTCATTTACCTCACCTGGCATTTTGTGAGAGTTTCCCAGTGTGTTTTAAAAAGGATGAACCCCAAATTTCTAGTTTGTTCTAGCTATTTTATTGGTTTTTTTTCTGAGGTCAGGTGAAATTCTTAATTTAACCATGAGATTTTCAAAGAACTTTTATAATACTACTGACAGGTAGTCTTCAGAGAAGCTATCATCTATGATGGGTATCACAGTAAAGTATCCTCTTTTACTCCTTAAGGAGGCTTGTCTTTTTGTACTTTTTTACTAAATGAAGTTGAGAAGATCCAATGTTAATGGCACTCAACATTGCTCCTCTAACTTCCTAATTAATATACAGGGAGTCCCTACTCAGTTTCAGAATATATATTTAAAATACTAAAGTAGTGGTAGACAGCCTGAGTTGCTGTATCAAAGAAAAAAAGAAAAAAAAAGTATTTTGTTGAGTATACAACATACTTTTGACAGCTGGCAAAGCAGAGTTCATATAATTAAACTTCTGCCTATGTTCAGGCTGATTTGAGTGCACTTGCCCATAGCTCTCCTGATAGGGCATGAAAGTGTAAAGAATTCCTGGTTTTGTTGTCCTTTCTGGGGGAATAGAAAAACCAGATTTTGTTACAGTGTAATATTAGATCCATATTTTTCCTTAACTCTCATATTTTTCATTAATTCTCAACCGGATCAAGTGTATATCAACATAAAGTTATTGCAGATTCTTTTCAAAAGTTCAAAGCTTCAGATAGTTGACTTTTCTAATAGGCTAAAGCTGTACTTCATAAAAGGTTTTAATTACATGAGAACTCTTAACTAAGAGAGTTTATATGTACAGCTGCAACTGCATCTTGTTCAAGATTTTAACCATGTAGGGCTTAAGTTGGAATCCAGTGGTAAAATGAAGATGCATAGTAATAATTTAAATACTTCAGCCTTCCAAATTTGCAGCCAAACACTTAACAAAGTCTTATTTCCCACAATGTACATTAGGATATTTCTAGCGGAGCCTAATGAGAAGGAATGTCTGAGGTAAGGGTTATTACCCTATGGGGTAAGAAGCTACAAATCACTGATTTACACAAGAGCAGTATATACCTACACAATGTCACTGCAAGGTATCCAGCCAGGAGAAATGAAGATATATTAGTTCTTGTATAAATAAGACATTTTTAATGATAGTTTCAGCTTCTGCTGGGTATTTGTGTTGCACTGCTTGTGGTTTTTTTATGTATAGTAAAAATCCCAAGCTAGTCTGCTGCACAAGGCACAGCAGAATACCTGAATCATCTCATGTTTGTGTGTAGCTACAAGTTCCTCTGTGTTCGTAGCAGTGTTTGAGGCATGGATGTTTGTTGATGCATTCTGTTTGGAGCACACTCATTTGAGACTAGTTTGGAAATGAAGGGTTCAATCTTCTCATCTAGCTGTTGTTAATTTCCCCCCCTCCCCAGAATGGCTACAGTATAAAGATATATTCCATAAGTGAAGGGGCTGTTGTTATTCAGGATGGAGGTTCTGAATTAGGCAAGCAGGAAAGTTATTAGAAGCAGGATGGTTTTACATGGGAAAGCCTGAAGCTGTTGTCTGACTTTTGTTGTTACACTTTTTCTAAAGGAAAGCCCTAAGATTTTCAGAGAAAAAAAGGTGTGATTAACTGTTGGGTTTTGGGTTGGACAAAAGACAGAGGTTGTGTATATAGCCTACTGAAGCTACAGTATAAATAAAACACTTGCTCCAAGGCATGGGGACTGATTAATATAAATAAAAGAGTACTGTGGAAAATAGAACAGTAGTCTTACAGGATATGGTAGTGAAGACTGGGAGCCTTAGAAATGGCTTAGTGAAGAAGTTATCAAATTGTGGCTTTAATCTTGTCTAATACTAAAAATATTCATCCAATCCATCTAGTCTTCAATTTGCTGTTAACAAGTTTAATATCTCATAGTTCTTGGTTTTGGAACTGGTACAGGAAGCTATCTCTGCATAGTCTGTGCATTACCTTTTATTAATTGCAGTCCTTCCAGAAATGAGGAAACAAGTAAGTAGCAAAAAGATAAGCTGTTTGGGAAGAGCCCCACCCTCACCACTTTCTGTGATCTGTTCTCCGTACAGGTGTTTTTGCACCCACAGCTGTCATGTTACAGATGGAATAGGATACGTTCATTACTATTGCTTACCTGTATTTGTTTATGGATTTGCTGCTCAGGATGTTTTGTACCTTTCCAAGCCTTCTAATGCTTTCTGTTTTCAAAACCTCCTCTGGTTTTGAAACTTCCATATTTCAGAAATGTAATACATTTTGAAAAGTAATATGACTTTCATTCTTACAATCTGTTTAAAGGAATATTCTTTGTTCAAAAATACCTGTTTGAAATTGAACTCCTGTTTTTATCAAGCACTCCCTGTCCTTGCACTGAGGAATTGACTCAATTTCATTTCGTATTTTCATTAGCCACAGACACCCTGAATTTTGTAAACTTTGAACATATCTCTTGTCCGTCTGCTTTCCAAACTGGAGGGTCAGAATCTTTAGTCTCTGTAACACAGCTGCTTTATTGTTTTTAGCACATCAGCTGATCTCTAGCATTGCTATAGACTCCTTGACATGCAGAGACCAGAGCAACACAGATTTGGGGATATGGACACCTCTTGGTGACATAAAAATTACACATTTGTCTTGGTCCCAATATTCTTCCAAATACCTTTTTGACTTCCTTGGCTGCTATTGCATACAAGTCTCATGATTTCAGTGAACTGTTGAGGATCTCAATGGCTGTCTTGAATTGCAGCTGCTACTTTTGTGGTCAGCATTACACAGACATGGCTTTGTTTATTCCCTAGATAGAGTATTACCTTATATTACTCTACAGTGAAGATTATCTAACATATCTTTCACAATGCCTTTGCAGGCAAACTCAGGAACTGTGGTCCGGTTCTGTGGACAATGAGATGGATGAGAACTGACTGAATGGCAGTCCCCAGAGGGTCATGATCAAAGATAATGATCATGAACAAGGAGTAGTTAGGGTCCTGTCACTAGTGATCCCCCATGATTCAGTGGTGGACCCTGTACTGTTTAACTAACTCATCAATGACTTGGATGAAGGGGGAGATGTCTCCTCAGCAAGGTTGCTGATGACACAAAGCTGGGAGGAGTGGCTGATACTGAGTGCTGTGCAGCCCTTCAGGAGGGCCTTGAGAGGCTGGAGAGGTAGACAGAGAACTGTCTGAAATTCAGCAAAGGCAAATGCAGGGTTGTGCACCTGGGGAAGAATAAACGCATGTACCAGCACAGGCTTGGGCCTGACCTGCTGGAAAGCAGCACTCTGGGAAGGAGCTGGGGGTCCTGGTGGACAACAGGCTCTTCATGAGCCAACCAGTTAAATCCTGCCTCAAGGAGCATCCAGTCTTGTGCTGTTAGACTGTGCTTCACACAACAGGAGTCATTCTTGGCTGGACTGCAGGCACTCCTTTAATGGTAGTAGATATTTAGGAAGGGGACTTGAATCATGGAAGTATGGCCCAAGTTGTCAGCCCATATGACAGCCCATAGCCCGTTCACCTACTGCACATCTTTAATGTGTTTGTGCTTCAATCTAGTGGCTTTACTACATTTAAACATGCCAACTCTGTTTTAAAACTAGCTTACCTGGGGACAGAGAGCAGTTTAGCCATGATAATTGGGGCTTTCTGTGTTCAGTGGCACCTTATGTGTCCCTTTCATGGCTCTTGCCGCTGAATCCTTTGGTACCTGAGCCCACCTAGACCAAAATTTACTACAAAGTTTCTTGCCAAAGTGCAGAGTAGACCACTGGAAAAATGAAATCCCTGCTTGCAGTAATATATGTTTTCTGTTCTTTTACTCTGGACATTATTTTCATTCCTTTCACATTTCAATAAGGCTTTTAACATATGCTTGATACATAATTGAGCACTAAAGGCAATTGCTGCAATGCATATAATAGCTAACCTGGTATTATGTGCTGGGGCATTAATGTACAAGAATGTCTAGCAGTAACAGTTACAGAAGGCAAGCAGTCTTTTTTTAGATGGAAATTGCAGTAAAAAATATAAGGTATATGTTCCTTAAATAAAATTTTTACTAGTTTTACCAGCACTCTACATTTAAATACTATAAGTGATAAATTTGAAAAAGACTTAATGTTTTTCTATTAAGCTCTTATGATTCCATCTTTTCACAATGCAACAGTTTGCAGACAGAATACTAAAGACGACTGTGGATCGTTGCTAATTCTGTTAACTGGATGATTAAAATGACAAGAACATCTGCAAACAACTGTTGCTAGTATTATTGGTGTGCCTGAAACCTCTGCTGTTGCTAAAGAGCTGACAGTGTTTCCACTACTAAATCTTACTGTAATCCTCATTGGGTTTAAACCTGGAATTCATATTCTCAGTCCAAAAGACAGTTTCTTGACAATATTTGGAATCAGCCATATTTTAGTTATAGAAAAGTGAGAGATCCACAAACACTTGATATTTTTTAAGATATATTGTATGTTATAAAAGGCTTTTAATACTCCTAAAGTTATTCAAGTCATAATGTTTTTATGAATACCATGGATTCTTGGTTATCCTGAATAACAGGAAAATGTGACCATTTGAAATGACAAAATATGTGGACCTTATGGACATAGATTCTGCAGATATTTACACCTGTACTTAATTTCTTAAACATGAATGCACCCTCCCGGTTGATTTAGTGAAGCTGTTCAAGTGCAAAAATCTAAATGAACATGCAGCTATTTGTTTGGTGATCAATAAATTGCCTTGTTGCTCCTGCAGAACTTTATCTTAATAGCTCTGGAAGCCAAAATGTCTGCTAAGGATCATGTTTAATAGAGTCTGATTGCACACGCTGATTAACCTCAATAAGACTCTGATTTCAGTATCTAGATAACACAGATAATGTCACTGTTTTTCATTTCATAGCCTACAGAAAGCCAGTGAAGAAGCCTATAAACAAACTGGTGTCCTTGTTTGAATTACAGATTTGTATTTAATGGACTTTCCAGCATAAAGGCATATTAATATTCTTTTGATACATGTCAGAACTGTCAGTTTCCCAAAGACTTTTTTTTATAAATATGGAAATAACAGGCTTCCTTTTTTCTTTGGACAAAACAGGCCAAGAGCATTCTTATTTTTTTACTAATCTAGTTGTGAAATACTGGTCAGATAAATTAAAAGACCATATTTCCAGAGATTCCTAGCACATGAGACAGAATAAGACTAGAAAAAAGACAATAATTTTTCATTTCATTATTGACACTGTGCAATGAAACATAGTTTTTCATAATTATTTTCAGCTAAATTGTTACATTCAGATTCAAAGTATATCCTAAGAAGCGACCCAAATAGAAATGTACGAATTGTACTATAAAATAGCACTTTGTGTTAATAATAGGAGATATAAATCTCTTACTAATTCAAATTTGTGTGCAATTCTGCTGCAGATTTATTTTAAAAGTTAGAATTTGAATGGAGGACAATTTGCATCCAGTTCATATGATAGCTGAGTACAGCTGATATATATGAAAAATATATAAAAACTATTCTAATCTTGTTAACACATTTATTAATCCATAATAGAGTGAAAAAATTGTCACTATATGGTTTTGAGACACTAATTCAATTTTATTTGCCACAGTTGCAATACTCAGGCAAGTGACTCTCCCCCTTTTCTTAAATAAAAGCAGCCATGAATATTATTTTGTAGGGGGGCTATATCCCCCCCTGTCCTATAGCTAATCTCTCTGCTTGCAGATGTCCTCTAATCCTGATTCTCCTCAACCCTACATACACTTCCTACGAAGATGCTGAGCTTGCATATTTTTAATTTTAGAGTATTAGCACGGCCTCCAGCACTGTCACATAGTGAGGAATCTTCTCAAAACTGAAATATCAAATCTTGTAATAGGCAGATTATTCAAAGAAAATTTATTCCAGGTAAAATTTAAAAACCTGCAGTGGTTTTTGCAGCTTTAGATTTTTTTTGTCATTTTGTGTTGCTCTAGTGACACGAATTTAAAATCACACCTGGCAATGGTTGAATTGGGTCAAATTTTCTTGTATGTTATATTTCAATACATTTACCACTTTTCCTTCATGGGGTTAAGATGTATTATAATTTTGTGATCATGAATACTTTTCCATGTAATTTCTTCCTCAAGTGTTGATAAAGAGTACTTTTGAAGTTTCATCTTGACTCACTTTTTTCTTTTTCAAAGCTAACAAGACTTTAATAAAGCTTAAGTTATTGAGGAAAACATCTAGAAGAAGAAACTGTAACCATTTTTTGACTCTTTTTAGTTACCATAATTTTCTTCACTGTTGGACTTGCATTCCAATAGTTTCCTATGCATTGGTCCTTGTGCTTTGACCTTGGCTTCAAATTCTCCCATCAGCCTTTGTGTAACTTGAAACAAAGATTACAAGACCATTACTAAAATTTTTGTGGGGAAGCAGAAACACATTGATGATTTTGAAATCTAAGCACATAAATTGTTAGGAATAATCCTCTCTACAGTGACAAAGGTCCCAGAACTGTTTTTTCTAATCTGCTTTCTTATTACCAGGACACATGGTAAGTAATGTTGTGCAAACAGAATGAAGGTACTCAAAGAAATACTGATTTAAATTACCTTCATGTAACTGGGTCACTAAGCTGCTTGGCCTTCATTTTGTTACCAGTTAGTAATAATGAGATGACTGCACAGCAGCTTTCTCATTTAATATGGGAATAGGGTTTTTTGGTCATTGCTCATATCACTAAATTTGCTTTGAAGTGTGAAAAGCTTGGTGTGTATCTTGGCACAATTCAGCTTTTTGTTTTGCTGATTGTTCCTCAGTGGAGCAGGAGTAAATATCTGTGCTTGTTGGTGCAGAGGAGAGGATGGATAGGATAGACAAAGATAAAAATCAGTTACTATAATTTGAAGAATTCAGGATAAATCTGTGTTGTGGTGATCTTATACAGTCTGGGTAACATACTGAATATAGGCATGCTAGAAACTGAGTTTGACATAAAAAAATGTCTATATTTTTTGTTATTATTTTGTTGCTTGCTTGTTTATCTGTTTTTATTTTTTTAAAAACTGAATTATTATTATGGGAAAAGCTCTTAGATAATGGTGAACACTAGTTCAGTCTGTGATTAGGATACATTTATTGTTGTCGAACATTGCTTTTGGGATTTTGGAGGGAAAAGTGCTCTGCAAAGGCAGGCATTATTTAAATGGAACAAGTCTACTTTATTCAAAACTACTTCACTGTGTCATTTTCTACTTTTTTTCCTTGTCAGACTTCAAGTCTGATACCAAACTATCAATACGAGGATATTGTCAGAAATGGTTATATAAATGTACTGAAAGTTTATGCAGTTGATACTTGAAGTTTTATACATACAATCCTCATTACAAGTAAAATATAGACACGTTAAATGTTTTATGTTTACATACAAACTAAAACACTGAAATATTTTCATTTCTAAACAAATGAAATTATTTTTGGAAAAACAAGTAGAAAACTATTTAATATATTGTGTTATGGTATAACTGGATAATCTTCCTGACTCCCAATCTGAGCTAAGCAATTTTTCGCTGCCTTTGAATATGATGCTTGAAATAAGTAATAAGTGAAGGATGAAATCCAAGAAGAAATCTAAGCTTAAACTCATGCTGATCTATATAGAGAGTTAGGAGCCTGTATGCTTTGATGTTGCTTTAATCCACTTTTCTCCAGTTGTCAGATATTAAACATCATGGGGCACATCATGAGCTCATGTAATTTGTTATAGTGCTATTGGAAGTTAATGGAGCTGAAAGGCCAGCTGAAGGTCTGGCCCTATAACACTTCAGCTGATGTCCATTAATCTGTAGAGCTGAGTTATTACAAGTCTCTTCCTCAGGAATGCCTTTCTCAAAACTTTTCCACTTGCATTTACAATGGATATATTGCATCAGATTTGAGGAAAAAGGGCGATGTCTTCTGCTAATTAGCTACCGTAGAACCAAATGAAACCTTAACTGCAAAATGTAGAAGGTCAACTTCTCCTATTCCTATTCTGGCATTCATAGTGCTCCAACTTATCTCATTTAGCAAACAGCAAGAAGCCAGCTTTAACTTGCAATGAAGTTTGATAGTCCTAGCAACGGGAGTTGAGCAACAGCTTGTAACAAATCACTGCCTGCTACCGTACCACTGTCTTTTCATGAGCTGGAGATTGCGTCACTGCCTCCAGGACAATGAAGACAGCAGGAATTCAAAATCCATTTTAAAATGGACTGACAAAGTATCATGTATAAGTCAGCTTTCTAGAAAATGCTGGTCTTGTAATTGGCAATGTAGCTAGGAGTGCTGTCTTTTTCCTAAAAAATATACTTGCTGTACTATTAGCAGACATAATTTTCTTGTATTTCATTAAATGAAATACTGAGGCCAATACTGAGGTTCAACTAAGCCATGTGCCTGATCCCTCACTTCTGTCACAATGAATGCAGACAGGGCCACAGGCAGCAGCCTGGGGGAAAGCAGCCTGGCAGAAAAGGACCAGGGGGTGCAGATTGACAGTGGCTGAACACTGGCTAGCATGTGCTGAGATGGCTGAAAATCCAGTGTCATCCTGGCCTGTGTCAGCAATGGTGTGGCCAGCAGGACAGGGATTGTTGTTCTGTATTCTGTGCTGGGGAGACCACACCTCAAGTGCTGTGTTCATATTGGGGCCCTCAATACAAGAAAAACTTTGTGGTGCTAGAGTGTGTCCAGAGAAGGACAGTGGAGCTGGTGAAGGGTCTGGAGGACAAGTCTGATGAGGAGCAGCTGAGGGAGCAGGGGTGTTTAGCCTGGAGGAAAAGAGGCTCGGAAGAGACATTGTATAACTCTCTACAAGTACCTGAAAGGAGGCTGTAGCCAGGTGGGGACTGGCCTCTTCTCTCAGGCAACCAGCAACAGGACAAGAGGAAATGGCCTCAAGAGAGAGGCTCAGGTTGGACATTAGGAAGAATTTCTTTGCTGAAAGGGTTGTCAAGCATTGGAGTGAGCTGCCCAGGGAGAGTCACTATCCCTGGAGGTGGTCAAGAAATGACAGGACCGTGGTGCCATGGTCTAGTTGACAAGGTGGTGATCACTCAAAGTGATCATGGAGATCTCTTCCAACCTAAGTGTTTCTGTGATTCTGTGATATTTTATACTCAGAAATGTTAGATTGCCAACATCTCTGAATGACTGTAATCTGTGGGTGTACTCTTTGCACCCCTTCCATCCTGCATTGCAGGACATTTTGGGTGAGTCACAAGTATTGTGGTTTATGATTTCATCGTTAGGATCTGATCTTTGAAGTCCAGCTTTGTCAATGTACAAGTGTGTTTTCACTTTGACAGGAATATAGTTCCTGAACTTCATATGTGCTCTTTAATTAAGTGTTTCCATTTAGATTGTAATTTGATTTGGAAATTAATTTTTGAGGAGATTATAACTAGTAAATAGAAATTGAGAGGTTTTTTAAAAATAATTTTTCTGAAGACCATTAAAACTTTATTTAGACAAATTTAGCCATCATGATTGAAGAGTCATACCAGCAAAGGGTTGAGTAAGCTTGTTTGATCTATGTCCCATATTAGTTATCTTTAAATATATGTGATGTTTATGAAGATGCAAAAAGGAAAAAAAGAGCCAAGCTTAAGTGTTGTGTATGTCTTGTTTCTCAGAAGCTCTCAATATTTTACAGAGAGGATAACAGCTTGATAATTAAATTGCTTCCACATCTGTGCAATGGTGTCAGCAGGATATTGCCATATTGCATATGTTTAACAAATTACACATAATTTGTCTTTATATTTTCATTATGAAAATTGCATTCATATTATTCAACAAGAAGTACCACCATGTAAGAATGAGACAAGAAAGTGGAATAACAAAACTGATTTTGAATATTTGCAAGGTAAACGCATTTTAACAAAGACAATAAAAATCCTTCTTTGGCAGGTTACAAGAGAAATAAACAAAGCTGACATTCTGAGGAAACTTATTAATGAAAAATTATTTACTTTTGTACTGTTGGAAGTGTTTATGGCATTAAAGGATAGAAAGGAAAATGCAGTCCAAGGGGAATGCAAAACTTTAAGGTTTGATGAGGAGTGAGACTTGATGGAACAACAGTGAATATGCCACAGAGCTTTGAGGCATAATTTGAATTACTTGAAATTGCTGGTTAAATTTAATTGTGATTGTTATCAATTGTTTAGTGGAAAATGTTTCTTGATAAGCAAACCTCTATGGGTTTTTTTGGATGGAGAAGAGAGGTAAACAAACCATCTCAAGAATAATTTTACAGTGATTGGTTAAAAAAAATTATGGAAAAGAGGCTCTCCTCCTTCTCTGTGTGGTTAATAAAACTATTTTTCTTTCCAGTAGCTTTAGTCAATACCCTGTATCTGTAACCAAGAAATAGATTTTAATTTTTTTCTGTTGCTCAGAGTTATCAAAGTACATAGAGCTGATACCTAGAGGTAAGAACAACAACATCTGAGAATACAGTTCCTTACAGATTAAGGCAGGTTGCTCTCTTTAAATATTTGCATGACTGCATCCTCTTAATTCTTATTCTATCAATTTGCATCCAATTTAGAGTGGTGCCTCAGGTGCTCATTGATTTCTGTTCTCTGTTGCAAGTCTCCTTTTTTCTGGCACTAAATACAAACAGAACATAAAAAATGCAGCTTTTCCTGATAAATAATTTTATTACTTAGCATTGATCTAGACTTTTAATAAGTGAAAAAGTATACTGATGAAGGCATCTCTCTCTTCATGAGGCAAAAGATGGGTAGATACTACAAAGAACAGAAGCTAAATTTGGTGGATAGAGAGGAATATGTCTGAACATTTATATTCCTATGTTGACAGCCTCCAGGCAGCAACACAGTTCGACAGCAGATGAGGACAGGTTCTGATCTCAGCAAAGGCACTTACTTAATGGTCAGCACTTAGAAAGGGAACATAATGGTAAGGCCCTTTAAAGAACCTGGCTTGGCATAAGGGGGTATCCTCGGTAGTTTTAGTATCTGCACTCAGTCTCTAGTACCTCTCTTGGAGACATCCTTGCTCTCTCCTCTTTTTGGGGGTTTTCCTCATTGAGTAAAATTTTTTTATCTTTGGAAAGCCCCAGTAAATCAACTTTCCTTTAATTTTACGCTTAGGAAAATTGTTCATGAACCATAAAAGAGATAATCTTAGCCAATGGTCATGCCTTTTCCTATTTTGTGGTCCTGGACCTAAATTCTGGGCATGGTTCCCCTTGATTTTGTGCTTCTTTGCTAATGCAAAGTTACCATAACACTGTTCTCTCTCATGAGCATTGTTTTTGCAAGTTTCTGGGGGAGAAAGGTGCGTATCCACATCATCTCACTCCAATAGAAAGTAATTATGTCAGTGAGGCAGGTGGTCAGAGCCTGTACAGAATTGTATAAACTGCCTGTTTATTCAGCCCTGGTGAGACCACACGGGGTGTTCTGTGTCCACTTCTGAGCTCCCCACACAAGAATGGCATTGAAGCAGTTCTCATGAGGAGGGTTACCAAGATTAGGTGAGCATATGATGTGCAAATAGAGTCTGAGGGGACTGATACTTTTCAGTCTGAAAAAGACAAGGCTAAAGGAAGACCTGACTGCTGCCTTTAACTCTTAAAGGAGAGGTTATAGAGAAAATGGAGACAACTTTGGCTCAGAGGTATATGGTAAAAGGACATGACAGTGGGCACAAGCTGTAGCAAGACAAAATCTAACACAAGGGAGGAAAAAATACATTCTCCAAGAGAGTGGTTAAGCTGTGAAAAAGGTTGCCCAAGGCTATGGAGTCTACATCTTTAATACATCCAGAGAGTAACTTGACAAAGCCCTTAGAAACTGAATTAACTTTTAAGTTGGTCCTGCTTTGTGCAGGGAATGGATAAGATGACCTCCAGATGTCTCCTCCAGCAGAAATTATTTTGTTGTAGTGTGAACTTTCCCATTTCCCAAGCTGTGTAAGGATAGAACAGGGATCTTGCTATCTATCTCAGAGCACATTCTTCCTCCCTTCTGGATAGCTTGATATTCCACATTAAATTCCCAGTGGTACTTCACAAACAGTTGAACAACAGATATATGAAAGATTATAAAGACCCGATTTTTAACAGATAATCATCATTATTAATGAGCACAGCTCAAGGAGGGGAAAAAAGAAAGCATTTTAAATTCAAACTAAAATATAAAAATACTTTTCACTGGCTTTTTTATTTTCTTTTTGTGAGGAAAAGAAAAAAGTGAAAAGTAGTGCTATATCTATAGCTGTTTTCCCCTCCATATTTTATCCATCATTATCTGCATATGAATTGTGCACAAATAAAGAAATGAGGGACATGCAGCATGATTGTTAACACTTCAAAGAAGATTCTCCATCACTATGGGAGGCATCAGACATATTCCACTCCCCCAAATCCTTAAGAGTGAAGATCTGCAGCTTAGAATTCAACCAGTGGCTTTCAGCTTTTGACACAAACTGCATTTATGAGATAGAATTGAAGGAGTTTGAATGCTTGTAATGGATCCCTCTGAGAAACAGTATAATTGGTATAGCATTGGTCTTATCTATTCCCTCTGCCTTTAGGGTAACTACTACATTCTCAGATTTCCCTTAAGATGAAAGGACTTTGGCTGACAGATGCCCTATACATTGAATGCATTTCTATAATCCAAACCTGTATGAGAAGGAAAAATTTTCAGTTCCCCTTGAGTTTTAAGAACTGTGAATCACATTTCTGACAGAAATTATACCTTTCTAGCTATAACTCAAACCTATTTCCCTTTTTCTTTTATTCACTACTGTTAAATCAACACCTTACAGAGCAGGAAATTGCTAAGAGCTACATTGCTCAAATGAGTGTTCATGTACATCACCTTTTGTTTCAATGGTGTTTGGATGTTTAGCTCAAATTTTCTCCTTTTACACAAAATACTGTTGTCTGAATATTGATGCATTAGGCTGTGAGAGCAGCTGAGCAGCACATGGAATATTTGGGACCCCTTCACTTTGGTAAAGTGTTTTCTTCTTTTCCATACTTCTCTGTCTTTTTCTTAAGCTCCATTATGTTTATCTAGTTATCCTTAACAACATATTATTCTTACTAGTTATTATTTGCACATTTTTTTTCTTTGTAGTTTCATTTTTATCTCCCAGTCAGCATTTTGTCCTTAACATTTGAATGTTCCATTCTGATCTTCTCTGTTTATGTATTTCTTCTTATTTATTCATTTGTTTCTGGTTTTCCTGTTTTATCTTAATCCATCTTTGACCCTTCCTTTTCTCTCTTTGCTGATACTCTAATTATACTTTCCCTTCTTAATTCTAACCTCTCCTTCCACGCAGAAAATGTCTATTCAGTATTTCTCTTTGGAATGATGACAAGTCTGTTTCATACCCTACTTCCATTTCTGTTTTTCTCCCATTCTAGGGAGGATGAGAATATATTAGTTTATTGCTTTCATATTACATGTGCTCCATATGTATATATTAATTGTCTATTTTCCTCTTCCTTTACTGTTGCTCTCTGTTCATCTTCTCCCCTGCAATGAGTGAAATTCCACTGTATAGGTCACCTATCAGTAAGAGCAATATCTCGATGATTGTCTTATGTCTGATTTGTTTCTATTATGCTTAAGTCAAAAAGGTCAGGTAGAAATGCAGAGACATTCAGAGATGAGCAGAATGTTGTGTTCTGCTCTGTACAGACTTCAGACTGGAATTGTAGCCTGGATTGATTTTGAATGATTCAAGGAACCGAATAATTCAATTAGCTTGGCATTATCACAAAGAAGCTTGAGAAATGCAAAGGAAAACCAACCAAAGCAAGAGTGTAGAGTGTTTGGCTTTTTAGAGATAATGTTTCCTTCCCTGAACTTTTATTTTATACAGTCAAGATCTTTGCTGAGTTATCGACATGAAATAAATTTCTGTTTGCATCTATCTCAGACTAGGTCACTTTTTGAAACAGATAAGAAGAGCTTGAGTTATCTCAGAAGTTCTAAAATATGCACAGTATCAGAGTAGAAATAACAGTGATCTCTTCATATTTATAAAGACCTAATGTTGAGAGACCAAATTCTAAATCAAATCAAGAAAATATTTTCACTTCACTGTTAATTATTGGATAGCTACAGTGGCATTCAGAACAGAAGTCAGAGGTAAAGAAAGATTTGTAACAGGTGTAGTGGTAAAAACGACATGGCAAAGAGCACATTTCTATGTCTTGACATGAATTTTCTTTGCCGATTTGTTTTTCTTGAGGTAGAAGAACTCTTTTTTGTGGTTTGAGTTTCTTTATTTTATTGGCATCTTACTGGAGTGCAAAAAATGCCAGGGTTTTTTTTTTTTGGCTGAAGTATAGTGTACTTTAAGGAGTTGCTTTCAGAGAGTATGGTGCAAGTGCATCACTAAAGTATTCAGTAGGACAAGTAACAAAGACATTTTAATGATGAAAGTTACAACACCAGAGAAAAAGTTTATTCTATCCAAGAAACTGTATAAATTGCAGATTTTCTTCAAAGAGCTTTATTCTTGTGGTTTCATTGTTAATTATAACGCAAGCATTGTTCTGATGTTCTATAAAACTACTCCGAGCAGAGAATGAGAACACAGTTACACTCTTCTGTCGCTGAAGACAATAGTATGCTTGACATTGGAGCCTAAGTGCCAGAAAACCTATATCCTATTTTGTCTTTAAAATTTTCAAGGTTTTCTTCGTAGCAGTTTGCATGGTGTTGTTTTGGATTTGTGACAAAAACATCGTTGGAAAGACACCAGTGTTTTAGCTGTTGCTGAGCGGTGCTTAATGGGTGCTTTTCTGTTCCTCATGTGAGCGAGAGGGCTGGGGGTGCACAAGGAATTGGGAGGGGACACAACCAGGACAGCTGACTCCAAATGCCCTAAGGGATGTTACACCCATTTGATGTCATGCTCAGCATATAATTCTAGGGAAAGGGGGGAATTTGGAGTGCGGGAGGTATTTTTCTTCCAAAGTAACTGTTACATGTGGAGCCCTGCTTTCCTGGGCATGGCCGAAACCTGCCTGCCCATGGGAAGTGGTGAATGTGTCCACTTCTTGTTTTGCTTTGCTTGAGACCACAGATTTTGCTATCCCAAATAAACTGTCTTTAGGTCAACCCACGTGTTTTCACTCTTCTACCCTTTGAGTCTCTCCCTCAAACCAAGGGGGACTCTGTGAACATCTGCATGGGGCTTGACTGCCCTGTTAAAATACAACAAATACTACAATCACAATGCACTTCAGCTTAAAGATGCGGTTCCTTTATTGAGTGCCTGAGAAACAAAAATAGGTGATACTTTCACAATTTAATTACAGTAACCTGTGTTAATTGTGGTAGATAGGTTAGTAATTTGAACTAAATTATAACAAACAGTCAAGAGACAAAGGCAGAAAAACAACAGAATAGAAAAGGAGAAAGGAAAAAAATGTTGAAATACTTCAGAAGAGATTTCAGTCTCCTCTCTCTGGTGCCTCTGCTTTTCTCTCCTTTCATTATCTTTGGTCACTTGTCTAGATCATGGCTCTTAGAGATGTTCAGACAACTGACAGGTCCATTAGTTCCCTGAGTCCATTGATTCTCATGCTTTCTTTAAGGGCACCGTCAGGAAGGTATAAAAATTGGTAAAGTTCTTTGGCTCTTGAAGTGCTGGCTTAACAAATTATTGTAGAAGACGTCCAATTAGATGCATTAAATTTACAGCTATAATATAAGAAAAGTTTTGAGCCTTTTTTTTGTTTTTAATTTCTTCCTCCTTGAGTGATAAACAAAAATAACTCTGTTAGAAACTGAGAAAAGTACAGACCACTGAATACTCCCTCTTTGTGGAGTCTAATAGACCTGTGTCAAATTAGTAGCATTTTTCTTCATTAGGCATATCAGTAAACATATTTTACATTGTCATTATTATTATTATTATTACTATTATTACTATTATTATTATTGGGTTAGCATCCTTGAAACCTCTATCCCATTGGTTAGATTTGAGCAATAATTTTGAAAGTTATTAAGAAAGCAGTCACTAAAGGACATAAATATGCAACTGTGTTGTATGATCATGTAAAAAATTTGGAAAGCCAGTCTAAAGCAGACCATATTTCAAAGCTCACAGAAACTGTTTCAGATCTATCCAACTACTTATTATAGGAACACTTAATATTTGTTTCAGTACTCTATTCTAAGCTTGTCAAGAGTGTACTGTCCTTCCAGTATCACCCAGCTCAGTTGCACAGTGTGACAGTTCACTCAAGGTCAGGAAAACAGTAGTGTATGCTCTCTAAAATAAAGGGAAAGGGCTGGGGAGATAGGAAAGGAATAGGGACACAGATTTCCAGGTTCAGGTTTGCATGGAGGCTTCTGACACTGGGATGACTTGAACAAGTAATGTCCTGGCTTTGGTGACAGGGAGAAGCAGCATGTACTTGGACATAACTTGATCAAATGTGACTGAACATCCCCAGGCTCAGTCCCATGGCAGTTTATTTGAAGATAACTTTTAATGTATACTTCATGATCACTGTTTTATTAACTGGAAAAAGATTTCTGTGTTTAATTTTGTCAAACCTTCTGTGTACCCTGCAAGATTTTGTTACTGATCCAGTCCTGATTCCTAAGAATGGAATCCTTCAATCATGTTCCAAATTATTTTGTTGAACTTTTGTTTTATAGTATTGTATAATTTTGAAGTTGCATACAAAATACATAGCATAGGACTGTAATGATAGATTATTTCTGACTGGCTTTCCATTTAAAACTAAAGTTACAAACGGTTTAGTTACAGTAAAATTCATATTCAAGTGCTCAAAAACATTAATCCTAAAATAAAGAGCTAATTTAATAATAGATTAAATGAACACATGATCTGCTTTAGCACAGTAGGTGATCAGTGTTTAATATACCATTGCCAAGTTTATGTGAAGTCTAGTCACACCCTTCATTAAGATATGTTGACAGAGAAGTTCATTTAGTTGGACAAATACTAGGATTCAAAATCCAGCTCTTAATTATGTTGTATTAGATATGGTGAGTGAATAAGAGTGTGGACATTAGCAGTGACTAAGACTGTGGACAAACTGATTAACTGCAATTAAAATGCTTGTGCATCTGTAAGACTATCCTACTTGTCTGGAAACGAATACTGCTTTGATATACTGCAAAGCATTTACCCATAAGCTAACTGTATACAATGCACACTGTAATTAGCAAGATGCATGTTTATTTTAATTGCAGATCAAACTGAAAAAAATATTACCTGAATGATTGTATCAAAAATCAACCATGTTGATTTTTCTTATCAAAAGTTTTGGAGAAACTCATTGGAGAAAATGAAGACTGGAAAAGAAAACAAGGGTCACTTTCTTACTGTACATACTTACCTGTGGTAATACCACTGAAAATATGATAGCAACAGTTTTATTCATAGAATCTCATGAAAATGCTATTTTCTACAAAATGATTTATTATTAGACATGTCAGATATGCAAATGGATTTCCATTAAAACACCTTCTAATTTCACACATTTAGTTTCTATTGGTAATAAATATGTATCTGTTTGACAGAAAACTGTAGTGTTTGGGGAGAGCTCAAGTGTTGCATGTGTGCATATATATATATGTGTGTGTGTGTGTACATACACTTTAGAGAAAATTTCTGAGTAGTGCAGAAATGAGGCACTAACTGCAGCTTCACAATGCAAATAAATATCAGCTATCATTGCATCTAACCCCTTTGGTAATGGCCACCAATTCCTTGGGCAAATGGAATATGACCAATTAGATTCAAAAGACTGCAATGTAATTAAATGAAATTTACATAGAAGCACCACTACTCCCATTTAAACTGCATGAGAATTAAAGAATAAGGAGGCAGACAGAAGCTTTAGACCTGTAGGTACAGCTTTTCCAGACCTCTGCATTTAAAATAAGGTGAATGACTAAAATCTTCTGAGTAATACAAATTCACCCTGTTTGCTTTGGAGAGAGAGGCACCAGAGGCTTGTCATATCTATTGTACATTAAGTGCAATATTTCATCACTTATTTCTGGGTAATCAAAGAGCTTTAGCTTAAGTGTAAGTTTGCTTAATTTATATCCTATCACTTGTATTCAAAGCAGATCCTCTTTATCTTCCCTTTGTAATAGGAAAAATACAAGAAAATGTAATTTATGCAGGAATGCAACATTTACGAAAGTTTTTAGATCAATACATTTAGTTTTCATATCACAATGTAAATTATTTGCTATGTTGCATGCTTGAAAAATGCATTGTTTAGTAATCACTCTAATATTATGTTGTTCTAAATGCAAAGCTTGATGTAACTGTGCTATTAAAATATATTCCAAAGAATATCCAGGGATCTCTCTTGTCATTTTGGCTCAAGCTGGTGCATAAATTTCCAGTTTTAAAGAAATATCCAAAGTTAATCTTCTCGGGAAGTAGCTGAATGGTCCTCATGAGTCCTTGCACGGCTTATGAAGTCATAGTTTCAGAAAGAACTTTTTCTAGCAAGATGTGTATTATGTGAATTCAAACACATAATTCTACCTATAATTAAGTGAAACTGTACTCACAAGTCCCAAGCCCTAGAGTATTTCAATGTAGTCTTCACAGATCAGAATGGAATCCTGAAAACACTAGAACGGATTAATCTGAAACTGAATGGATTAATCCTGTTTGAGTTTTTTACTTTAATCCAAGGTGTAATCAACCTAATTAAATATCCCAAATGAAATCTCCTTTTATATACAAAACTGGGTTTTATCTAGCAAGACACACATTCTCCTGAAGTGAAGCAAGATCTCTACTGACATAAATTTGGAATGTAAGTTCTCTCTTAGTGTAATTTTACACAGTTGAAACTGCCAAGAATTAAATATTCATACTTTCCCTGCTGCATTTTGTCTATGGGATTTCACAAATAGGAAAACTCTGGTCATTTTAGCAGTGCTTCATCGCCAGTGAAAAGTATCACATAGCCAAGTATTTTCACACTTGATAATAGTGATCAAGGAAATGGATACCAATTTATATATCACCAAATATCACTGTGCACCAGTGGGCTTGGGGTTTTCTCTGAAGACAAGAACTAATCTTCTTCTGTGGAACCCTTCAAAGAACAGAAAAGAAGAGATATGTAGCTGTCCCTAGAAACAGGACATTTGGTTGGAATCTGCACATTCTTCATATAGGCTGAATATATTGTTTTCTTCAAATCCAGAACTATTCTATGTAAGCCTAATTCAAGGAATAGATGAGCAATTACAAGAGATTATTAGCGCTCCTTCTTTATCCCCTTTAAAAAAAAGTAATTTTAATTTTTTTTATTATTATCATAACACTGTTTTACCTTCCGAGAGGTTAAAACATTTCATGCATCTCATTCCTTCTTCCTCCACCCTGTAATCCTTTGTAGGCACATCTATGCCTCTTTTCTCACAGATATTCCCTCTAGCATGGATTATTTCTTTTCCCTTTAATCCTCACAGGCTGAGATGCTGTGCTTAACAGTCTTACACAAGTTTGCATAGAAAGCCTCTGTTTAGTTGATGTGGATCACATGGCTGCCAGGCTAGCTGGATGGAATTCAGGCTGGATAAAAACTGTATATTGTGTAGCAGAGAAAAATTACTAAATTCACATTGTCATAGCAAATGAGTATTAAAGCCATTTCAATTATAAATGATGTAATTATGTGAGACTCAGAACTATATATGCAGGGTCAACAAAAAACATCCTAGAAACACACAAATTTATGAACACCTTCCTATTGCTAATCCACCAGAGTTATTACTACCCCCAGAGCACCACACTTAGTCACCCCCTGGTAACTGCTTAATCCACTGATTGTCCTCTTGCTCTTGGAGACATGGTCTATCTCAGTAAAACAACCAGAGATTTTATTTTTTAAATATTAAAAAGTAAAAAATAAACACTTTAAAAAAGGGAAAGAATGGCCTTTGATAGGGAAAGAGAATTTTAGAAGTCATAACTGCCTATGTCATAACTGCTTATATGTTATTTTATTCAATGACATGCTGAACTCATTAAAAATAGACAGTAGAAATTGAGTCATCACAAAAAAAGGACTAGTTGTAATTTATAAACCTTATTTCTTAACATATACAGACTCTTTTTAAAGTCACACTTCACAACAAAATTGTAATTGTAACAAGACACTCCTGTGTGTGAAATATGAAGTATTTTTTCATATCTTATTGCGCAAGTGGCACTTGTCTTTAACTGCATGCCAGGCAAGAAATAATATTCCATTATTCACATACCACAGTGTCATCTTACTTATCCCACAGTGTATTATCATTCACATATTTTCCTGCATTTCGCAGCATTTCACAGACCACTCTGAATACAACAGAGCAATGCAATGCAGGTGCTCAAAGCTCCCATTGGAATAGTATTTTAGACATCATCCTGCAAATACTTGTTTTGCTATTTTTCTCCCATACTTTAACTTATAAGAGTTGAAAGATTAAAAGTTTATGAACCCATTTACAGTTTGTCCACTAACTGCTTTCATTGCACAAGGCCATTTTCATAGTGTTGGTTTTCTTTTCCCTTTTTCTGTGGGTTTTGTTTGGTTTTTTGTTTGTTTTTGAATCCAGGTGTTCTTGGCGGTTGTGACAGTATTGAGTGCTTTTGAGGCTTTTTATCAGAATGTGCATAATGATGTGCAGGTGATAGAACTCACCTCATTTTGAAAGCCTACCACCAGACCCTGAGCACTGAAATGCATCAGAAAGATTTGCCATATTCTGAAGTTTAAATGTAAGGCATTGCATTTAAATTTGGCATTGCTCATCTGAGTTCTTCTGATCATTTGTGGAGAGCAATTTATTTAACTTTTAAAACTTTGCAGATCTACAAGAATAGAAGAAATAGCCATACAGATATAAGTGGTAACAAAATGTGTTGCATGCCAACTGATTTAGAATTGGTAAATCTGAAGAGTGTTTTAAATTGTCAGTATTCATTTAACACAATTGCAAAGAGATTTGGAGCTAATCAGTTCATTATGTTATTTTTTGAAACTGTGTAGAACTTATTACATCTTTGCTCAGTTCTTTCCAGATATATGTAGTTCTTTAATTACTTAAAACTTTTCTGTTCTTTAAAGTTATGTTAGAAAATATCTATTGAATTTGTGGTTTTGATCTATTTCTGTGTAGTTACACATACACAGTATGTGTAACACATACACAGTATGCTGTATTTTGAGCACAGTTGTATTTATCCAAAAACAATATAAAAATAAACTGTGAAGTTACTTCAGAATGAACTTTTTAACATGAAAGTAATATCCTGGGAGATCTGTTGAATGGAGTCAGAAGCAAGATAACACTTGTCTAAGAAATGAAATTGAAAGACTTGTTAAGGCAAACCTATGTGGTGGAGCTTGGTTTGAAAAATTACAAAAGAAAGAATATTCAGACAAAAATATATACTTTTGACTAACCCAAGGATCACGTAGCTGACCAGCTGGGACACAGTCAGATGATGTTATTTATCTTATGAATGTAGGAAGAAATATTTCAAGTAAATCATAGAGACTGGTTTGTCTTTCACGCTTTAGCAATCCATAGAAGAAAACAGAAAATACAGCAGCAAGAGACTAATATTATGCCCTGATTCTTTACATTGGTATCGGGGTGCTTTACGCCCTCCGGTAGCTCTGCTCCGGAACTCGGCTTTTCAGTGTCCGTGGCAAAGCCAAGACCATGTGGCTGGGACAAGTCCAGACACGCCGCGGTCGGAGCAGAAGCGAGCGTGGTTTAAGCGCAAGGCATCCCCCAGCAAGTTAGAAAAGCTAGTCCATTTACCTCCTGAGGGTTTCTCTTTGCAGATCCCGGATGAGGTGAAGGAAAAAGATGCAAAGTTCGACTTAGGTTTCAAGTCCCGATTTTATTAAGTTCCATTAGCGACCCTCATGTTCATTTTCGGAAACCTAGGTTGAACCACCCATCCCTCCGCCCACCATCTCTCTTTAATCCCTCGGGGCGGAGCAAGGGGAAGGGAATAGTTAGTTTACCAATCGAAGGAGAAGGAGTGTGGGAAAAGCCAGATTGACATTCGTGTAACACTATCCCTCACTGCTCTCCCTGGAACTCTCGAGGGTTAGCCTGAAACCCCGCGAGACCTGGGGAGATCCAAAACACGTGGATCTTAGGCAACACACTGCAACACATTGGGAATATTTTCCTTTCATGGGATAAAATCAAACTTCTGCATGTAGAGCTCTCTTTTTTAACCATCAACAAATTTTGTCTTATAAAAATGGAAAGACATGACATGTTTTATTAAACATATTTTAAACCTTCATTTTTAATTTTGGTTTCTCTTCATATCTGATTCTGTTTTAAAAATAAATGAATTATATTATTAAGATTATTTCATCCAACATTTTAAAAAATAGTTAAATAAAGGGATAATGAAGATCCAAATTACTTTCTGTCCCTATTGTATTTTAAAACCAAAGAAGTGTAGCAAAGGCCAAATCCTCTGTGCATTGGTTGTTGTCCACTGTGCTCAGGACTTCGTGTCATGAAGAATAGTTCACAGAGAAACTTAGCATGTTAGTCTTAGCCTAGTACAGGAGTCTCTTCATTTCATAATGAAACACACAAAAATGTTAGTGTCTGAGGATTATGAAATTGAGTTTTGCTAACTATAGCTAAAAATGTTATTTTTGACCTTTTTAACAGCCTTTAGATGGCTCAGGATCTCTCAGTTGCTCATGTAGCCAATGAACAAGGTATTTTCAACTGACTGCATGTGAACAGTAAATGAACAGATATCCAAAGTCCCCAAACTCCAGTGTTTATCATGTGCTTGATGGTGGTTGCAACAGAATCTGTGGAACACAATCATGGAATCATAGTTTTGGTTGGAAGGGACATTAAAGACCATCCAGTTTTAAACCCCTGCCATGGGCAGGGATGTTTTTCATTAGACCAAGTAGTTTGTAGCCTGGTTCAGTCTGGCCCTGAGCAATTCCATGGAACATCCACAACTTCTCTGGGTCTTCTGCTGGTGTCTCATCACCCTCATAGTAAAGTATTTCCTCCTAATATAAAATCTAAACTTACCCTCTTTCAGTTTGAAGCCATTTTTCCTTGTCCTATCACTACATGCTGTTGTAAAACATCCCTTTCTATCTCACTTGTAAGCGCTTTAGGTGCTGGAAGGATGTTCTAAGCTCTCCCCAGAGACTTCTCTTCTCCAGGCTGAACAGCCACAACTTTCTCAGCCTGTCTTCATAGGAGAGGTGCTCCAGCCTTAGTGGCTCTTCTCCGGACTCACTCTAACAGATCCACATCCTTGTTTGGTGTACTGATCTGGAACAATTAAGAAAAAAGCTCTTTATTCTCCATGCTAGGCACATGAAAACTCTGTTTACTGAAGTTTAATATCAGTCATAGTCTGGGAATAAATCTTCAGTAATAAGTAGACAAGAATTTTCAATGAATTATGAATGTTCAATGTTTCAATGAATTATTATGTTACTTTTCAATAAAAACTGTAAGGTTGTTAAATGAAGTTATTCATAGAATCTGTTACCCAGTTTTTTGATAGGCTGCTTTCTCAGCTGAAAATATTAGTGAGAGACATCTGTTCCATATTACTCAGAAATATGATAGCATAATAATGTAATCAATAATGAGTAACATACACATAATTCGTGGGAAATGGTATGATTAATTTTCCTTATTCAATAGCCCATTGAATTTATTACCTTGGAAAATTCATGCTCAAGATTATAGCAGGGACTGGAGACCAGCCTTGTATGTTTCCATTTGACTGCTATAATCACCAACGGAGTGTAATGGCTGTAGCCTCCACATTTCTTACATGTTTCACTTTGTATTTGCATTTAGTGTGATAAGAGTTTGGGTTTTTAGAGAAACTGAAAATATTTTTTGAAAAATCCCATTTTTTCCAGATGTGAATTCTTAAGTACATGAGATAGAAAAAGTAACAAAACAGGTAATTAATCCTACCAGTCCCTCTGACAGTAATAAATTTCCAAGAAGGAAGATAGCTCTGAAGATGTTGCTATGCAACTGCTTTCAAATGTATATAAATCTGCTAGTTGCTGTTGGTTTATTTTTGCAGCCAGTAGTCTTCAAAGGAAAAAGTAAAAATTCTAGGCTTGGAATTGTTAAGTGCAGCCCACTGCTACCCTTTGACATAATACATATCAATTTGACATTTGATATTATATAGGTGCTCTTTAAAGATTATCAAGCTCCCCATTGAAATGGTTTCTCTGGTCAGAAACCGCAGCCACACCATGGCATTGACTTCTATGACCTTTGAGGATAAAGTACAGTGAATTTGAATTAATTTCATCACAGTTTCCCTTTCCCAAAGTATATTTAGGCAGGCTTACTCAGTGTCCCCAAGCAACTTACTCAAATGCCCTTTATAACTGAAAGGAAACACTTTATATTTTGGGTTTTCTTTTACTTAAGGGACTCCTCTGTCTCAGCCTGATCTGCCTATCAAGTACAATAATACCCTTGAACTGTCTCTCACCCTGTTTCAGCCCATCTCTTTTCTTCATTTCCACAGCACAGTTGTATTGCCTGTGAATTCCCATTACTGTTCTTGGCTGAAATCTGCAGTTTCTCAGACACTGCAGGGAGAGGCACTGAGGAGTGTAATACCAGATTTAGTGTCACTTAACTACTGGGAAAATTAAAGTATTGCTTTATTACTTCTACTGCCAGCCCAGGGTGTGCCAGGAGACCTCCCTTACCTCATGGGTGGAAGGAGTTTTGGCTGCTGGGACTCAGGACCAGCTGAGAGCTGGTGCTGCTGAGGCTGGCACGTTCCCTACTGTGACCCTGGGACATGCTCCTGGACACCATGGGGTGGCCATGTCCAGGGCTGTCCCCAGCCCAGTGGGGACACTTCCAGCTGAGACTCTTGCCTGCTGCCCCATAGCCACGGGCTTGGCCTCTGATCCCTGCCTGACCCTGGCCCAGCCCAGCTTTCTCCTCCTGCCCTGCTGGCCCTGCTGGGTGTGATGTGCCCTGGCTGCTTGGCCCTGCCCTGAGCCCCTGGAGCAGTGGCTCCCAGCTCCATGGCCTGGCCCTGGCTGTCTCGACCAGCAGGCATGGCCTGAGGGTCACAGAATGGCTGGTGTTGGTGGGGCCAGGGGAGGTCACCACATCTGACCCTCTTGTTCTGGCAGCACATCCTGGAGCAGGCTGCAAGGGCTCTGCACTGCTGCAGCTTGAGGGTTTTAATGCCTCCAGGTGCAGGGGCCACAAACTCTCTTTGGCTGCCCTTGCTGTGTGGTTCAGTGTAAATGTTCAAACACCTCATTGCCCCAGCATGTGTCTGGGTGCTGAATATGACGTTTAGGCTTCTAAGTGCATCAAATCTGAGGATTTCATTGTAAGAAGTGTACCTTCCTCACTGCTGTCTCTTCAGAATTTCTCACATTTCAGACATCTACTTGCTGCGACTTCTCCTGCCTGCCTCCTGTACCTCATGCTCCAGAACATTTTGCCAAGAATCTCCTTCTCCAGAGGTATAATTTTGACCCCCGTCTTAACATATTAGTCTTAACCATTTCACCTCTGTGGGGTGATGACACCAACATAGATTTTCGAAGAAAATCACCATTGTGGTCTTTATATTATAAGAACATTAAAGCACATCTGGTGGATCAGTCATTTCAGAATATACAGTGAAAAAACAAACCTTGTAAACCCTAACATGGATGGGTTAAGTTGTTGCAGAGCTACCATGATGCTTCTGTATATTTAGAGCACATAAATAATAAAATCTCTAAAATCTGTATTCTACAGATTTTTAGGTGTTCTTTACTTTTCAGACTTAAATTTTTAAATTTCACTTTAAAACTTGTGTCTCCCCTTCTGGATCTCTTCCTTTTCTCTAATATAATGCATTAAAAATATTTCTGTAACCATATATATATACATACATATATATATTATATATCTATATCTCCTTCTAATTTCTAATTATACTATGTACCTTTCAGGACAAGGTTCTTGAGCCTGTCTGAGATAGTAATAGAAAACACAGAAGTCTGTCAGAAAGACTTGCACAGTCAAGGAAGGTAACTGTGAAAGCTGATCAAATGGGAAGGATTTTCCTGATCTTTCTTAGTTCTTAGGCTGGTGATATCTTGGTGGTAACTGTGAGTACCTTAGAATAGTAAATTAAATAACGTTACTGGTTCCCATCATTTAGTCTTTTCCTCTTTATTTCTCCATAAAGAAGAAGTACGACTATGGGACAGTATCTTGGTATTTCTTTTGGCTTATATGTTAGATATTTTTTTATGGATGCAAGATTAAGTGAATTTTTTATTAAAAGAAGTAAAATCACTGAAATTGACCTGGTATGTGTGTCAGAGAATTTTGATACTATCAACAGCTTTTGAGCCTGCTCTTGGCTCCACCTGACGGACCCTGATAGAATTGTCCTCTGCAGCAATGGACTTTAGTTTTTTCCTCCATTTCTTATTAGAAAGATTATGGATTACAGACTTCATGACAGGACATTAGTGATCTTTTAGATTACTTTTAGATAGAAATCATTTAGATTTTAGATTACTTAGGCACTTTGAAAACCAAACATTTTTCCATAAGAAAACAGTGATAGATTGGTAAGGCACAATTTTTACTTTAGTTTTGATAACTAGAAAATACATTGTACAGATAAAAGCATTCTGAGTGATCCTAGTAATAATCCCTCTGGTAATAAGTGTATTCATAGATATTGATTGTTGCTATAGATGAACTTCATTTTGTTAGGAAACACATTGAATAGACTAATTGTGGAGTAAACCATCAGACCGAAAGATTGCCTCATGGCTAAGAAAACCTGCTAAGTTGTTGTATCAGCTAAGTAGTTAAAGATCAATGAAGTTAGACAATAAGCAATTAGTGAAGCTGTGAAGAGTACAGTCCTTGTACTAAAATTCACATTGTCCTCCCACTTTTGCTCTCTTTGCTAGTTGAACAAAACAAAATGAGAAAAAACCCACAAAACCACCCAAATCTCCTCCCCACAAAAAAAAATAAACCAACAACAAACCACCCAAAAAACTCAGATCTCTTAGTTAGAATAGCAGGAAATACATATCTTAATACTAGTCCTTTTGCCCTCCAGTAAAGTTCTGGTTATTGTCGATAGTCTTTCATCCACATGAAAACTTAACTCTGTTTTTCTTGCCTATATTTTCAGTTTTCATAAATATTGATCTCATATGTCACTATAACAAGTGAAAAACAAGTTAAAATAAATCTTTTTCAGGTATTTCAAAAAGAAACTCTTAGAAGAGAGGAAGCTATAAAGCCTGAACAAGTCCCATGTGGCCCAAAGCAACAAACACAGCTCTCTGATCTTTGGGGCTCTGGGGAAATTTTAAGTTACAGAGCATCTGCCTCATGTCTCTTTCCTACCCTCTCAATCCTCACCCAAAAGCAGCCCAAACCCTCAAGTGTATAGCTTAAGGTTCTTATCATGTGTGCTGCAGCCATAGGAAAGGAACAGACTTTATCACTAGGGAGAACTTGGAGATACCACTTATGTTTTTGACATGCTTCCGGCAAAGTCAAAATTTTCCTCTATCCACAGGAAGAGGATCTATCTACCTTGAATACTCTCACAGGCTTTCAGGATGTGAACAGGTAGGTGAACAAGATTTTTTTGAATTATTATGTCTTGTCTGTTCTTCTCAGGGAAGTAATTTGTAAAATAAAAAATATCTTCATGCGTTAGCAAAACTTCCACCTGTTTCTTTTAATCAGCAAAACATGAAAATATTTATTTGCCATTTTAGCAGCTTCAGGTAATACCAAATAGAAAGTTTTCTTCAAATTACTGAATAATGGCTCATTGTGGGAGAAATCCAAAGTGTAGCCTTTGAGTCTTTTTATTCTTTCTTGAAAAGATGCTATAAGACCTTAATTTTATCATCAATATCAAGGAATTCACTGTATACCAGATTATAGATAATTATTAAATTTTCAAATTATGCTCAATATTCTTTTCCTTTTTTTGCTGTGCAGCTGTGTCAGGTGGTTATTCTATCTTTGCTATTAGAGAGGTTATATTTAAGAGTAGAACTGGCTTATATGATAGCAAGTTACAGTTTTCTGAGCTAGGAGATTTCTTGCTATCCTGTGTTTCTCTGATTCTTATGCTCTGGTCCGAAAAGACGTTTCTCTTTCTGAGGAGAGGTTTGGAATCTGTTCCAAAATGTGCAAGAAGCTGTGTCTTAAACAAGTTATCCCTGAATTACTGCTTAAGTCTGAATAAAGGCACATAACACTGAAGCTGTGAATGTCCTCTGCTCCCTCAGTGGATACTAGGGCTTGTAAAATATGGATTTACATTTAACACCTTTGGAATATTCCTTGATGCAGAACATAACAGCACCAATTTTTCCTGTGGGTGAACCTGGTGATAAAGTCTCAGAGAGGTAAATTTTTTCTTCCAACTTCCATAAGCTCCTGCCTTTGATGTCTTTTCTGAACTGCTCACACTGACTATAGTTGCAAATCCAGCTCATTATGTGCTTTGAGCTATTCACTTCAACAGAGCCTTTTGATTAACCAGAATCTAAGAGTGTGACTCTCCCTGGTGTTCTCTAATTCATAGTAAGCATTAAGAACAATGTTGCTGCTGTAAATGACAGTGGGTCAGACAAAGCTTTTATATACATCAGTTCCCTACTACTGCAGGCCTTGTTTGAAATGCCTAGTGCTTAATAACATTCTACCATGCAGCCTCGTGTCACACTGTAAAGGGAGTATCAGGATGATTGCACAGATGTTCCTGCAACCCCTACAAAACACAGGCCTTTACCACAGAGACCACCATTCTCCTTAATGGATTCTATGCATAATAAATACAGACTTAATGATGAATATCTAAAATCACTTAGGGTGATAAGGCTATTTTTCATCTTCTGCATGTTGTAAAGGGAAAAACATTGAGAGACATATGCCTTTAAACTACAGAGGGAAAACTGCTAATTTGCTGTGTGTGCAGAATATTTTCATGGTTTGCTTGCTTTTATAAATATTTGTTAGCACCTGAACATCGTTGAAGGGTTGGACACTGGCAGTCATTCTATATAGATAAGCCTGTTTATGATACAAACAAGGAGATGGTGAATGTTCAATTTTTCTATCATACTGTGTTATATTTACCTTGGAAGAATTTGGTCATCCAAACACTATTATAAAGCGTGAGAAAAGCTGGAAAATTTGAAAATTCTGTTCTCTTGCAATGCTGAAGTTTTGATTGCGATAGTAAGTAATTGATGAAATACTTATATCAGTAGTTGGATTAGAAATGAAAATGTTTCTATTGCAAAAGAACAGTATTACTTCAATTTATTTAATTTAAAGAATGTGACATAATAGACTAAAAAATGTCAGATAATATTATGTTGTGACACAAAGTGTCATATTTTTCTTTCATTATATTACTTTGACCTGACATAATGCACAGTTGATGTGGTTTAACCATTATAGTACATTAAATTAGCATAAACATTTGCACATTTTGACTTTATTGAACTAAGAGTGTTTCATAAGGTCAAAATAAAATATGTTAACACTAGCAGAATATGCTACTTCTGTTATTTCTTATACCTTTAAAAATTACTCAGGTAAAAACCTTCAGTTCCATCAAATTATCATTTTCTAACATGATGCAGCAAAACCTCTAGCAACAGTGAAATACATGTGAGGACTGTTATGTTAATGAGCCTCATCTCCTTTGTCTTTATCCAAGCAGTACCCCTTTGTGGTAGCTGAGGATTTGTCCTAACATTCCTCTTCATCCTCTTGTCAGTCAGTGCTTTTCCTTTTATCCTGATGTTGGGAAAGCTAGGTCAAACATCTGAGCTTTACATTTTGGATTTGGTCACTCTGATCTCTGTCACAGCGAATCTCTTAGCCACAAGCCAGCTGCTGAGAAAACTGTCTGACACTCTCATGGGTCTTTTTTTGATGTGTGACATTTCCAGCTCCCCAGAGGAGTGCAGTTGTCACGAGAGGTCATGATCAGGGAGACTGGGAGCATCCCTTAGGTTGCCAAGGTCAGTCTCATGCTGGCCTTTAAAGAGCAGGACTGAAACACTGAGTCTCAATTGTATTCAGCTGGGAGCCAGCACTGAGAGCAGGGATGCAAGTGATGCAATTTTGATGGTCAGGTCTGCCAAGCACTTACGGGTTGTTGCATTCTGCAAAACATTAATATCTGGAAAGAGGAGGCGAATTAAAAATAAAGACCTGAAACGTCTGATTGTATTCTAGAACTAGTTGTACTGCCCGTGTGCCCTTGAGAGATAAAGCTCTGGGGAGGGGAACAGGGACCACAGGCTATTTAGTGAGGGGCTTCATCGTGCAGGGCCTGTCCCACCCAGTCAGGAGCAGGNCTGGGCAGGGCTGTGGAGACTGACCCTGCTGCAGCATTTCTGGGCAAGGAGAGATTCCAGGGGGCTGGAATGTGGTCCTGGAGCACGGGCAGGATGAGGGGAGCCATGAGCAGAGCTGGGAAAGGACTCAGTCAGGACTCTTAGTGGTCTCCAGATGCTAAGAGTACAGTCCTGTGATCTGTTATTCCAGGTAACTCTTATTAATTGTAAATCTTTATCAGCCGATATTGGAGGAGAAAACGAAGCTTTAAATCAGTGATAAAACTTTTTCCTGCAAACTGACCCGAGGGAATTTGACAAATAGTGGTGACAATGAAATGAGGCTTTCATTAGAACCATCTAGATGTCCTTTAGAGAGATACCCAAATATTCTAAACAAAGCCCAACTTTGGTCTTGGAGCAAAGACCTCCATGCATTCTCTTCAGAATTTTAATTGAAACACAAATTAAGACAATGCATGAGACAGCTGCAAACTGCCCATCAGGCCCTGAGAATCAGCTGTGGTTCAAAGATCACCCTCTGAAGCTCACTGCTTCCAGAGAGCAGGTGGTAGTTTTACAAAATAAGGGTTCCTAGGATGTACAGCAGATGTCAACAAAGATACACAACTTTGTATACACAAAAGGAATTTTGTTTCCTTTTCTTTTTAATAGTTTTGTTAAAATATGAGAGACTCTATCCAAGAGCATTTCATATAATCTCTTAATGTGACACAAAATGAAAAGATTTCCAAGAAAACAGCCTAAACTGGTTTCTAAATTCAGTGGATGGTAACTATAGACAAACTAATTTTCAGTGAAAGTTAGCCTTTCTGTGCTTATTTCAAGCAAGGGTAATTTGGCTTCATGCAGAGTAAGATGAGGGAAGCTGGTAAGATTCCCTTCACAATGCTACTACCCAAGAGATATGCTTTTACTTGTTTGATGCAGAATAGCTGTTATCTCTGTGGAAATAAATATGTGTTTTATCTTTGTAAAAGTAGTTCTGGAAACTCATTTAAAGTTGTCCTTGTGCTTTAAAAGGGAAATATTGATGTATTTTAAGCTCTCAAAATTAAGTTGACTTTAATGGCAGCGATTTTAGTGTCACATGGAAAAAAAAATTACTTTGAACAAGGTTTGAATGCCTCTTTCTTCTCAATAATTTATGGTTCATAACTGAAATATACTTCTATATTTAATGCTCAGAATAAATATGGGATCCTTAACAAGAAAAAAGAACAAATTTGAGGAGTGAATGATACACACTGCTGATATGATACAAAGTCCCTAGACCCTGGGGAACTATTTTTCAACCCTAAAAATACCAAAAAAGCTGTGTGATCTAAGAGTTGTAAAAGCAAAATAAATCTAAGAGCTTGGAACTGACTTTCTAGTCTTCAAAAATATAAATTGCTGCAGCTTCTTGAGTTGACATTTATTTACCATTTTGCAATATGAGAAAGAGCCTCAAGATTAGAACAGAGAAAATTATATTATGTTCCTGTTCCTTTGGCTACTGGGAGGATTGTGTTTTAGAGATAGCTTTAAAGGTACATGATCACTCTTAAGGGCCAGTACCTCACTTAATGTAGTTTATTCATAAATGAACTGTTATGGAATCACCCAGCCAGAACTAAAGAAATCAACCAGTTTTGTTGCCTACTAAATAACTTCTTATTCCTGAGGAACATTTGGAAATATAAATAGTATGTAGATGATGTTGTCACTTTGGTGGCTGATAAGAACTTCATATTAAACTTCAAAGTCCAGCTGAGGATGCAGTTAAGACATACAGCAGTTCCACATCTGAAGCAGCGCTGTTTTAAAACTAGGTGAGATTTTCCACAAGTAGCACTACAATGAAACAAAGATAATTTACTGTGTTCTGGCTAAACTGAGTTTCCTGTCTACAAAGATTTATTGTAACTGTTGAAAATGCTAAAAGCCTTAAACATCTTTTATTGATACTGCTTTAGGTAGAATTTCTATATGATATTTAGGCAACTGTTTTGACCAAGTAAATATCTGAGCAAAGACAAGAAGGATGAGATGGTAATAAAATACATAAGGTTCTTAAAAGGAGGATTGCTGCATCGCTTTGAATTTATACTAAGTATTTAAGTAATAAAAAATTTATACCCAGGTTTCAGGCCTGTAAGAAATAACAGTTTTCATAGCTGTTTCACTGACAGTGATTGATCCAAAATACAGTTTATTTTATCCTGATACAAAATATATTTTATTTCTAACAAGTCTTGCTGAATTTATGAATATAATTTTTTTCTTTTCTGTCCAGTTCTTATAATCTAAATTTCCCTTCGAGAAGACAGAATGTGAGAGGAATATGTTAAAATTACCAAATAAATTGTGGAGGTGGAAAATATTAATTGTTAGAGAGATGATATGTCATAAAAAGTAATATGAAAAATGAGTAATACAAAAAGAAGTGCTGTGCAGCATGAAGTAATTTGAGTGTTTTGAACAGGGATCAGTGTCAGAGAATTCTAAATCCTAATAATAATGTAAGGAAGATTTAGAAAATAATGGTGTCTGAAATTGGGAACTACAGAAATTTATTTTATCTGTTATGCTATTATATGTTGAAAACTGTGGTAGTTCTGGTTTTGAAGACTGGTTTGCCACTGAGAAGTGTGATGTTTCAATTAAATAGCTGCTTTTTTTGGGAAAGGCCAAAAGTCAGCAACTGCTACTCTTTCCTCTTTGGCGTGGTTCATGGAGCCCAGGCTAGCTCAAATGACAACACCGGTGCTGCACCAGGAACTGCCTTGGTATGGGGTTTGCTGAAGGCAGAACCTTTTGAGCTGCTTGCTCACTGGTGCCGTATTTCCCACCAGCGTCAGGGATTGGGCGAAGCAGAAGGAGGAGGTTCTCTGTGTGAGGTTCCAGCAATGAAGGATTTATTTGGGTTGAAGAAATCAGGCAAAGAAGAGCAGAGATATCGGTGGTTGCAGGGATTTTTATATGGGGGCGGTTCAAGGGGTGGATACAAAATTTTAACCAATAGAGGGAAAACTGGGGAGGAGCACAAGGTGGGGTTTACAATGCATGGGCCAATAAGGGAACACGGGGTGGGGAGCAGTTTAAACTCACCTGTAGGGATCGAAGAACAGAAAATTGATAGGGAAAGTTCCAGAACAAGGGGTAGGTACAAGGTGGGATTGATAAACCAATGGGAGGGGATAGAGGGAACTTTCTGGGTAAAGGGGTGGGGTTTACAATGATGGATAGGGAAGGCACTGGGATAAGGGGTTAGGTCATAATGATAGGCATCAAAGGGGAGGATGCAACTGAGGGCTAAACCTGTGGGAACATAGAAATAAACCATAAAACTAAGAACAGCAAACTATGAAAATAAACATGTGCCACAACACCTCTTCACTGCCTCAAAGAAAAAGGCCTTTCCATGCTGTAATGCAGGGACAGGCATGGTTACTGAGTCTCAGATGACTCACTGCAAGAATCACAATCATACAGAGACTCACTGAAATCACAGGTGTTTTCTACAAGGCCAAATCTTTTTCTACTTAAAATAGTTTCAAAAACCATGTGAGAAGCACAACTTACACTGTAGTACATATTAGGATATGAGCTTTGCAATGAGCTAGGAAAGAGCACAATCAGAGTTTAAGTGTCTGTATGTCAGAAAATATCTTGATATTGTTCTTTACATTGCTGCCATACGTGATGCTTATTTAATAGGAGATATAAAATGTAATCAAAGGTAAGCATAGGACGTCTTGGTCAGATGTCTCATTTTGTTGGTTGCTGAGGAGGGTTCTTGGGTAAGGCAGCCACTTTAGTCACTCTGGAAGAGCAATTACCTTGAGGTGCAGTCGTTCAAATGGGGCTGTAGTGCTAGATCACATAGGCAGTTTAGGAGCAACAAGAAAAATTGCTGTGTCTGGAACAGACTAAATGACCCTTCAGCCCAGAATCATATCTTTGATAGGAGCCATCTCTAAAAAAGATTATAAGAAAAGACTTCATATGGAGTGGTGCTTTCCTTGATAAATGCCCTTGCTTTGGAGAAACTGTAGTGCAAGTATTTCCTGAGGTGAGAGCTGTTGGTGCATCTTTTGAATAACAGTCCTCAGCACACTTTTCATCCATGATTTGTGTTACTGTCTTTGCAAGCATTTATACTTTTGACATGCGCAGCCCTTCATGACAATGTGTTCCACAGGTTTATGACCTGTGTGGAGAAGTTTGCTTCCTTTGTTCACTTCAAACCTTCAGCTTATTTAACAGGAGGGTATAAAGCATAACCACAGATCAATATTGCAGAGACACAGGGCTATAATGGAACCTCCTAAATACAACTGAGTAAAAATAAGGTAGAAATTTAGAATATGATTAAATGATTTTTGTCATTATAAATCATCTCTTCTCTCCTCTATTAATATCCCTAAGGAAAACAGGATCAAAAATAAATTAGAGCATGTTAAAAACAAATGTACACCAGATCAAATATCTTTCTTGAGTCACCTTATTGACCTCCCACCTAAGCTAACAGAAAGATCCCTTAACAGGCAGCCCAGAACTCTAAAGTTCTTGTCATTACCAATACTGTCCAGCGTTATTTGTCCAGCCTTATTACAAGTTTTAGTAATAGAAAAATTTAAGTGAGTTCTCTGCAGCTCTAGGGGTAATTGAGCTTTTTTCATTAGCTTATTATTGGAGGTATATTTGCATATTTGTCACAACTGTAGTAATTTTCAAACTGTAGCAATATATATTAAAATATGTTTACATTAATGATCTTTTTCTTTCATTTCATTAATTACCTCAGGCACTTAAGAAAAACTGTAAACGTGCAAATTTTTGAATCTTGAGGTTTATATAGAGGCAAGTAGTGGTTGCCTCTGTAAAATGAGAGGGACAGGAGGGAAAAAAGCTTTAAGGGATTTTGCAAATAAAAACACTTCTTTCCTTTTCTCTTCCATGATGGATCTTTGTTTAATCTCTAAATATCTAGCGTGTACCATAATGGTTATTATACAAGCATATGCTACTTTAAGTGTAAACGACAATATTTATAAACTTATAACTAAAGGGTTGTCCCATTTAAAGATGATGTGATTTTCCTGTCACATGCTAAGTACATCTAACATATTGTTTGTGACATTTGAATATAGATAAAGATTAAGAAAAGTTTCCTTACAATTATCAAAATACCTGAAACTTTAGTTGGTGTTTAATACAATATTTTTATTAGTAATGTTGCTATTAATCTTTGTTTTTCCTTATCTCATTTCAGTTCTTCTAGAAAGTTATCTCAACCCATAACCTCTGCCTTTTTGTACCTTTCTCACCAAGGGGGTGGGGGGAAGTCACATTTTTGGTTCTAGTTTAAAATATGTGTACAAATTTATTTAGTCCTAAGAAGTGTGAATGAAATCAAAGTGAATTTTCTATTTTCATCAGTTAGACTTGATCAGTTCATTTACAGTAAGTCAATATGGATGGTTTGAGTCACTTAATAATCTGACCAGTGAGCTGAAGGACAGATTCTGGATGTGAATGGTAAATGATAAATTTCATTTTTAATAGGAAATTTTTTTATGGCTAAGAAACTCTGTTGGCGCAAAGAAAGATAAAGGAAGCTTTATGTGCATTGCAAGCCAACCAAGTCAAAGTCCCTTATCTGTTTGTTCATTTGCTAATAAGCTCCTGCTCCTATTGATCTACAAACATGTGTGCACAAATACAAATATTTATAAAAAGTGACACAAAGATGCACTACAGAGCGAGCTTGTGGTCAAGACACTTTTGATCTTGACTATTTCTTATGAGAGATTTGTACTTTCCCAGCTTTTGCTAATAAAGAAAAAACAGTGTAATACTAGATTGATAAAAGATTAATCAAAATATTAATAACTAAATCTGCTGGTTTTTCAGTTATATCATTCAAGAATGTTAGGATGAAAATTTGTCAGATATTTAGCTTAAATGTACTTAAAATTGATAATGAATTCTCCTTCCTTTTTCTTAGCACTTCATTATGCTTCTTATTGCCAGCTAAACATGTAGTCCATACTAATAACAGAAATTTGTTGACCTGTTAGTTAAAATTCTACTGCTACTGGAACTTTCTCTAGGGAGGACACTATTCAACAAAATCTGAAGCTACCTCATGTTAAGGAGATAATTCTACCCAAACTATCCACTTCAGTTCCCTCCCTTAATAAAAATGAGAATATGCTATACATTACACTTGAGAATAGAAAATGAAATAATCACTTATTAATTTATCCTCAGCTGACAGCTTTATTAATCTCTGTAGCTGTTGTCATTTGATAAAGAACAACATATGATAAAAATTCTGCAAATTACCTAATTAGGCATTCTGCAGCAGAAGCTCTGCTATTATAACAACCAGTAATTAGGTAGAAGACTAAAACAATAGCATTTGACTGGAAAGGAAAAGCTTTTTGAGAATCTTCCTAATTTATGATGATCTAGCTACAATCAAGGAAAGAATAATGATTCACAGTCAATGGCAATATTCTGGCATGTAGATATTGATGCTAACATATGAAGAAAAATTCTTGTGTTTGGCAGGAAATCCCTCTTCCAAAAATACCCCGGAGGACATTTGTTGTAGCATACACAGAAATATATCCTAGAACCTGAAAGCAGTCTTCATCAGGAGAGCAGGACTTGAAGGGAGATCAACAAGACTTCTTTCCTTTGTCTTTTGAAGGAGAAACCTAATTTCAGTAGAGATATCCAGTGGAAAGACTTAAATGCAATTCTTTCCAAACATTAATAATGCGTGACTGAATCAGTCATGTATTTCATCTAATGGTTTTTATGAGGTCATTGGTTGGCATCTTAGTATGACCTAATTCCCAAATGTTAGGACAAAATAACACTTTGGTCCTTTGGGAAACTGTGACTAAAAATGTTTATTTCCTTCAGCTGACAGTAAATGGAGCCTAGGCTAAGTAGTTAACATTGCAAACGCCTGTTGTTAACACCCCCATAATGTGTTATGCCTCTGTGTTTGCTGGTGGTATATATAGTTTTATCTGTCAGAGAGTCACAGACACTATAGTCCTTCAATTAATAATTAAATACTGTGGGAATGAAATGTTTTGAAACTTTTGTAAATCTGCTTTTTTATGTTGGCTCTTTAATCTTGCCTTTGTTTGCATAAATGGTCTCTGCTTTTCTTATTAGACTACCTTTATCTCAAACAGTGAGCTTTTAAATCTTATTTTTTCCTGTCCTCTTGAGGAAGGGGAGTGAAAGACAGAGAGGTTGGGATTTCTGGAAGACAGCCAAAGTCAACCCATTGCTAAATCAAAAGGTGTATAAGGGGAGAGCAGTGAATATTTTCTGTCTGGACTTCAGTCATGCCTTTGAGACTGTCTTCCATAAGATCTTCATAGAGAAGCTGTTCATATGTGGGCTGCAGGAACAGACAGGGAGGCGGTTTAAAAAAATTGCTTGGCCCTAGGGGTAGAGATGAGCAGCACAAAATCTAGATGAAGACCAGTGAGCAGCAGTGTTCCCCTGGGATCAACATTGAGCCCAGTCCAGTTTAACATCTTAATTAATGATCTAGATGGGGGAGGCTGCATACCCTTAGCAAGTTTAGTGATGGAAGTAAACTGGGCAGAGTGGCTGATTCACCAGAGAAATGTGCTGCTGTAGAAAAACTACCTCTAAAGACTGGAAAAATGGGCTAACAGTAATGTCATGAAATTAAGCAAGGGGAGGTGCAAAATCCTTCACCTGGGGAGTAACAAACCCATGCACCAGTATGTGTTGGTGACTAGAAACTGGAAACATCTTGGTAGAGAAAGACCTGGAGCTCCTTGTGGACATGTGGTTGAACATGACCCAGAAGTGTACCCTTGCTGCAAAAAAAGATAACGTTATCCTGAGCTGCATGAGGAGAACTATTCCCAGCAGACCAAGGGAAATGATTCTGCTCCTTGTTTTCAGAGCTGGTGAGGTCACACCCAGAGTTCTGTGTCCAGTTCTGGGCTCCCCAGTACAAGAAAGATGTCGACGTACTGTACTATGTCTAGGCCACAAAGATGATGACAGGACGAGACCATCTCTCCTGTGATAAAGGCTGAGAGAGCTCAGACGGTTTTACCCAGGGAAGAGAAGGCTCAGGGGGTTCCCGTTTGTGTATTTCTGTAGGGAGGGTGTAAAGAAAGCAGAGCCAATCTCTCATCAGTGGTGTCTGATGATAGGACCCGAAGCAATGAGCTCCTAGTCCATTCCATTCCATTCCATTCCATTCCATTCCATTCCATTCCATTCCATTCCATTCCATTCCATTCCCGTCTCGTCTCGTCTCGTCTCATCTCATCTCTGTTCTAAAACACAAGAGATTCAGAGGTTCCATCTGAACATCAGGAAACACTCTTGTTTGTGAGCTGTTTGTTTGGCTTTAAAGTGTGGTTAAATAATTTCTTTCTCCATGTGTGTACTGAAAGAATTTTTTTAAGAACCATATGTAGTGATGCATCTGGACAACCTAAGCCATAGTGTGTCCCAGCCAAACTGCCTGTAGAGTTCTTATCAGATCCTCTGGAATTCATCAAGGTTGCTGAGACATAAACTGTTCTAAAATAAAAAAGAAGGAGCTGAGAAACAGAAAAAACAAGACCACAAGAACCAGATAACAGAGGGCGGGTGAGCACCTGCTCTGTGACCAGTTGTGTGTCCTGAGAGGTGAGCACCGAATGCGTGGACAAGACAGAGGCAGCAGTGAAATAATGTGTGATCACGTGAACAGTTCTTTTAGAATCTATAAATAAGTGCATGATGTAAACAATAAATGACTCCTGAGAAATTATATTGGTTCATTGTTCAGAGGTCCTGAATTCCTGCAACTATATAACAAGGGCTAGGGATCCACTTATTTGTTTGTGCATATCAATTTTAAAAGCTCAAATGGTTAATCAATTCATTAATATCTGAGTCTGGTTGATGTTTCATTAGTCTTTCTCATGAGAAGTCCTTGGTTGTGTTTTGTTCTCATTGATCTCATTAGATTCTTTTAAGCAGAAGATAAACTGAACTGTTTGAACATCTGGATTAATAGGATATCTTTTACGTTGTCTAACATTATTTTTAGACATAATGCATTTCTTCATACATTTGAAATACTTTGTTCACTCTTGCAGTCTGACAATGCTGCAAAAGAACTGCCAAGACATGAAGCTGAAAGGATACAATTCAAATATTTTTTTTCTCCAAAGCACAAAAATGTTTTCATTTTTGTGTAATGTTCAGGACAAATAGTATATATATTGATATCTTAGTATTCTATATTGAATTGTGTTGATGTTTTTGTGTTTATTTCCTTCTTAATTGTAATGCTGTGAATATTTTCATTTTTCTTATTAATTCTGGCTAGAGTTTTTTGCAGTTTCCTCTATGCCGCAACACAGTAAACTGGGATATTCAACAGTAGATTAGTCTTTGAATATAAGCAGACTTTTTAAAAAGATTTTCTTCTTTCTAAGGTGGTCCTCTTTTTACTGTAACTTTCTTCTCTGGAAGTGTCAATGATAAACATATCTCTTTGGTTTTAAGTGCTAATCTGTGCATAATATTCAGGCTTTTGATAACAAACTACATTAAAATGATTTTTTCCATGGCTTCCAGAGTATTGTCTGTTGATTCTGTGAACAGATTTTATTCCAGATAGAAAATGATATTAATACCCCATATAAGTATTGAACAGGAGACCATTTATATTATTTAAACTATAATAACTTGTGTATTTTATGTTTTCCAACTTAAATAAGTGCTTCTAAATAAGTGTGCAGACAAGAGTAGCAACTTAAAGTTAGGAATGAATATATGAAAAATAGGTTATTTATCTGGTTATAATGGATTTTGGTAAGTGGATACAAAAATGATATTAATAATAATTATAGTAACTAAATTCAGGGAAATGTACCTGACACAGGTACTGGGTTCTTCATGACTAACTAAATTTTTACATGCTTAATGGAAAAGCAAAGATAATAAACTGCATTGCAAATACTTAAGATTATGGTGTTCCTTTGGGAGAGGCCTCTGAAACCACATCTTTTGGGATTTGGAAGTATCCAAGGCTTTCAGCACATTCAGGAGCATTTTATACCCTTTGAATTTCTCTGGACATAATTTTGTGGACCTATTTTTACTCACTGGTCTAGATTTCTTTAGAACTGGTAAAAACTCATGATATTCTCTCATGATAGTCAAGATTCAGTGTGCATTTCTCAAAAGATGAACAGTACTTTGGAGATCTTCTGTGAGCCATTGACTTTTAAGTTCTGTTAACTGTTGACATTCTTGATTTAGGAAATGTGCCAGAGAAGCAATCCCTACCATGACTCTACAGACTCTGTATTTTCATTCAGCCATGTATTTTCATTCAGTTATGCAGCTGTGCAAAATTCTTAGTGATTTGAGAAATTCTTTTGTCTTCTCTATTGCTGCTAGATTTTTGAGTCCAAAATAAGGAAATGTTATGAGTAGAAAGATTGGGGGGGGTATTTTTGTTGCTTTTTGAGAGTTCTTTTTATGTGTGAAAACAGCCTCTGGCAACAGTAAATACAATACAAAAAAAGATAAGATCTAAGCAGAAACAAAATAGTAAAATAGTTTTTTCATATTTTTGTACAGTAAAGTGAGTTCAAATGACATTAGTAAAGCCTGCAAATGTGATCTTTAGTAACAATTACATTGTTTAAAACATAAGTATAATTTAAAAACAAATGAGAAGACCAAGATGTTATATAAGGTTATCTCCTATTTTTCATGATTTTTTCTTCCTTTTTGATAATTCCAGCTCTCTAAAGTTCTGTCTTTTTAAACACTTAATCTGAGAAAGTGTGTACCCAAAGTAGTTCTTATTCAATATAACACAATAGAACAAATGAGAAATGTAAAATAAGCTAAATATTCCATTTGAAAGTGTTTGTTAATTATTTATGCAGTGAAAATATATTTAGACACGAATTTCCAAAGGCTACTATTACTGTAGTACAGTGGTAATGTTTCGGAGCCAAAATGGGTAATCCTTTTTTTTGTTTGTTTCTACATTTCCACAACTGTTCATGCATTTTTCTCTGATACAACTGTGTACCTCTATTTCAAGCTTTGTTTAGTTAAAATCTGAAATGTATTGGATGATTGATTGGCTTGCTGGAATTAAGTCTACCCTGAAAATTGGTATGACTCAACCTTGTAATGTTCTATCTCTCTGCCCTATCATAGCAATTTGAATGAGACCTATATTTTAATACCCATTTGCACTGCTCCCGAAAGCCAAACCTTGTCAGCTTGGCAATGGCCTTTACAATTATGAGTGGAATTGCTTCCTTGTGCCGAGGAATGGCTTTTACTCCATGCTATAACCTGATATAGATTTTGCTGTATTTCCTTGCTTTTTAGAGCAAGAGTGAGAAAACACACATCATATCAATTATAACTTTATTCTTCTGCCATCCTTACCTCCTCCCACTTACACTTTATGGCTTGCTTGTCAGGCTGTTGGTGTCTAGGCTTGTAGCAAACTTAGGTGTGCCAGATTCTGCTTCTCCCTTTCTTGAGCAGAGCACTAACATGGAGATTCTGTTTCTTCAGTGTATTTCAGAAAGGTTTTATACCAGAATGATTATCAAGCTGGGAAAGAAGCCACCCATTTCCTTTGCTTTTGGAAGTACTGAGAGAAGACATTGAATATAAACTTTAATTCTGGTTTCTTCCTATCAAGAAATTCAACCAAGAATTTCAGTTATAAGAAGGCTGGAAAGAATAATACTGCCTAACAAGCACTTGTTCTACTAACATATCCTCTTTCCAGTGTCTTTTATCCAGCTATATCCCATTTTTCTGGCCTCTGTGAGAAGAGGCTGAAGCTGCCTCCCTTGCTGGACACATCCAATTCCACCTGGCTTCAGCAAACCAAGTGCAGGACACAGCTGAGCTTATCAGCAATTATAGTGGTGTCTCTGGGAAAATGTATTTAAGCAAAGGCAGAAAACTCTACATGGGCAGAGGAAACAAAAACAGTGAGAAAAACAGAGGGAACAAAAAAGTCAGAGGAGGAGACAGTACTCCATGGGAGGATAGGTTTTCCTTGTGGCCTCTGGGTGACCTGCACCAGAGCATGTTTATCCTTATACTTAGTCCAGTAGCTTTAATGAGAACATACCAACATGAGCCAACCTGAAGTATTTTACTACTCACATATGTTTTATGACATGGTTGAAAAACATGAGAAAGAACAGGAATTTTGTGGGATCTGAAAGTAAAATATTGTAAAAAGTGAGTGGAGAAAATATGACAATTCCCAGTGCTCAGAGCAATAAAAATAATGGAGTGAAATGGTAGTTCTTGTTGTCATGCAATCATTATCAGCTCTATGTGGGTGCTGTGTGAAGCTCCAGGAAGCTGAATCCCCTTCTGAATATTCCAGGCATGCTGAGGCAGTGTCCACACAACAGGTGCTCTTTGTACTGGGTGCATTAGGTAATCAGCAGGAGATGCCTTGTATACAGAGTCAACTGAGAAAAAACTCATCAGGTTTTCTGAAGAAAACCTTCTTTAAATTCTCCCTCCATTGTGCTAGAATTAATTATTGTGTCTTTGTGTTACTGACCTTCTAGGTGCCCACATAATGCTTCCTCTGACTTGTGTTTGAACTTTTAGAAATAAGGCTGATTATTTCTATCAGTTCTGAGTTTGGATAAGTAAGACTTTGACTTCTGCTGAAATAATGTGTTCATTTTAATATTTCCAATTTCCACACTCTGCCATGGTACTTACTACATTGTTTATTTCTCTTCAGGTCACATTAGAATGAAATGTGCTGTCGTCAGAAGCTATGAAGTGCATCATAAAATGCCACATGTTGGTCCTACCAGTAATAGATGGAACTCCAGGATTTCAACAAGGTGTCCTTGCTCAGACACCTTGAAATATTGAGAAAAATTATCTCATAAAAATTAAATCAAAAAAATTAAATCAAATAAATAAAATTTGAAATTCAAATTCATGTAAAAGGGTTCCAGTGAGCCTCTCTGTAATACCTCTGAACCTAATTTCTTGAAAAATTCAAGAAATATAGCTATAGGTAAGCAAACAGATACTAGATTTTGGTTTCTACAGTAAAACAGATTTCAGCTCAGGGATATATGTGTAAGCAGAGATGTGAAAGTAAAGACTTCATACAAAACAAGACAAAAGGTGGGAGATATTGAAAGCATAAGGCTACTACTAATTTTCAGGCTAAGATTACAGGTGTGTATGTATGAATTACAATAAGCTACTGGTATTAAAAAAAAATCTAAATAATGCAATTTAATTAAAATAGTTGATTGTCTCATGGAATTATATTAGCTAGAAACCTGGAAATTTTTTTAATAACTTATCATTTCTTTCAAAATATTTAAGAAAAAACCTGAAGCTGCAAAGTTTTTTTCTGCAGAGATCCTGCGGGTGATGATGACAGAAGCCCTGTTTTCATGGGTTGTGGCTTTCACACATGCCAAACCAAATTTAGTTCAGTTAACATAAAATTAAATTAAAGTAGATAATAAAGCATGTGTAGAAGTAGATCTTGATGACAGACTGTGATTGCTGGATTACAAACCAATGCTCAAAAGTTTATTGTAGCTGTTATTCTCCAGGAAAATGGCCAGATAAATGTTTAGGCTATTAACCTGCCTGTGTGAGTGCAAATGCTTCAGCAGGACTCCTCTGCTAACATTTCAGGATTGTACATAGGTTTACAAGTTGTAAGGAAGAGATTATTTTTGAGAATGTTGGCATGGGCCTTCTTGGCAAGAGTCAGGGATTAGGAAAGGAGCTGAAATGTGGTAGTCACAATTCATTTAATCACAGGACCACTTTCTGATGTAACATAATCCAATAAAATGTGGTATCACTCCACTGCTGTCAATTAAGAAGTTAGCACGAAGGTCTCACAAGAACAGGGTGAAATGCTTGTATCAATAAACTAAACATGATAATGACAATGTCTCCTCTGCTTCTAGCAGTATGATTTGTTGATCCAGGTCCAAGGACAAACTTCGTAGAAACCTACACAAAAGGATTTCTACATAGAAATCAACAGTATTTTATGAAGCAGGATTCTGTCAGAAACCACATTACTCCTACTGTATAAAAACAGACACTCTGGACAAGTTAATGAACGAATGATTAAAGACACTACTAAAGTAGCAAAGCACAGTCATATTTTAACAGTACCTTTCTTGACCTCTTAGAAGTGGGAAAAAGTTTTATTTAATAGAAAAATGAGTTTATTACCAGAAATGTTAACATTTTAATGGAATGTCATCAATCTTGCTTTATAATCAACCATCAAATATTTGTCGTGACACTTCTATAAATTATTCTGTTTGCATTAGAAAAATACAATTAGAACACTGTTTTCAAAAGTATAAAATTTAAGTCCATCATAAAAGTAATAAAACTGTTAACACCATATTGCAGTTTTTTATTGCACACTCGTTGTATAATTTTTTAAATATGTTTTTATTGTACAATCCATTGTGTAATTTGTTAAATTATAAGAGTAGTATATGAGCTTCAATTAAAAACATGAAAATTTATTAGAGTAGGAAGCTCATATTATGCAACCCAAACCTAGTAAGTTAAAGAATCCCTTGATGGCAGTCAGCTTTGAATGTGACCCTTACCCCACAGAGATGAATATTTCTCAATGTATAAACTTCAGCAAGATGAAAATACTTAAAATATTTTCCTAGAAAGTATTTTCTATGAACTGCAGTAATTAAAAGTTTTCCTCTGACTTGCTATGAAAAGAATTGTCCTATCTCAAAACAAAAGTGAAATTTAACTGAATCATAGGCTATATTAAACATGAATGCTTTATTTTTTCCTTGCGGTCTTAAAGCGGGTCCAGTATCCCAAAATTTCTTTTATACAGTATTATGACTTTGCCTTCCTTTAAAATAAGTAAAATGCTGTTATTTTAGCTACATTATATAAATGTAGCATTTTCTCTCTTTTTTTGGTCCAAAAATGTGTTTATTCAAATGCTATTGTTCAGAGTATATGCATATATAGTCTTGGATTGAAGTTATTGTCTTAGCATGTTTATAATTATATTAAAATATATCAAAGCTATATGCAACAGCTGAAGGCTTTTTTCTCTTGAAATGTCTGCATTTCTGATCAGCTCATAAATTTTAGATGCACAGATTGAATACTGAATGAGTTTTATTTTAACACCATCTTTCCCCCCTTCCTCCCCTAATTCTATTCTAGTGAATTTGCACTTTCAGGACATATACTTCTAAAATGGTATACAGCTTCAAGTTCTGGAAATGTCAATGCCAGTCTTTGCAGGTCATGTTAACTTCTCTCTGAATTAGAGTACCTGTCAGTGCCAAAGTGAAGCCTGAACCCAAATAACAAACAGCAACGGTAGCATGTGCTTGATGAAATTTACTTTAGTCTCCTTGCTATTCTGTAGGAGAGCCACTTCCCATAGAATGTGAACCTTTCAGTATGGAAGGGCAATACAAGGTCTGCTTTCCCACCATATCATGGTGGAATACATATGTTGCAGTTCTGGCTGCCAGAAATTGTAGTATTTTCAAAACAAGCAAGTGGTTAATATTGTGATTGTTTTCAGGGATATGTAGCTTCCTTTGCTGATTAAGAAATGGCTCTAAAAAATGGCCAGTACTACAGCCTAAAAAGCCCCATCCAGTGAGCTGCCAAGTGTCTTCCTTTGCTGCAGAATTCATGAACATGTCCTTGGCTTTGCTTGCAGCCACAAATCACTTGGGAAAAGTCTTTCTGAGTGGTCAACAAGTCTCCTTAATTTACCAGAACTGCTTGGACACCCTGCTAATCTTATTTAACACACATTAAAAGTTAGTGACTTCTGTGAGTTGCTCAAGATTTCTCATTTGAATATTATCCAACCTGTGTTCATTTTTCTTGTTAAACACTACATTTCAGTAAGAGACCTTCTCAGTTCTAGGGTCTTTATTATTTCCTATGTACATTTCTATTTTAGTCTTCCTTTCCTGGTATCTTACATTGTAATTTTTTGTTGTCCGTCTCATATTAAAATATTTTCCTATTTATTTTTAATTCTTTTTTCCATGTCTATATTCATTAAAAATGAAGTCTTGTATTATTTTTCCAAGTTCTGAGTTATCTATTGCCCCAGCTTTTTACCTACTCCCTTCATTTCTTTTTCCTTTCTTTTTTCTGCTCTATATATTTACCATATCCTCTTTGTTGCTGACATACTCACAGATCATCTCACATTTGCTCACCTAGGCATGTTCTCACGAAGCTTATCTCTTTCTGCCACTCTCAGTGTAAAGAGTCTTACCTTCCTGCCATTGCCTTCTTTTTTTTGCATACATTCTGAGATTCAGTCCAGTAGCTCATTACATGCAAAGATAAGCTAAAAATATGTTGCTAAAAGTATTTTTAAAAAAAGGAAAAAAGCCCCACAAACCCAAGAGAACTTTTTGGAAGGTTTCATACCATCTTAGGATTCTATCCTATGCATTATTGCCATTAGCATTCTTTTCTGAACAGTAAAAAAGGACAGTGTCAGATGGAAGCATTTTAGAAACTTCAACACTTAAAAAACCCACTAATGAGAGTAAAATGAGAAATGTGAGCAATTTTTATTAACCAGTTGGACAGTTTTATTGCATAAGTGAATGGCCAGATAATGGCAATATGGTCAATCTCATCCATGTGGAACACAGTGAAGCGAGAGACATTGAGTTACTTGAGGGGATGATTAGCAAAGGTGGAGAGGACAGATCGAACAAAAGTGTAGAGGAAAAAACAGCTGAGCTAGGAACAGGAATAGTAGAATGCCTTGTTTATGATAACAAAAAAGAGTTGGATATTAAGCCTGTTATACTAAAAATTATTTGTATAAGTTATCTTTCGAATATAGTATTTTATAAAACAATACAATATGAAAAAGAATGTAGCAGTTTGATGCAGCTACCAAAAACCACAAAAGTAGTCTTTGGGGTATTTCAAATACATCAAGGAATACTTTTCCAAGTATTTTTATAATATATAAGGTATAATTTACAGAAGGAGATAGAGATACCTTAACAAACTACTGTACACAAATACGATCAGCCAAGTTGAAGAAAGAATAAAGTATAGAAGCAACAGATAGTTTGACTGATGCAGCTGAAAGCATCTCTTATGTTAGAACATGTTAAAAGGACTAGTTCTGCTAAATCTTCAGTGAAGGCTGAAATAAAACATGATCACTCTTTTCCCATAAGAATTTTAGGGCCTTTATATATGTATCTGGACAGTGTGAGGAGAGAGAAATAAAGGAGTCACAATGAAAACAAATGGCACGTACTGCTCAACAATAAATACGTATTACTGTATTTTAATTATCACTGTAAAAAGAAGTAGAAAGGCTTATAGGCAATTGATTTTAAGATGAAATTTGCTATATTTCTGTGCAGATTTTTGTGACATGATAAGAACAGTATTTGCTGAGCTGTGATGTCCTGTCGAATATCCTCGTGGGTTGTGCAAGCTAATGCAATTCTGATTCCTTACCCTAAACGTGTAGATTTATTTTTCTTACTGCAGATAAGAGCCATGATTAGATCCAACTGCTCATCCAGTTTATAATGCAACACCCATTTTATTGAGGCAAAAACTGAAGTGCAAACTTGGAACATGGTCTATTGTTCAAAGTGCATTTTATTTTAAATATAATATTCACTGTGTTATAGTAACAAAGTAGGATATTTATGCTGGCCTGTATAAGCAGCATATTCTGACATTTACTCAAACCTTGCCTTCTGTAGAAAACTGTCATGGGGGAAAAGTAGCTTGAAAGCTGTTTAGTCTCAGGGTCTTTAGTATTTTGGTTGATCTTTTTTCTCTCTCTACAGAGACATCAAATCCAAACAACATCTTCAAGAAATCTAATGATGGAAGCATTATGTACCTCAAAAACCCATTGCTCATCTATCTTTTCTTATAGTTGCAGCCATATAAACAAAATGGTAATGGAATTCAATATTACTCTATATTAAAGTATTTTAGGGTAAACAGTTGTATATTCTTAAACATTTGAATACCCTTAATTCTTCTTAATAAATTCTACATTCTGAGAACTTTGGTAAATCATTGAAGATCCCTAAAAACTGCAAATGAGAAAGATAAAAAGAAGCATAATTTTTTCAGTGGTTACAATATTGTTTTGACAAATGGAAAATTCAAAATAGAAATTACTAGTTAGCTGTACAATATAAGAAAGTTCTCAAATTTAAGAGATGCTGATGGATAAAATGAATCAATGAATCAAAATATAAACATAATAAATATATGAATAGTCAATAAATGAAAAAACAAAAACTTTTTACACTTTTTGACTGTAAGATTCTGATTTTACGATATAATTTCTTCTTTGGTTTGAGTTGAAAATATTTCTCTTTGTTGTTCTGAAAAGGGATATTTCTTCATTGAAATCTTAGAACACCATGAATAGGAGTGGAATCATTCTTTTTATAAGGGAGGGAAAACATATACGTGCCATTTCAAGGGGATATTTGCTTGCACTTGCTACATCTTATCCAGAAACGGATGCTGTGGGAGGACCTTTCTGGACCATTTGCATTGCTACCCTGCTCTAGTGCTAACAGTTAACATTCTAAAAGTGAAATGTGCTTGTCCTTTTTGTTTGAGATTCAGTGTCTGGAAATTGCGTGAAATCTTTCTGAATATTTCAATTGCAGACAAGTAAAATATTTTTAAGCCATATAAGTACTTCACAGAATGTTAGGACATAGGTTATTTACACCATATATTTGAGTAAAAATAATTTGTTAGGACTCTTTTGCATACTGAATTATCTGCAATTCCTGTCTGGACATAATATTTCCTTTTTCAAAACCTCTTACTATTTCTGTCTCTTTTGTAATCTTGTAGGATGATGTCTTCTTCTAATGTGACCTGATTTGCATCCTTCCTATAAATTGCAGTCAAGCAGCAACATCTCAGAGGAGAATAGGGAATGGCATTTTATCACTTCTGGAGTGTATTGTGACCTTGTGTAAGGCCAAGGTTGGAATGTGCCAAAGGGAAAAAGTATTTACTCCTTGGCCTTTGTTTTCTTTGTGACTACGTGAAAGGAGTTCAATCTCCAGAGATATAATTACAGAAATTGACACAGACACGAAATCTGTGCATGTGGAACTGGTACAATGAAGAATAAAGCTACAAAGAGAACAAAGCAAACCTTGGGATTTTTGTCTGATTTCTTGACCCTATGGGGACACCTCCCATTCTCCAAGTCTGAGTAAGAAATTCAAGTCCTGTACACCTTTTAGATTTGTCAACTGTAATTGTAATTTGGAAGAATAGGCAGCACAGTAGTTAGAAATAATTTGTCAGGAAGTGCATTTGTAATAAAACTTAAACCACGGAGGTGAAGTGTTAATCTCTGTCAAAAGGTAGCAAAATAGAATTCACAGCCTTGAGCTGAACTGTTAATCTTTCCCGTCTTGGTTTCCTACAGCTTCCTAAATCCGTGTAATAACTTAAAATAATAAAGTTTTTTTAAATCAACACCACAACACTTTAGCAAGCTAAGAGATTTTTTCTTCCTGAAATATTAAATGAAGGAAACTTCATGTGATTTCCACATCTGAAAGCTTGTTAAATCATAAAAGAAGCAATACCTGTGTACATTCACATCATGGCAATAAATGTACAACAAATTAAAAGAGAACACAGCTCATGAAAAAACAGAGAAATGCAAAAATGCAGATGCCATTTAAATGCTTTGAACAATACTATGATTCTTGGACTTTTTGTAACTTGAAGAAAATTGGTTACTACTGTGTAATAACAAATGCTGAAATGACATATTCAGTTCTGTACACTTCACCATGAATAAAACATTCAGAAAGAAAACTTACAGCTAAGAAAAACCAAATCCTCTCAATAGAGAGAAGATATGTCCTTTTAAACTACGATTAGTATTGTCTTTAAGGGGCAGCAACATTACAAATTATCTACCTTTGATATATGATCCATCTCACATTTTAAAGAACTCCTTTCTGTTATTTACTGAGTTTAGTCTGCTGATGAGAAATATAATTATGCAGAGAAGTTGCATAATTATCTACAACTATCTGGTCTTATGTTCTCTACAATGGCAAAACATACATAAGTGGAAAAAATAAGTGAACTGTAAAGTGCCCACTGCTTGAAACATCAGCATTGACAAAACTGACAATAAAAATTAGAGCCATTCTACACTTCTCAAAAGCTGAGTGGCCTGCTTTTTTTTTGTATAGGTAAGAGAGCTGTGACAGCTATCTAGTGCTAAAGTAATTTAAATAAATAAATAAAAAACACTAGGTAAGTTAAAATAGATCCTAAAGCATCATATTGAATATGCTCTCTGGATCACTGAATTATTGTGTTCTGCCTGCATCAGCAGAGTACCAGTTGCAAGAAATACTACAGACAATTACAGAAAAATGTGCTTAGAAGGACATTCTCTTTGTATCATATTTAATTAGTCATTGGTTTATGCCCTGAGGTACAAAGGCTTGAATTCCAATTATTTTATCCTACTTAATATTCACGGTTGTGATTATTCTCCATCTTCATATCAAATTGAATCTTTCTAGTATTTTACTGAGTTAATATGCATCTTCAGCCATCTGTCTTGTGTTGACTATTAACTTTTGATAATGAGTACCATTGCTGAATTATGCACATGGTAACAAAGCACTTTCATTTATTGCTCTTAGAAATGAGTCTAGGTTGAATGAATATCCCCTTTTCTTAAATTAAGAAATTACGTAGGCAAAAGAAAATCTTACTTTTCCACCTTTATGAAGTTCTAATTATTTTGTAGCCATGTCTGAATGCAGCAGATTTTAACTTTTCTCCTATCCAAGTCCTTCCATCAGATAGCCAGTTTCACTATTTGTGTCTCACCTTTTTTTTGTGTCTGTCACATTTTTTCCGAAATCCTAATATTAGAACTGAACTTTTTACAAGTAGATTTTCTCTGATTTATTCTGCAGTACTATAAAATTTTAAAGTTTAGATGTTTTCCCATCTTTGTGTTTCTTAACTTTTTGTCTTTATCATTGGTAGGGGCTGACTGATCCTATAGTCTGAAAGAGCCAAGGCTGCTGCATCTCTGTTTCCCCAGATGCAGCCAGGAGCGATGCTGAGCATGTTTTCCCAATGGCTGACATGTAGACACACATAGTGCACCTACACACGTACAGTTGATTGGCCACACAGGCCAACCCAGACAGGAAAAACTAAGCACTCACAGGAGCATTCAACAACACTGAAAGCCTCATCCTGATCCCCTCTCTGGTTAATTAGAATAAAGGTTTATTAACAGGAAATATAAGTATATATATTACAATGTGTATATGCAACATGCACAGTGATTACCTTGTCCATGTTTCCCTCGCTCTTCTCAATTGTCTCATTCTCAGATGCAAACGCTCATGTACAAATGAGTCCCAGCAGATTTCCCCAGCCCCAGTATCCTCAGCAGTTTTCCTGAACAAGCCCTGGTGTTGCTAGTGCTGAGCTCCTGCTGTCTCCCTGTGAGTGACACACACACCCTTCTGGCTCCTTCCCTGTGCTCTGGATATTTGCAAGTGATCACACTGTGATGCACGCACCCTGACATCTCCAGCTGGCACCCCAAACACAGTTTGTGTTTCTCATCCCAGGTCCTGTGATGTGTGGTTTCAATCCAGCCCTAGCACTCAGACCTAAACACAAATAAGCACCAGCAGAAAGAGCCTCTTCACTCAGGATAACATTTAGAAAGGAGGTTTAATGAAAGGACACGTCAGGCCACTGATCTAGTACAGGGTGTACTGTTGAGGCCTAGCCTGCATTAATCCTTTATCCTTCTGTATTCCTGTGCTTGTTCATACCAAAACCACCTAGATACCTCTCTTTCTCCACCTTTGGTTTGTCCCTGAAACATCCTACAATAGATCTTGCACAATCTCAAAACGCTTTTCCCTGCCATGCCATACTGTGTGAAAGCACCTTCCCCTGGCTTGTGGGCTCCTGATGGCCCATGGGCCTGAAGCTTTCCTGGGACAGTCCTAGGGGAAGGCAGGGTAGACTTCTCTGCATGGGATATTTGGGTTCCCCCACCTTTGTACCCTTGTGCTCTTCTAAGCTCGTGGAAATGGATTTGTAGATGGTGTTTGGGTTCCCCCTTCCCTTTGAATGTGGGGAGATGAGTTTTAACTTGCATGACCAATTAATCATTCCTTCATATGGAGCTCTAGTTTCATGGAGCTGTCAGAAATGACACTGAAGTGTCTTTCTTAAGTTATATCCATTATTTAAAACATGTCAGTAAGCATAAACAAAGTAATTAAATTCTGAAAATCTGCCAGTCAGAAATGGAGTTACTAATATATACAGATAGATTTAGACTGCTGCTCTAATAATCAAGATGTCTGATTATTCATCCACCAGACATATTTGTTTCTGTGGTGTATAATTTAGCTCAGTTTAATTTGTATTAGTGTGCATTAGACATCTACGTTTTAGTTCTGCTGCAACACATAGACATTTTACCTCCAGATATTTAAAAAGAAGATACCGTTTCAGTAGGCCTCCTCTAAACTAACGGAGCAACAAGGTAACAGTACCAAACAAGTTTTCCACATTTTATTTTGCATTAATATGATAGTAATTGCCTAATTTTCTTCTCAAAATTTTATATTTATTTCAGGTGAATTTTCTATTTCTCATTTAATATTTTTGTTTGGTTTAAAAAATATTTTGAACTTGTAAAGCGGTAACCGACCTTATTTCACAAGACTTCAGTGGTCCAGATCAATTAAAATTGGAAATCACTATACCCTTTGGTAATAAAAATTATGTTGGGAAGTTTAGAACATCTGTAAGGACATGAAAAAGAATGAAAACAGGCAAGGAATTTGTGAAAAAAAACCAAAGAAACCCCCTTGTTTATATCCTAAGCACATGCTGAAGGACAGATGCTTGTTGCTCTTAATCTACTGTAGGTATCAGATATCACACTGAGTAGCCAAGCATTTTTGGGGTTGATGGTTAGTGCTGCCAGAGCTGACTACTTTTATAAAATGATGGGATTGTCAGAGTCTAAATTTAATTTTCCATGGTCTTGGAACAGAATGGCTGTAAGATTGTAAAAAGAAATAGAAAGCCCTATTTACAGGCTATGAAAGTTTTGTTTCTTTTGTGAAATTAAAGATTACTTTCTAGGAAAATAAAAAGTCAATGTTAGCCTGGAAAGTGACTTTTCCTACAGCATTTCTTTGAAGTACTTCCTGTAATTCATCAATTAATACATTATGTCCCAATTTTACTCTTGATCATGCTTGTGGTCAAAATCATTAGCCTGAGAGGATTCCACTTAGAGATGGAATTATTGGTTTAAAAAATTGAGTTACCACTATGAAATATTATTTTTTTATAACCTTTTCTCTAGTGTAAAGGCTTACACTTGCAGTGCTGCACAGTGTCCACAGCAGGCATTTAATTTCTTATTTCTGTTTATTTATTTGTAGTCAATATATTGTCAGCTCTCTTCTTGACACATAGAGTAAAATTTTAATGTCAACACTCTTTGAATTGGTCATTCTTTAGAGACCATAGGACTTTCTTCTGGAACACTCTTCAGTAGAAAATTTCAGTTAGCAGCATAATGAAGAGTTTTGTGGATGGACAGCCACAAGCCATCCAACTTGCAGTTTTAAGTGTATTTTTTGAAAATGCTTTTTCCTTAGATTCTATTTATTGTTATTAGAGAGATGTTGTACTTGCTTGATTTCAGAACACAGGCATTCAACAACATTTTTATCAAGAGAAACTGTCATAGATGTTCTAAATCTCCTCCCTATTCCATAACAAATTTAATCCCCTTAAAAAATTGTCAGTCGTGTATGGATCACAATGGAACAAAAATATGACTTTTGTATTGTTCTCTTGTCTGTCATGAGTTTCAAACAGGTGGTATTTTGTCTCATCGTTGGCAACAAAATATACCTCAGAATGATTGTGTAACACATGGTTTCATTACAGTACGTGACTTACTTTTCTAGTCACGAAAGTTGTGATGGGGGGGAGAAGGGTTCTATAAAGAGTTTAAAATTCCTCAGACTGAAACCTTCAAATGTCATCCACATATGAAAAATAACTGAAACCAATAATGTGAACAAATTGATTAGCATTTTCAGTGACAGGTTTTTGGATCTATACATTAATTTTCTTTGCCAAACATATTCTAAAAAGTTATATAGCAAAATGGAAGACGTGCTAGAACATCCCAGATGATCTTTAGACTTCCTAACATTTTCTGTTGTGCTGCTAAAAGAGGTTTGTTTGCTCAGGCTTAGAAGATATTATTTGTATAGTTGCTGTAAAAGCAAATAAGCTGGAAGAGATACACTGTCTGAAGAGTGCATCTCATCTTTTTCTTTTTTGAAGCAGTTGTACATACCAAGTGTGCTTACTTCCTGTACTCTGATTTGTCAGATGGCATTATTCATTGACAAAAATGAAAGAAATTAAATAAAAACTAGAAAGATATGCTAACCAATTAATGAGGATAATAAAGATGATGATCAGCAAAAACTAAAGATTAGTCTATGATATTACATTTTCATATTATTCTAAATTATTTTTTACTGAAATCAGTGTCTTTAGAACTGAATTCCATGTCAGTGTTCAGTTGCTCTCAATGGAAGAAAAGTGCGTCCTGAGATGCCCAGAACAATGCCTTTGTGGCAAAGAGTTAGTGATATTTTTATAATTTCATTTGAAATTGAGCAGAGTCTAAGGAACAAAGAGAAAACTGTTTTATAATACAAAATACAGTGGCAAGTTGGGAAGAGTTGTTTCCAGCAGTTCAATAAGAAACATCTTAAGATTACATGAAGAGTGTGAGGTCTGCTTATATTTCTGTAAGGAACAGCTTTGTGTACCTATTTGGAAAGAGTAAGACAGTTGTTTAATTGGAATCATACAGGAATAAGCAGAAGTGGAGTCTCTGAAGAACTAAAGCTTGGCCTGAGAGTGATGTCACAAGCAGAAGCATAAAATAGCCTAAGAATGGGAAAAGAAATGAGGATATAGCTATTAAGGGTTGAATGAGTATTAACTACAAGGGAAGCAAATGAACAGGCAGTAGAAAAAATACGAAAACATGATGGCATGGAATAAAAAAACACAATAAAGATGCAGAAGCACAGTTGTACCGAGGTACATGACAGGGGAACATCCTGAGTTGTTTTGGAGGAGCATAACTTAAGGATGCATTCTGCTTTGTGTCAAACTGTGCTGAGTAAAGGGGTTAGAGAACACCTTAGGGGCAATGCAGCAGCTTCTCTTCTGCCTGACATGCCAGGCCATTACCGACATATCTGACATATCTGACATATGCAGTCCAGATCAGGGTGGCAGCTGCAGCCCTCCCATGGCAATGTGTGAGACAGGAGTGCCATGACAGGAAAATGTGAAGCATGGATTAGTGTGTGAATTTGGTGCTCTGGATTTAGTGCTCTGGTATGTGTGGATGATTTAATTGCCATATACCTATTCCTTAAAAGAAATTGTGCAGGATGTTAAAGGTGCTTATATGTAAAATTTAAGAAAGCCTTCCAGTAGGACATCTTGAATGGTAATATATCAGATATATCAGACTTTCATAAGTCAGAGTAGTAGACAGTGTCTCCACTGCTTGACTTGTGGCGCTGAACCTGATGAAAAAGTTTGTGGGTTATTCCATTGCTGTGTTCTCCAGGTGGATGGCTAAAGCTGAAATGCCTGTTGGAACACGGTGGTGCCAGGAGCTTGGGGAGAGTGCTTGATACAAGTGATATGCTAATGTTTAAGGTAATTGTAGGGCTGTGCTGATGCTCTGGACCTGTTCTGTGTACTCGGGAAGGTCTCTGATCCCAAGGCAATTCCAAGCTAGGACACGAATATTGCATTGTGGTGCTACCATACATTAGGCTCAGAAGCCTGCCTAGCAACTCTGACAGCAATATTAATGTGCTGCTTGTGATTTTTATATCTTTCTTTTCAAGTACACTTGACTTTATTTCATCCTGAATTGTAACTGCAAGGATTTTCAGAGAAGATAGACATTGTCAGGGAAGAAAATGATGTTGAGCCTCAAGGGAGCATAATGAAACTGAGACACAGTGTGGGAAGGATCTGACCAGACTAGAGGGAGCAGTCAGTCCAAGAGAAAGTGTTCTGAGAGCCCAGGCTGTCACTTTATTAATACCTCAGAGAAACCAAACTGATGCTTCATATCTTAACGGTTTTGCTCTGACAACTCTTTTCTTGGCTCAGAAAGGTTGGTGCTACAGGAAATCCCCAACACTAAGCTAAATCTGCTCCTACTTTGCAGGTGAAAAACTTGAAAAACACGGAGCATATTTGTGGAGTGCCCTGCACAGGGAAAACAATGGCTTTGAGTCCTGGGAAGAGTGGACCCCACCCCTCTGCCTTGGGGGAGATAAATTCTAAGCCTGGAAATGGTAAAATTCCACCCTTTCCCTATAAATCTCACCACCTCTTTGGGGTTCTCTGCCTATGGGTTAAGCTGAGTGTGTTCCTGTATTGGTGTTGCCCCAATAAATGGATCATTGGACTTAAACCAGCAGAAATCCTTCTTGTTGTGTCTCATGCTGGTCTCCAGGGCTTCCTGGACTTGATCCTGATGCCACAGAATGCAACGTATATTGAATTATAAATACTTTCTAAAAGATGTGTTGTTAGCTCCTTTAAAAGCTGGGATTTTACCCAGTAGCAGGTGTTGAGGGGTCTGAGAGCACCTTTGCCCCTGTGGTTTGGCCCCCAGAGCCAGGTGGGCTTGCTGAAGAGGGGAGAGGCTCCGAGTGCTGTATGGCAGCCATGGGCAGGACCAGTCCTGGCCCAGTGGAAACATTCCCAGCTGTGGCTCTTGGCTGGTCCTGGCTGAGCTCCAGCTCCCACCACCTGAAGCCAAGTGCCCTGATGTGGGCTGCATCCTGGCCTGGCCGCAGCCTGTGCCCGTCCTCAGGAAGGTGCCCAGGGCTGGGGCTGTGCCTGTGCTCAGCTGCAGGCTTCTGGCTGCATGGCAATGCCAGGCTGATGCCTCAGGAGCCTGCAAACGTGGGCAGCTGCTTTCCCTGCCCTGGGGCTGCCTGGTGTGATGGTGTGGTGCCCAAGCAGCTTTGCAAAGGGCCACTCACACACTGCAGCAGCTTTGGTGGGAGAAGGCCACATGCTGCACTGCCCTGTCACTAGCAGACACGAAATAGAAGCATGGATTCAAATCACAACAGTGAGGTTTTTCCCCAGAACGAGGCAGAAATCTTTATTTCAGGCTTTTGCAACCCTTTTTATTAGGTGTTCCAATACAGGTCAACATGACTGGCCAAAGGGACCACCTCTCTGGTCCCAGTGGTGGAACAAGAGAAAAACACATTCAGAACAGCTGTGTGATGTTGTTTTGAGAACCAAAACCCATTTACAAAAAACAGTCCTTGAAAGAGAAAGTTTCCCAAAAGACTTTCCCTTGGGAACAGATCAGCCACTGACAGGTTGAAAAACTCTCTCAGGCTCAGAAAATCATGTCCACACTGCCCCTCAGCATATGTGCCATTTAGGAAGCTATCCTGGATTGACTGGGTGAATAGTTGTTTTTTTCCTTTTTGTGGCCAGAAAAGCACTTTTCAGAATTAAAATGAGAAGTCCTCTGGGAGAAATAATCTCTTCTTGATTTTGTTTCCTTAATCATATTTTATAAGTGTGAACTGTTTAACTTCTATGTCTAGTGAGTCTGTGGTGTCTTTGAGGCTGAAACATGATACAGGAGAACATCACTTGTGAAATGACTGTCAGTTTCTAAGGCTTCTTCATGTCTGCTGGAATCTATAGGCAGAGGACTCTGGGCTTAGCCACTGTTTTAAATTAAAATCTTAGTAACGGTAGTAACAAAATTATATTTTGTTAAGCAATAGCATTCGTTTACATAAGTGTTAGTTGCTTTATTTGTTCATCTTTCCCTCTTTTGTTATATGGCTTTTTAGTGGTATGAATGATGCACTGTAGGTTTTTAAAGCTTCAAATAGACTTTCAAAAAAGACTTTTAAATAGAAGTAAATCATGCACTCCAGTCATTCACCATGCAGCATTTTACTTTGAGACTAGGAAAAGAAATACCAAATTTCTGCTTAACTCTCTTGCATTGTTTCCAGACTACCTGTAAAACAAATGATTGAATTCCTTGCAGGAGAGGGTGTCTAAGGAAAAAATAACTGGAAAAGAACATATGATATTTCCCTGAAATGCTTCCCAGCCTTTGACTGTGGTCAGGGTAATTCATTAGCGTGATGTGATTTTTTTGTTGTTTACTAACTTTTCGGCTGATACTTCTTTCAAGTTCTTGTTAGTTTCTCTTTAAATCTATGTACATATCTTCCACTTGGCATAGATTTTGGCTCACTGTCCTACTGGTCTGATACCAATTCAGAGACTAACCATTTACTTTGTTTTTTATTCGATTCTTGCTGTTTTCATGTGATGACCTATAATTTTTTTGTTGGAAGAGAAAATGAGTTTTTGATCCCTATCCACTTTATGGCACTCTTGATTTTGTAGACCTTTATTACATCTATGCAAGACATCTCTTGCCCACACTGCCTTACCCATTTTCCATATGGAATTGTCTGCTCATACGGGTGTTAGACATTCTTTTGATAATACTTTCTGCCTTTACCTGAATCATTTCCAGTTCTAAAATAACATCACTTTGTTCCTTATTTCCTTATCCATACTTGCAGAATTTTGTTTCCAATTATTTTATATACAGTTAATGTTTACATGATGTAGGTTTTCCATCCTTCAACCTTGCTTGACTTGATCAGTCTTGATTTATATGAAGAAGCAGGTAACAACAATGTAATTGTGATGGTTTAAAAGACTGTATCAAGTATGCTCACACTGAAAGATTTCCATGGAGGATTTAGTCTCTTATTTGAAGGGGATGATAGTAGATAATGAAGCATATTTTCTCATAAGAATTAAGTATTTGAGGGGCAATGAATACAGGGACTGGAATACAAACCTAAATGCTTAGATAGTATACATGATGTGGAGGATAGTGTGGCAGAAGGAAGATCACAGCTGAAGGAGAAGATGGCTTTTCACCTTTCAGAAGTGGTTACTGTTCTAGAAGATCTCTGTCGCTTTACACAGAAGAAAAAAATACAGTGATGGTAATTGCTCAGTTTAATAGATGAGAAAGCTGTCAAAAACGGAACATCTCCTCAAGCTGACAATTCTGATTATTCTGCTCCTCTGTACGTCCTACACATTGCATTTACAGATAGTTTAATTAAGCTGTGTTCATTTCTCTAATCTTTACAAACATCCCCCACATCTGCGTGAAATCCTACTATAAAATGTGATTTTTCATCTGTTGACTTACTACCACTTTCTTCATAAACGTCTTGGGAATGGCTGCATATTTCTCTGAGAGGAGCAAGTCTGAATGCACACAAAATTTATTTGTGCAACAGGATAATGATATTTTGTACTTTTTCATAGAATTACAGCATCGCAGAATGATTGATGTTGGCAGGGACCTCTGGTCATCTGTTTCAGTTGTGCTGCTCAAGCAGAATCACTTAGAGAACAGGACCATGCCCAGACATTTTCAAATATCTCCAAGAATGAAGACTGTGCAATATCTCAGGGCAACTTGTGCCAGTGATTATCACCTTCATTGTAAAAAAGTGTTTTCTTGATGTTCAGAGGAAACCTGTGTTTCAGTTTGTGCCTTTTGCCTCTGGTCCTGTTACTGGGCATCTCTGGCAAGAGCTCTCCCTTCTTTCCACTTTCCCTTCAGGTGCTTATATACCATGATAACATCCTCTCTGAATATTTTTTCCTGGACCAAACAGAGAAAGGGTGCTCCAATACCTTCACCATCTTTCTGGTCTTGGACTCTTTCTGTTATGTGTCTCTCTTGTACTGGTGAGCCCAGAACTGGACACAATACTCAAGGTGTGGCCTCACCAGAGTGCACAGAGAGGCAGAATATCCTCTCAGTCTGCTGAAATGTTCCTCTTTATGAATCTCAGGATGCTGTTGGCTTTCTTTGCAGCACATTTCTGGCTCACGTTCAACCACGTGTCCACCAGGATCCTGAGATCCTTCTTTGCCAAGATATTTCCAGTTTGCTGGAGCACATACATGGTGCTGTTTCCACCAACACATATTGGTGCACGGGTTTGTTCCTCTCTGGCGATTTCCCCTTGTTTAACTTCATGAATTTCCTGTTAGCCCACATGTCCAGTGTGCTGGTTTGACCTTGGTTGGTATTGGGGAGGAAGGAAGGAAAGACATCTGTGGAGATGATTCTCCTGAGAGAGAATCTTGGGAGTTTCAGAGGGAGCCAGTGTCTGTCCACTTCTGAGAACTGACAGCTTTGTAAACCATTCAGAGTTAAGAACCACCCCTGTGAATACCCATCTTAGAGCCCGGGAAACTCTGAATTCTCTCTCTTCAGCTTCCGGCTTCTAGCAGGGAGGGAAAGAGGCCGGGC
>VWYI01034663.1:0-14098 GCA_013399455.1 Anthoscopus minutus | reverse complement strand
GCAAGCCACAGAAAACTGTTCTGGTGGACATATCTCCAAGGTGTTGAAAAAGAAGACTTCTTGCCCTCTGAGAATTGAAGAAAGATTATTGTAGAAGTATTAACTGACTTAAAATCCCAGATTTTGTTTTATGTTGTCAGGTGGGAAGGAAATAAGTGGGTAGGGGAGAGAAGTGTTCTGGAAGTTTCATTTGGACTTTTCCTTTTCATTTTGTTTTTTTTCTAGTTTGTTAATAAATTTTCCTTATAGTCTTAAGTTTGGGCCTGTGTATTCCTTTCTTCTAAAATCATATCTCACAACAGAAAAATGAATAGGCTAGTGAGTTTTAGCTAGCTCTAAACCCACAACATCCTTTGGTGCGCCGCCTGGGAAAATTCAAATTGGCAATTTTTAAACCACAACACGTAATTGGTGTTTCTGTCCGGTTCCAACTGAACCTGCCACATCCAGTCAATTCAGGTCCCTCTGTATGGCAGCAAAATCTTCTGGCGAATCACCACTCTTCACAGTTTTGTGTCATTAATAAACTTTCCAAGGACAACCTGCTCCAGCATCCAGATCATAAATGAAAGTGTTAAACTGGACTGGGCCATGTATTGACCCAAAGTACACTGATAGTTTTTGGCCTCTAACTAGATTTTGTGCTGCTTATCCCCCTACTCTGGATCTGGTGGCATGATCTGTGGCCCATCAGACAACTTTCAGCCCATTCTTCAACAGCTCCTCTATAAGGATCTTATGGGACACTGTCAAAGGCCCCAGTGAAGACAAACAAGGTCAACAGTATCCATTGCTCTCTTCTCATCTGCTGAGCCAATCCTTTCGTCACAGACCTTTATCAAGGTGGGTAAACATTAATTCCCACTGGTGAATCCATGCTAACTATTGTTAATGATTTTTTTCGTCCTTCATGCACCTGAAATGTTTTTTATTTCTTCCCCACCAATTCTGTCTCAGCATTTCTGAAAAACTCCTCTCTCCTTGTTCTCAGTGAGATGACACAGGCTGCCAATCACCCTCCTGGCCACTTCAGTTGCCAAACCTGCCTTGCTCCCTGGCTGATGGCAGAGCAGACATGGCTGGTGAGGCTCCTGCCCTGATGGATCCCCTGTCTGTGCAGATGCCTGGCCCCAGGGAGCTGCTGAGCCAGGACACAACTCTTCTTGAAGATTCTACAAGGATTCCTGGAGGAGATTTTTGCTGCTATGGCTTTATAAAAACATTTTATTAGTAGTTTTTATTCTTTTCACTATTTGCTACTCAAACTCTTGCTTGGCCTTCATAGTATTACTTTTTACATCTACACTGTCAAAATTTCTCAGGCTTTTCATTTTCTTTATGTCCATACAACATTTTAAAAAATACTTTCTGGTTTCTAGTACTGTCTTTTGCTTTGCTGAATAGTCATCCTGGCATTATCTTCTTTTCCAAATCTTTTTTAGCAGATGATATGCACTGTTTCTGTGTTTGTGGTATGGTATCCAGAAATTTTCATGCTGCTGGGAAAGGTTTAATTCTCTTATGTATGTCTTCTGGTTACAGACAAGGCTTTCTCTCTGCTCTGAAATAAAGCACAGTGGTAGTACATTGTTTGGTCTTTGCTGGTTCTGTTGTGATGTTGAAACTACATTTATATTCACAACAGGTTTGGACAGTGATACTGCTCTAAGCTTTGCCCTGCAAGACTTTTACTACATTTTGCACATAATTCACTGACAAGATTATTGAATATTTCAGTTTTGTGGGTTTTATTTTTTTTATTCTTTGAGGAAGTATCACACTAGTTTGAATCCCCTTAGGTTGAAAAGGAATAGAATTTACCAACTCCAGAGTATGGATGAACTTTCTAACAATCAAGATGTTGCATAAAGATATGTAGCAATTCGTCCCTATAAAATGAAAGGAATGATCTTTATTGCCTTCTTCAAAAAAATAAAAAATGTGGACATTTCTTCTAGGAAAGGATTGAGGGTAGAGTATACCTGGGAAGAAGATACTTTTGTGCAGCCCTGACCCAATATATCAAGTGCAAAAGGTAACACTGCTATGCCCGTGTGTGTTCATTGTTTCCTCACAGCTGCCTCTAAATGGCTTCCTGCTTGCACTAGCCAATAGCTACTTCAAACAGCCATTTCTGCTTTTCTCAGGACTCTGAACATGGATTTTAGGATGGCCATTGGGCTCATGGTTCTGGATTAACTGATGAAATGCAGACACCTAAAAACGAGGCATTTTTTTCACATGAATTTTAAAAGTGAAGTGTTAGAGTGTTTAGTTTTAAACTCCACTTTAGCCAAGAGGTAATTGAAGGATATTGTTATTCCCCAGGCAAACATTGCTCAACTCCATTAAGAACATTTTAAGCAAGTTTTCACACTCAGATGTTTTAATTTATGTAATGTGACTGCTACAGCATTTGAATCATAATGATGATATTAAGTATTTTTTACCTTTACCTTCTTCGATCATGCGATGTATTTGGCATTGCTAATGGCAACAACTAAATAAAAATGCGTTTCTAAGATCTCAGAAATTCATACTAGGCCATATAAACTGTCATCTCCTGTCAAAGACTCAGTCATAATATTTCAGGGAAATCTAGATCATCAACAACACAGGGAAGGCTTAGGCTGGACATTAGGAAATATTTCTTTACTGAGAGGGTGATAAAGCACTGGGACAAGCTTCCTAGACAGGTGATTGATGCCCTAGGCCTGTCACTGTTCGAGTTATTTGGACAATGCCCTTAATATGCTTTAAATTTTCAGCCCTGAGTGGTCAAGCAGTAGGACTAGATGACCATTGTAGGTCCTTTTTAAGTGAAATATTCCATTTTTTTCTGTTCTATTCTATTCTATACTATTCTACCAACCTAAAAGCAACAAGTGTCTTTTTCTTATACCCCATATTCCTATGAAATACAGAATTAAAATATGAAGAAAGTTTTTGACATTAAACAGTCTGACAGAAAGAGGATGTGATTTAAAAGCTTCTGAAATATGCTGTCATTAATAGGTCCTTGAATTTATTTACTGTAGTTTACCGTACACCAAATTTTGGATAAGGCTATTACCGAGGATAGAATCTGCAATAAAATTTTAATGGCTTTTGGATCTCAGGGAGTGCAGCAAAATAACATCTCCTTACTTGCATAGTGTATTTTTCTTCAATGCCTTATTTCAGTCCAATCAACAACATAAAAATTCACTTGTCACAATATATTTGTTCCTTTTTTTATTGATATCTTCCTCTTTTATAATCCTCTTGTTTTTATATTTTCATCTATGCAAAAGTTTTTTTGGAAACAGTTATTGGATACAGTGCTCTGAACTGTGAAATAAAAAATTTTATCTTCATTTGGTTTGTGCTGCAGTATTTGTTTACTTTGAATCCAAAAGCCCTTTTTTGCAATTTTCTAAAATATAAAAAAATGCAATGCTTTATTTAATTCAAAATGTATTAATGTCTTTTGTTCCGAAGATCAGTAAAAAAAATTATAATGAACTGAATAAATTTCTTTGCAACTGAAGTAATCCACACTCTGTCTAAATAACATCTCCACTATTAATACTGCACTCACAAATACTTTTCAAAGGGTGAAGAATAGGCTCTGCTGCACTCTTTATGTTTAATAATATGAAGCATTCTCAACCTGTAAATAAATAGTGCTTGAAATGGAAAGAAACAGAACAGAATATTTACTAAGTATTATCCCTTTAGGAATAGTGAAAATGAAATGCAGAGAATTTGAAGGAACTGCTCCAAACCCAGCATCACAGTTATGGCTGGAAAGCACACTGCTCTGCCTCTTCAGTTCTCGGTACATTGACTTCTTCTGTCAGGAGAGGTAAATCCCAGCTCTTGCCTCCTGGTTATGAAGCACTTCATAAGACATCAGAACCCTCTGAAATGACTACTCAGGGAAGAAGTTGATCTGCTAATAATTTCAGATTTTTTTCAGCAAGGCTAGCCTTTGAATAGGGCCAGTCACAGTGCCATGGAATTGTAGAATATTCTGGGACACCTATTTAACCTATAGGTTAAAGATCACCTATTCCCAGCCTCCACATCCTTGTTTGTGTTAAGGACACTTCCCTGTCTGGCCAAACGGGCTCAAATCCAGGTTTCCTGTAGGACAGTCTCAGATATCCAGATCCTTAAATAATTTAATCATGGAGCAATAACAATCACAGCTTGAGCTGGGTCCAAGGAGGGACCCCAGAACAAAGGAAAGCCTGGGCTTTTATACTCTCACAGTCTGAACATATGAAAGTCTGGAGTCCTTGCCTCCTGAGGTGTCTCTGAGTGTCACCTGGCTGGGTCACCGGTCCCTGCCTGGGGAACCTTTGTCATGCTTAGGGAAGTTTGGGACCTCTTGTCATGCTAAGGGCAGTTCAAGGACCCTTTGTCCTGCTAAGGGCAGTTCAGGTATCCCTTGTCCTGCTAAGGGAAATTCAGGGACCCCTTGGTCATGCTAAGGGAAGTTCGACCCCTTGGTCATGCTAAGGGAAGTTCAGGGACCCCTTGTCATGCTAAGGGAAGTTCAGGGACCCTTTGTCCTGCTAAGGGAAGTTCAGGGACCCTTTGTCCTGCTAAGGGAAGTTCACTGCCTCTTGCCTCGGGCTCCCCCACTCAGAGCTCGCTCCAAAGCTGGCACTGCAGCTCGTCTGAATCCCCGGTTCTTTGCTCTATTATTATCGTGCTACCCAAAAGCATACTATGTTTCAGTAGCTGTCTTTTACACTACTGGGCTGTTTTAATCCTCATCCTAACCTGCTGTTAAAAGTCCATTCTCCTTGCAGGAGGGAGAAGTGCTGTCAGTGAGATTCTCAACACAGTAAATGGTTTCCTGTGTAGAGAGGTCTGGGGAATCTGGGACCCCACATCAACAACCCAATTAGCAGCGCTGCTCTGCTGAGGCTATAGCATTTCTCATGCATTCAATGACCTTTATACCATTAGTTTATTAATAACAAGAAAATTCTGCTTTCTGACTTCTCTCAAATGAACTGGCCTTCTGGTAGCTTGTCTTATTGCTGCTTGAAAATGCAAAGTCTTCTTTCAATGGACAAAATTGCTTGATGGCACCTACATAGGGTCTTTTATCAAGAAGTGAACAGTGACTATAATATTTCAAAATTGTTTCTGTGTTCACGAGTAATGGATTTGAAGGGAAGAAAATTGAAGAGAGAATTTCCCAATAGCTGGCCCATGGGTAGAGTTTACTTGTGAAAGAGAAATGTCTCTGAGTGCCTCTATTTATAGCCTTCTGAATTCACTAAAGGACAATCATACTACATACAGGTAAAAATCAAAATAAAAAAATACAAAAATAACTGTAGTATAGACTTGGCACACTTTAAGGAATCAGTTCAGAAATGCAAAGTATTCTGGCCCAGTAATGCTCACCTTATGATTAAGCAAAAGTGGTGCAAATGTAGAAAATTCACAGTAATGAATTTGCATGTTTTCCAGTCCAGTGTCTCAAATATATTTGCATTACCACTCTGGCATTTCCTCTACTGTAACCATGTAGGGGTGTTACCAAATTTTGTGATCTTTGTGTAATAAGAATATGCATTCTTTCTAAGCATAGATTAAAATTTAGCTGGAAAATAGCTGGAATTTAATACTTCAGTGATGGAAATCTTGCACAGCGCAGGTAGGAAAAGTGACTGACCAAGAAGAGAGGATATTTTGCCTGCAGAAAGGAATGACATGAGTAGCTGAGCTGCTACCATCAAGACAGCTTTGAGCACAGTGAAAAGGTACAAGAAAGGTATAATCAGAGAAAAGAACTATAATTTTCCAGAGCAAGATGAGGATATTGAGACAGGACTATTTAACAAGACAAAGGAGCACTCCATCTCAGTGCCTGGTGTACGTGTTCGTGCACAGATATTATCTCCTTGGGAGATGGTTCCTCCTGCCAGACTGCTCCTGATGGGTGGGGAAGGGAAGGAGGCATCCTGTGAGAGAGCAAATTTGCAGCCCCCCTGGCACCACATTGCAGCATTGGGTGATACCCTCACCCATTGCGTATCTCCTTACCCATTCACACAGTCCCTTACCTCAGAAGAAGATCCTCCTGTGGAGTCAGCATAAGGCCTCATTTTCCCCTTCTTGGGCAGATCATGTAATCCTTTCCTATGCTGCTGAGCTGTAACCAACCCTGACAGGCTCCTGGCCTTGGATGTACTGTGCCTGATCCACCTTCTTACTGCCTACCTACTGTCTTTTTCTCTCTGGCATCTTCCATGCAGCCTGAAAGGGTAGACACCCCTTACTTGCTGCAGAGTGAAAATAAGTATGGATGGTGATTTTAAGGCAGTCAGTGTGATTATGCAGAAGAGTCTTGTTGATCGTCCTTCAGAGCCGCCTAAGAGTACCACTAAATTTACTGGGTGTCATCCTGTGATAAAATGGTTTGTCAACTTGGTTCTGATGCTCTTCTCTTAACAGGATGAACTTGGGGATTGTCTTGTGGTTTTAGCAGACAGTAGAGGAACAGAAATGCATTCACAATGACAGATCTTTTAGAATAGGCTGGAGCATAAAATGAAGAAAATTTCAAACACTTACTCTGACTACCAGGACAGTGATAGCATTACAAGGGAATTAATGTTTATGGACAATATTACCAAATCACAGCTCTTTGCCATTATATAGTGACTCCTAATGTAAATAAGGAGATGCTGATAATAGCTAGCTATTCCCAATGCTATTACAAAAGGTGGGTTAAAGATGAGGAAAAAAAGTGCAACAACAGATGTGTTCTGGAAATGATTTTAGAGGGGAAAAAAGTATTTTTTAATACTGAGTTAATTTTTGGCTACAAAATTGCAGTAAATTTTCAGACAGCAAGTTAGTTATTGTACTCTGAAAATGCACATTAGAAAAAAGAGTGGACCTGTAAAAGATCTTTTTGGTCTATGAAAGGGGAGGAATGCAGACTGGAGGGGGTAGAAGCTTGAATAAAGTCAATCAAATTGCAAATGAGATTCTCCTGTAATTCTTCATTCTACAAACATGCATTTCTCATCCTGCTTATAAAGTAGATCATACCTGTGACTGTAAGTTAATGTTTTCTGTTTATCTGAGTAAGATAAAAATATCAAAGGGGTTTGTGGTATGATTCTTGGAGTAAGATGACTTTTGAATTGTCGTCCCTGTTTTTACAGACTGCTGTATCCCATGATTTCCATGTTCTAATTGTGAGCTCTATTTTCTTTTGACGATATTATATCTTTCTTTTCTCAAGGTTTGTTACTGCTATTCCTTTTTTATCCAAGTTGGAATGGCTGTTATATAACATTCCAGTTTCTAAAACTCTCTATGTGTCAGCACAGCTAGTACTTTTGTCTTCTTTTTTTCATGATTGACAGAAAGAAAAAAGATTCTTGATTAACTATTCCAATTCCTTATGAACACTTTTTTCTTTTCCCCCTGTAGTAGCACCAAAATATTTTTCTGTCAAATTACTTGCCAAAGAATATCTAATTACGTCTAGATGCTAGAGATAAAATTCAGCACTAATGTGACTGCATAATGCTGTCATTTTTCACTCCTTACTGTGGTATAAGGATTAGATTGTTCCCTATAAATGTAGCTAAATCTCCAAAGATCTGTTGGAACAACTTGGCTAGAGACAATCCACTCCAGTATTTATTTAATGTTCACTGTGCTAAAGTGAATTTTACAAACACAATCTTCAGAAAGCCCAGATGAGTCAGACTGGTAAAAGGTGTATGGAATTGATCTGTCATAAAAATGAAACATCCAGTAGTGTGTGCACAGTGCACTCACTGCAAATAGCTGGCTCCCAAAAAAACCCTTTAGGTCTTCAGTTCACTGTTCTTTATGCACCCTTTCCGGTCTTTTCATATCTCACTACTTTCAGTTATGATGTGAATGACAGTGATTGAGATGGGAAAGCAGAATGAAAAGTGCAATGTGAAAAGCTTGAGTGATAATAATTTTGAAGAGAAACTATATCAATATGCTGGATTCTGCCATATCTTCTCATACAGAATTAAAAAGTGTCCTAACATTTTAAGATGAGAGGCAGAGACTAGTTTCTGATAGATTCAGCTCTCTATTATTTTCTGCCTTGTTCAGTTCCCCACCTACCAGAATCATTCCACCACTGTTCCACCCTTACTCACCAGTTACCTGCAGTAGCCTTGAACCATTAGATGTGCCAATAAACCACATTTTCTTTCACTGAAATTTTCTCCTGAATCTAACCCATGCCTATCTTGAGCCTGGAGACTTTCATGGGCATACCCAGCATTGAAAGAGGCTTTATTCCTTCCATGAAACCTTTCCTGCTGCACTACAGTCACTCTGTGACCTGCCTGTGTCAGCCAGACATCTATCTGGCATTCCTGGAGGAGGCTGAAAATCTCTTCTTTCCCTCGGGTTACACTCTCTGCTTAACTCATTGTCACTGTATTTATTGCAAGGTCAGAAACAGCAGAAACAACCTGGAAAAGACTGCAACTTGCAGGAAACTCAGTATTCAGCTTCTCTGGGATTAATGGAGTTCCATGGAAAACATCTCCCTGTCACAGACCACACATCTGGCAAAAATGCATGGAAGCACTGAAATATTCTGAGATTTGTCTGGTAAAATCACACCAAGTCCATTGCTGATCCTTCAGCACATAAGTCCCATTGCCTTGTGTTTGCAGCACATCTGCCATGGCAGGGCTCCAGTGATGCTGAACCTCCCTTGCTCCTTGCACTGGGTTCATTCCTTACATTAAATTGCTGGAGAACATATCAAATGATCTAATTTTTTTCATCTGCTGAACTAAATATGTTCAGCTTGTGACAAAGACTTTATGCCTTTTCTTGCCTTTTCTTCGCCACTCAATGTCCTTGAAGGGTATAGAAATGCAGTCTGGGGCATGATAAAAAGCAAATATTCTATCATTGCATTAAAAAATATAGATGAGCAATCATCTATATGGGCAAATGTCATTTAAATTAAGATGCAGTCTTTAGATTTCTGCTCTTTTCTTATCAAGAAAGTTAAGGAATTGATTTTATTCTGCAAGGTATCTATTTTTTAAAAATTGGCCCAAATAATTTTTTTAATATAATATGAATTCTACTGAATTTAATCCTATAAGGTTTCCCATTTGGTTATAAGGACAAAGTCTCATGGTCAGACTTATTTTAGGATAGCTGTAATTCTTACAGAACTATGTATTTAATGTCTTTCACTGGTAAGAGGCTACTTTTTCCCTTAATAATCACATTTTCGTAGCTCATGCTCTGTTGCACAATATATGTTCCAGTTTTAGCTTAACATATGACTATATTTGCCATAATTTCTTGTCTCGACTTGAAATCTTGTTTCCAAATACAATGTTTGCCTATCTCACTGGTAATTCTGGTTGACTGTGAACCTTGATTTCTCATTCATCCTGATGAAAAGTTGTTCACATGTGCAGCTTCTCTGGCACCAGTGTAAGGACTCACAAATTACAAAATATTGAATGATTTTAGGTAGTCATATTCTAAAAAGAAAAGGAAAATTTCTTTCTCTTCCAAACATGATCCCACATGGAATACAATTGAGAGGAAAGTGCTGAAGGTAGGTGAATGGCATTCACTCATTCCCTCAAACCTATTGTGCTCTCCCAACATTAAGTCTGAGCCTTTGCATTATATTGTGGCACAATGGCATGTTTGAAATCACATTGCCACAGGAAGACAATTCCTATGTATTTATTTATTTATTTATGTTTAGATATCTCTGGGATGCATGAGATAGTTTGAATTTTGTTTAGAATGAAACCAAAATCTATAACTAGTAAATATTATTATTACCTGTTTTATCCCACTGGAAGTATTCCACACTGAAGGTTTTAGATGGGCATTCATCCATCCATTAAAAACTCCACCTCTGTTCAACCTATTTGCTTTTTAAAGGAAATATGGAGAATATTTCCTATAACCCGACTTTTCAAGGTTCATTCATAAAGTTCCCCAGGAAAAGCTGAAAATTCTCCCTTGATGGAATAGGGAGTCTGTGACTGCCATTTTAATCTTCCTGTCACTTTTGGTGTACATGAACTAACTTCTCCCTTGTTCAATGTTAATTTTTGCCACCAAACAATAAGGGAACTGGTTTTCAAACATTTCTCAATCACAACTCATCCACAAATGTGTAGGGCATTTTTTAGTCCATATTCTGAAAATGAAGATTCAGGGAGGTTATTCTGATTTATTTTCACTTGAATTGATTCATCAATTTAAGTTCATCTGTTTTCTCATTGATAGAGGGACTGCTGTGATAATTCTGGTTTTGCTTTCCATTTGAGTGTGTGTTTTTATCTAGCAAAAATTCTCTTGATAATTTTTGTATTATTAAGCTTCAAAATAAACTTTGTCATTGCTAAGCACTGCTTCTTGCTGTGATAAAAATATTTATATAAAACCTCATATAGAATAACTGCTTTTGTTCACAGATCAAGATTTAGTGCTGTTTTCAGAAGGTGCTAACATATCTAAAAAAATAATTGCCCATCATGAACCCCTTCACTTGGCACACAGGAACAATGTGTTTGCTTCAAGTCAAGAAACACAAGGGGGCAGTTTAGTATAACAAACCAACGTTAGCATAGTAACAGATACCCAAAAGTTCTGTGTTAGAAAAGTAGCTTTTCTGAATCTTCGAATTAGGGTTGCATAGATGCAGAGATTACCATTAGCAGTCAGAGACTTCAGGTCTGGACTTAAAGACAAGACCTCTAATAACACAGGATGTGTTTTAATATGGAACAGGCCTTTAGTCAATGAAGGGAAAAAAGGGAAGAAAGAGTTCATACTCACTGAACATATTGGAAGGAATTTTCTCAAACATGTTTTACCTTAATTCAAGAATTTATATGAATCAGTTACCAGAATGGATTAAACTGTCTTTCAGCTAAAAGTTTTAATGTGATAAGCATTAGTGCAGCTGGCTGCACCATAGCACTGGGATAGAGTTAAACTGGGTTTGTTTATAATTTACTGTGTTTTCTGCAGAAATTCTAAACCAAGCTTTTGTAACAAATTAAACTGATATGCTGAAGAAGAACTGTTATGAATAAGGGCTTTGCAAAAAATGACCAATTTTCCAGTTGAGACTTCCATCTTGCTATGAGTACAATGAAAAAATCTTCTCCTTTTCTGTGGAAAGCTCAACATTCATTTTGTTGCAAGTTACAACTATTTTCCTGCATTACAATATAATTTCCCTTAACACTGCTTAGCCAGGAGCAGTCCAGAGTGATTCACAATTCAGCAAAAGCTTGCAGACAGCTTGCAGTGTGCCCTTGCTTTGAGATAATTTCAAGTGTACAGGAAAGGTAAAACCTACAGGAAGAATGAATGGTAAATTGAGGTAGGAATTTTAACATAGCCAAGTACGTGCCAGGCTTGCCTTATGTCCATCTCACCCTTCAGTGTGTTGGAAGAATTAAAAGAAGAAAGAATCCCCATGAGGAATTTGGACTGGCTTGATCAACAGCCATTGTCACATCTCTTGCAGGACTTTAGGACCAGGTGGCTGTAGTACCAGAGGAGGACCTACAAAACCTTTGTGCCTCCAGGCTGGGCTGGTTTCAGCTCTCTGGTCCCATTGTGAATGCTTCCACTGAACCAATCTATACTAACAGCCACTGCTTAGAAATTGTGGCAGAGGCACAGCTGGAAACCTGAATTCTTGGTCTGCTTAATGGGTGGCACTTGCATGGCAGGAGGAGAAATCCTGAACTAACTTCAGGCACAGCTCTGCACAATCAGGTCAGAAGATTGGCTTAAGGTGAAAAAGTTGACTATTACATCATTTTCTATGATCTAAGAGATGGTTGCTGTGGCTGGATCACACTTCTGCATCAGGAAGCTTCTTTCCCTGATCTGTTCTGAGGAGAGTGGCTTAAAGGCATTGAATTCTGAGTGAGACAATGAAGCTGGTGGTACGCAAAGATAGCTCTCTGTTTGAACTTGTCACAATGTGACTGCATTGTTTGCACCATTTTCTGCAGTTCCCTGTAATCTTTCAAAACTACTTAGAAAACAAGTTTATAAACTCACTATGGGAATTTTACCAACACGATTTTTTCCCATGTTGATTATAGACTGCACAGTGGACCTCTCCTATTCTTAAATTTTTATTATATCAAATGAGACGCTAGATTGAATCAAATCATGGTTCTTTTTTACAGTTTTGCAACCTAGGTTGCTGCTTGATGATTTAGTCAAGGATTCATTTAGTAGCAATCTGTGCCACAGTGTCACTATTGTGCTATAAAATATTTTAAAATATACATTCAGATTAACATTATATTTAGATAGCATTACAGTATTAATCAGTAATGTATAAGCATATGACTTCAATGCACTGTGAACTTCTGTCACATTTAATGGTCCTAGGGGTCTCAATCTCTTATATTTATTTCCTGATTAGTCTAATCAGATTTTCCAGTTGGAAGTTGAACTGTCTCTGAATGGTATCTTGCAAAACAAGTGAGGTATCTATCAAATAAGTGAATAAAACAAAACTGAAAAGAACATGATAGCCAGGAACAACTGGTAATTTTTGTCAGCTATAGGGTACTTTCACTTCACTTGGATAATTTTATCTTATACCTAGGAATGGGAAGAATGTTAAAAATGTTCAGTATGACAGTTTTTGTATTTCTTTCAAAGCATAAATTTCTCTTTACCACCTACTCATGGCTTATTCCCTATCTCACAGTTGAGCAATTGTTATAAACCATTTCCATCTGTGATTTACTTTGTGTTTTCTGTTGCAAGTGACAGTTAATGTATCTTATCTGCTGCTATGAAATTTAAAAAATGGTCTGAAAATGATAAGAACATTTTCAAAAACAGGGATAAAAAAAAAGCTTTTATGTTTTCAGAATTCATATGCTTTGGAAACCTCTCAAACCACAGTGCAATCATTGTCAGGATGTTTAAAGTATCTTCATTTAAAAAACACAGGAAGAGAGGATAGGCTAATACTACTTAAGAATTTCCATGGTAAATTCCTTCAGCTACAAAAGTGATGCAGTATAGACATGAAACAAAGATTTGATGTTAAAAGATTTCCACAGACTTCTAAAGTTTAGTCTGAATTTTCCTCCAGACCTCTTCCAGCTGAAATCTGCTGACATTGGAAGAGTTATATCATAAGAAAGCTGTTTCACCTAAGGTGAACAGCAGAACCTTAAACTAATAAAACTTGATCACCAGTAGAAGGACAAAGATATAGCAAGCAAGGCTAGGGTAAGTAGTTTAATTTAGAAGACATCTGTAGACTAGGGCTTCAAATATGAAAGTGGTGTGGATCAGGTCATCATATATCCAGCTCAAAGAGAGGAGAAAATAGTGGACCTTCAAACCATACTATGTTTGGAAAAATCCCATATGTTTTCTAAACTTAATACCTACATGCAAGTTTTATCTTCTTTTCTAAATGTACCATCTTTGAAAGATGGCGAAATATCTATGCAACTGTTTCACTTTCCAAAAGCACAGTTTGCTAATGTTAAGAATTTTCACTCATCCCTCAGCTAGTTAATTAGATGCATTTTCTAATGCAAAAAGCATTTTTTTGATTTCACTATACAACTTCAAATGTTCCTAAAGGTAAGGTATAGCTTGTTCATAGCCAGGTGTGTCAATAATCACTGTAGTTTAAACCAGTGATTGGTGAATCATAGGTACAAGAGAAAAAACACACTGGCTGCTATTTGGGCAGATAATGTGTGGTGAGAAAACAGTTTCAGATAGTGATGACATAGGAATTGTCTGGTCTGTTGTGAGTGTACATATGAATTGTTTATCTATACTGATCCATGGTATTTAATGGTTTTAAGTATTTCCATGATTAAGCACCTAGCTTAACTAAAATCTTATGAAGAATTTTTTTTTGGTGAAAATTCCTTAGCTCTGAATATCTTGAAGTGATTTTTTAATGTGCTTGAACACTCTGTAGCTTGCAATGAGTTAACATTTAGGAACAAATATATAATTTGCAGCCTTTTAAAACTCATGCTGTCCTTAAGTAATTCATTCTTTCTTTCTTTCTTTCTTT
>VWYI01034661.1:8269-28000 GCA_013399455.1 Anthoscopus minutus | reverse complement strand
CTGGTGGTGCCTGTGGTGATTCCTGGCTGATTCCTTGTAGTGCCTGTGGTAATTCCTGGCTGGCTCCTGGTAGTGCCTGTGGTGATTCCTGGCTGGCTCCTGGTGGTGCCTGTGGTAATTCCTGGCTGGCTCCTGGTAGTGCCTGTCTAATCCCACACTGACCAGTCCCACATCAGCTGGGAGAGCTCCTGCTGAGGTTTCAGCCACACAGGCAGGGCTGAGCTGGCACGGTGCTCTTGTCAGGATGGGTGTCTGCATTTGGATTATGGATGCAGCTTTAAGTGACTCTGTGAAATCACAGATTATCCACTGCTACCCCAAACTGTTAAACTGTCCAAACTAGAAGAGGGCACTGTTAATGCAGCAAATAATTTAAAATGCTGAATGCTGTAAGGGGGGTTTGGGGCCACTGGACATCCCACTATAATTGCTCATTTAACTAATTGAGCAAATCCCAAAGCAGCTGGATGGTTTTATTTATTTAGATGTGGATTCTATATTATTTAAAGATGTTTTAAGCATGTGATTTTGAGCTGATTCACTTAAACCTCTACGAAGAGGAGATCCAGGTCTCATTGTGATTTACTCTTTTTCTTCTCCTGGTGCCATTTGCTGTTTGTGGGAAGTTCATATTTCAGCGCAAAGAGGAGAATTTTATTGCTCTAATTATTGTTTCCTAAATTATAGAGTTTAAATAATGACTAAATAGTTCTTGTACCATCTCCAAGTTAGAATAGCCGGTAATGCTGTGTGTGAAAGGGATAATTTCAGATGGATACAAGGGTGTATCAAGCAAGGCAGTTAATTTAGGAGTTTGCCTAATTTCCTAACTGCTTCTATTTCTTTAATACATTTATACTATAATGTGCACTAAACATATTAAAATGCGTTATCAGTCGCTTAGCAAACCTCCCTAAAGATGTTTGTATTCATGAGGCAAGTGTAAGCAGAAGAAACACAGCTTTATTTCACTTACTCCGCTGCTTTGTTCATTAAGCTAATTACTGTATTCTACATCCTTCTTTTTCATCTGGCTTGTTTCTGGAGCTTGATCCTTTCCCAACCCTGAATCGACTGTTACTGAACAGTTGAAGCTGAACAGGAAGGAATTGCAGGTGTCAACTCACAGTTTACAAATATGACATCTCCTCTGGCATAGCTGGAAATATGAAATATTGATTTATGTGCAGTAAAAGGTCTTATAAAAATGATCACATACACATGAGAGATTAATGCGCTGGAGATCAATAGAAATTTCATTCTTGACGCTAGACTGTCACCTATGGTGAAATGCTAAAATACAGAAATCAATATTATCTATGAAATGTCAAATTTATTATAATTATGAGGATGAAAGCTGGCCAAGTGGCTCCCAGGAGAGAAGGAAGGATAGGTTACTGTGCTGAAGCATCCTTCATGTCCCTTGTTCACTTGCTGCCAATTTGAGAGCAATATTGGTGCAGGGGGTTTTCAGGCATTATGTATCACCGTGCAGGAACAAATTCCTCCTGGAATATTTAACTCTTGAATCTGACAATAACACAGGCGTCTCGGCAGCCAAACGGCTCGGGGGCTTTGGGGAACGCAGGGCCTGGGGCTGTGGGAAATGTGCCAAATGCAGAGCCTGCTCTGGGGGGTGCAGGGCTGGGCCAGGGAGGGGTGAAATCCCTGGGGCTGGGGGAGCTCCTGCTCCTCTGTGTGCTGGGGATTTACCCCAGAGCAGCATTTGCATTTCCTGTGGGCTTAGCTCTCAGCTCTTAAAACATGGCCCGGGGCTCCCTGCTGCCATGCAGGGATTCCTGCAGGGGGTTGTGCAAGAGTGTGCAAGGGTTTGTACAAGTGTGTGCAGGGGTTTGTACAAGTGTGTGCAGGGGTTTGTAAAAGTGTGTGCAGGGGTTTGTACTAGTGTGTGCCAGGGGTTTGTGCAAGTGTGTGCAAGGGTTTCTACAAGTGTGTGCAGGGGTTTGTACAAGTGTGTGCAGGGATTTGTACAAGTGTGTGCAGGGGTTTGTGCAAGAGTGTGCAGGGATTCGTACAAGTGTGTGCTAGGGGTTTGTGCAAGTGTGTGCAGGGGTTTGTGCAAGAGTGTGCAGGGATTCGTACAAGTGTGTGCTAGGGGTTTGTGCAAGTGTGTGCAGGGGTTTGTGCAAGAGTGTGCAGGGATTCGTACAAGTGTGTGCTAGGGGTTTGTGCAAGTGTGTGCAGGGGTTTGTGCAAGAGTGTGCAGGGATTCGTACAAGTGTGTGCTAGGGGTTTGTGCAAGTGTGTGCAGGGGTTTGTGCAAGAGTGTGCAGGGATTCGTACAAGTGTGTGCTAGGGGTTTGTGCAAGTGTGTGCAGGGGTTTGTGCAAGAGTGTGCAGGGATTCGTACAAGTGTGTGCTAGGGGTTTGTGCAAGTGTGTGCAGGGGTTTGTGCAAGAGTGTGCAGGGATTCGTACAAGTGTGTGCTAGGGGTTTGTGCAAGTGTGTGCAGGGGTTTGTGCAAGAGTGTGCAGGGATTCGTACAAGTGTGTGCTAGGGGTTTGTGCAAGTGTGTGCAGGGGTTTGTGCAAGAGTGTGCAGGGATTCGTACAAGTGTGTGCTAGGGGTTTGTGCAAGTGTGTGCAGGGGTTTGTGCAAGAGTGTGCAGGGATTCGTACAAGTGTGTGCTAGGGGTTTGTGCAAGTGTGTGCAGGGGTTTGTGCAAGAGTGTGCAGGGATTCGTACAAGTGTGTGCTAGGGGTTTGTGCAAGTGTGTGCAGGGGTTTGTGCAAGAGTGTGCAGGGATTTGTACAAGTGTGTGCCAGGGATTCCTGCAGGGATCTGTACAAGTGTGTGCCAGTGATTCACTATNCAAGTGTGTGCAGGGATTTGTACAAGTGTGTGCAGGGATTTGTACAAGTGTGTGCCAGTGATCACTGAAGGGATTTGTACAAGTGTGTGCCAGTGATTGCTGAGGGATTTGTACAAGTGTGTGCCAGTGATTCACTTAGGGATTTGTACAAGTGTGTGCCAGTGATCACTGAGGGATTTGTACAAGTGTGTGCCAGTGATTCACTAAGGGATTTGTACAAGTGTGTGCCAGTGATCACTGAGGGATTTGTACAAATTTGTGGCAGCCAACTCACTTCCTGTATTGAGTTTACAGTCTCTCCAGAACTAACCCAAAAATGTTGTGAACTGGCAAGGAAAGAATAACAGATCACAGCTTCTTCAGTTTTTTATTTGTTGTAGAGCTCTGATGTAAGTGGGAATTTCTAATTAATAAAAGCTTTCTGATATCAGAGGATGCTGTTAAAGATCTGATGCCATGGCTAAGGGTTTGATTTCTTGCAGGTGAATTCTATCTTCTCTGATGCCTTCTATTTCTGTTGCATTGGGAATTTGATTTCAGTTATTCAGTGTAAAAAAGTGTTTAAAAACTCCCTTTATTTTCGTTTTCTACCCTGTACCTCTTTGGTGCTTTGGTTCTGTTCTGCTTTTGCCCCTGACTAGCCAAAATATCCTCCTGTCTTTATTTCCCACTCTGTGAGTGGCCCTTCTGCCCCTCAAGAACCACGGGTACCTTCATCTAGCCCTTTGGAAATGCTGTTGAGTGTCATTTTACCTTCCTTTTGCTTTGCTTTTCTGATTTCACTGACATCCCCCATACAGGAAGGTGAGAACACTCTCCCTCACTCTGGGATTAGTGCTGCTGCCTTTGTCTTTGAAAGGAAAAATGCCTTTTGGCTTAGCAATATTTCCTTCTCCTAATCTGCCCCACACAGTCCTGGCCTTGTCTGCCTCACCTGTGGCTCTTTTGGGGCAGCAAACGGGTACCTTTATAAATCAGAGTCAGACTGCAGCTGCAGCTGCAGGAGTGAGGATACATTTGGGTTATGGTGAGACCTGGACTCACCTGAGCTCTCTGAGTGGGCAAAAGGCCTCTGGGAAGTTGATTTCTTGTTTCTTGTTAGTGTTCAGGGAAATAGCACTTCTGTTATATATTTTGTTACGTATTTATATATAATATATATTTATATATTAAACAGAGAAGTGGCACTGCTCCTCAGCCTGAGCAGGAGAACCTTGTGTATTGTAGTGACACCTGGAGAGGTGAGGGCAGGGCTCCAGGAGTCCCAGGGCTCCTGGGAAGGGCAGGTCCTGCTTTTCCTCTTCTTTCCCATGCTGCAAATTCATTGGCACAAAGACATTGCCTGGTCCTCCTGAGAAACTGGGTTTGGGCTAGAAAAAGCAGCTAATGCCTCGTTTCCTTTTGCTTTAAAAAGGAAGTGGTTGTGCATGAGGAATATGTGGACTTTTGCCAGGGTGCCACAGTTTGGGACCAGTGCTGGTCCAAAGGTTTCAAGCTGACATTGGAATGTTTTCACCCCGTTTTAGAGAGGATGAAGTTTCTGCACCAGGAGATTTGTGCTGATGTCTGCAGTCACAGAGGACAGATGTTCAGTTTGGAGAGGCACAGAATCACGGGGGCTGCAAGAGACTCGCCAAGCCCAACCTTCAGCTGAATCTCCCCGTGCCCACCAAACCCCCTGGCCACTTGTTCTCCCAACATTTCCAGGGATGGTGACTCCAGCAGTGCCCTGGGCAGCCTGTGCCAGTGCCTGGCCACTCCTTCAGGGCTGGAATCTTCCCTGGTACCCAACCTGGGCCTCCTCAGCACAGCTCGAGGCCATCTCCTCTCCTCCCGCCCCTTCTTCCTTGGGAGAAGTGATGACCCTCCCCTGGCTGCCCCTCCTGCCAGGGAGATGAGGAGAGATTCTTCAGGCAGTTTGAGAGCAGCTTTTCAGGGAGGTTGTTCCCCAGGGAAATGATGAAAAACACAGATCAAGTTTAGGGGTTCAGACCCCAGCTGGGAGCGGAACACTTCTGCTCTTGGGGCTGGTGCTGAATGCCAAGCACGAACGTGGGGAAGGAGTAGCAAGGGAGAACCTGAATCTTCCACTCCGTCCTGGCTCTGCCAGACTCCACACTCTTCGCTCAGAGTCGTTCTGGGCGGGATGCCTCAAAACAAAATACAGATATTCCCCATCAAAGGGTGTCTGTGGCAATCACACACCCGCCCGGCTCCTCCACGAGGAGATGCTGGTGCTGCTGTTGACAACTGAATGGACTGAGCAGATCATTCGGTGAGAAAAGAATTCTTTACCACCTTTAATTGTGAAATAATTTCTTATTCATACACATTCATTTCCTAACACTTTCCTTTTCCAGGCCCTTTGCATTTTAATGCATTTCCAGTTAAGCAAACAAGTAGATGGAGTTGATTTCTGTCTGTAATACACATTTTGCTTTTCTATTTTTCCTTTTACTTGTGGGAAGAGGCAGAGGAGGAAGAAAAAAAAAATTTTTTTTTTTATTACACTATAGCATTTACACAGTTTTTCTAAACAGAGATTTGGGGAGATTTTTTTCACCCTTTTCCCAGCTTCTTAAGGTTTTTTCTGTACCTCCAGTAGCCAAAGCAGTTCAAGTTAATGCACCACACTTTAAGAGATAGGCATTTCTTGCAGTCAGGTCTCAATTAAGAGATAAAAGACAAAAAGTGCAAAGCACTTGATAAAGCCCAGAATACAAGGAGCAGCATGGAAGTGCTTGAAGCTGTCCATAGCGATAACTGGATAGCCAGCTGGAATCTTCTTGAAATGAAGTGGGTGCTCTAACTTATCAAATTCCACATATGGGGAAATTATTGGTGCCCACAGGGGTGATTAACACGAACTCAGTGGGTCAGAAAGAAGCTGGGATAAAGGTGAGGGCTGTATCTGGCTATCACCACGGAATGGAGCCATTTGGAGGGAGATAGCGGCGGGCGCTCGCCTCCTGTATCTGCGGCGGTGCAGGCTGTCAGGGGAGAGGCTGCACACCCAGAGAGTGCTGGGTGATGTGCAAATTGCAGTGCACATTAAAATGTAATCTATTTTAATAAGTCATATTAAGATTACATTTTAGATAATTGTGTGTTTATCTTATACAACAAATATTTGCCCTGCTGTGCACCGCCCCTGTCACTCTTGTGCTCCCTTTAAATCCCGAGTGCCAGCGCCGAAGGAGAGAGCAGCGCTTCAGCGAGGGGAGGAAATCAGCTGGAGCTCAGGTGAGCCAGGCTGGGAGGTGAGGAGGGGCTGGTGAGTCCCAGCCGCGCTGCCAAGGGCAGGGGGGGCACGGAGCCCTGGCTCCCTCCTGGCCTGGGACGAGCCCGGGGCCGCTCCAGGGCTCTGGGGCTGTGCTGGGCTCACTGGGCTTGGCCAGGGTTTGGGGTCCAGGCCGGGTGTGACTGACGCTGACAATCCCTGCCCTGGTTTGGAGCTCCTGGGGCCCATCCAGGTGTGTCCCTGGTGGTTCCCAAGCTGAGGAGGGTCCCGTGTCCCCCAGCTCCCTCACCTGGCACCATCCTGCTCCTCCTGGTGCTGCCCCTGGAATCCTGCAAAAACCAGGGAGTGGCTGCCCCCTGTGCCCTCAAAGCTCTCCTCACAGCTCCCTCTGCCACAATTCCCACAGGACAATCCCACAGGACAGTTCTCACAGGACAGTTCCTACAGGACAGTTCCTACAGGACAGTTCCTACAGGACAGTTCCTACAGGACAGTTCCTACAGGACAGTTCCTACAGGACAGTTCCTACAGGACAGTTCCTACAGGACAGTTCCTACAGGACAGTTCCTACAGGACAGTTCCTACAGGACAGTTCCTACAGGACAGTTCCTACAGGACAGTTCCTACAGGACAGTTCCTACAGGACAGTTCCTACAGGACAGTTCCTACAGGACAGTTCCTACAGGACAGTTCCTACAGGACAGTTCCTACAGGACAGTTCCTACAGGACAGTTCCTACAGGACAGTTCCTACAGGACAGTTCCTACAGGACAGTTCCTACAGGACAGTTCCTACAGGACAGTTCCTACAGGACAGTTCCTACAGGACAGTTCCTACAGGACAGTTCCTACAGGACAGTTCCTACAGGACAGTTCCTACAGGACAGTTCCTACAGGACAGTTCCTACAGGACAGTTCCTACAGGACAGTTCCTACAGGACAGTTCCTACAGGACAGTTCCTACAGGACAGTTCCTACAGGACAGTTCCTACAGGACAGTTCCTACAGGACAGTTCCTACAGGACAGTTCCTACAGGACAGTTCCTACAGGACAGTTCCTACAGGACAGTTCCTACAGGACAGTTCCTACAGGACAGTTCCTACAGGACAGTTCCTACAGGACAGTTCCTACAGGACAGTTCCTACAGGACAGTTCCTACAGGACAGTTCCTACAGGACAGTTCCTACAGGACAGTTCCTACAGGACAGTTCCTACAGGACAGTTCCTACAGGACAGTTCCTACAGGACAGTTCCTACAGGACAGTTCCTACAGGACAGTTCCTACAGGACAGTTCCTACAGGACAGTTCCTACAGGACAGTTCCTACAGGACAGTTCCTACAGGACAGTTCCTACAGGACAGTTCCTACAGGACAGTTCCTACAGGACAGTTCCTACAGGACAGTTCCTACAGGACAGTTCCTACAGGACAGTTCCTACAGGACAGTTCCTACAGGACAGTTCCTACAGGACAGTTCCTACAGGACAGTTCCTACAGGACAATCCCCCCGGACAATCCCACAGGACAATTCCTGCAGGACAATTCCCACAGGACAGTTCCTACAGCCCCTGAGCTGACAGCCCTGTCCTGGCTCCCCCTTGCCCTGCCCACCCTGGGCTCTGGCTGAGGGCTCTGGGGGTCCCTGCTGTGCTGCAGAGTTTGTGCAGCCCCCAGCAGCAGCCCTGGCACTGCCACTGCTGAAAGGTCCCCATGCCAGACAGGAGTTTTGTCACCACGCTTCAGAGGCCTGGCTTGGCCTGGCGCTTGAGGCTTCATTGGGAAATTACTGGAGTGCAATAATTCTGGAATTCTGGGACTGAATTGTTTTGTGCCCATTCAGGGCTCTTGTCATTTACTCATTGTTCCTGTTGTTGTGTGGTTGCTGCTGCTCGCTCTGGTTTTGTTTCCTGGGAGCTGTGGAGCTGTTTGAGGCGTTCCTGAGCTGTGTCAGGGAGCCAGGAGCTGGAGCTGCTACCTCAGTGTTTCAGGGGTGATGGGGACAGCGGAGGTGCCACAGCTGAGCCATGGCTGGGCAGGCTTTCGAAACAGCCCAACCCCCATGGTTTAGATCATTAATATATGTTAAAATAACAGAATTTGCTTTTTTGTTGTGGTCATGAGAAGCTGAGTATTCAGGTAAAAAGATCCCTGGGAATCCTGGAGTGTTCAGCTGCTTGTTTCTCCTCACTGGACATCCCAGATCCCGGGCTGGGCAGGCACCTCTGTTTTGTGCACACACCACACAAGCTGTTTATTCAGCCCCAGAGCCCAGATCCCTTATTTGCTTATTCCATGAGCAGTTTTTTGTTCATTTCTGATAGATTTTCCCCCTACTTTCTCAGGTACACTGCAATTTCCAGCCCAGTATTTGCTCAGCTGACAGCACTGTAATCGATGGCTGAAAATAAGGCTAAACCTCGGCATTTCTGTTAAAGGAAAGTGTTTGGGAACAATCAGATGAACAATGGTGTCTGCAATAAAACTTGGAGTGAAATGGGGCTGGCACGGGCTGACCCTGGCTCTAATCTTTGTTCTTGCCATGGGGCTGAATGTCAGGAGGTGAGTGTGGGTGACATCCCTCAGCCTGCAGGATTGAGGGCACCGAGCACCTCCCTCCCTGGCCACAAACAAACTAACAGCTTCAAATGCCTCTTAACCTTCATCTCCATGAGCTTCAAAGGATCAGCATGAGATGCATCTCCATCCCTCATCGCAGCAGAAATCCAGGGACAATGTGATCAGTGGGCTCAGGGGCTGCGCCTCCTCTCCTGCAAATGTCTTTTATTCCTCTTCCCTTGAAGAGGAAGCAGAGGGGAAAGCAGGGAGTGTTTTGGTGCAGACCCCTCTCTCCTGCAGGTATTTACACCTCTGACAGAGTAGATCCAAATTAGGGAATGAAAAGTGTCTGGAGAGACTTAAGATCTCACCAGGAGCAATTTTTAATGTCTGTTTTCTATTTATCGCTTATAATCAATAAGGGAGAATTTTGATACCCAGTAAACATTTCCTCTTTTTGTGTTCTCCTTCATTTTCCCCCGGTGTTTTCTCCTTGCGCTGCCCAGCGTTAAGGCAGGGGCGGGTTTGACGAGCTCGGGACGCTCGGGGGGTGCGGTCGCCGCCTGCCACGCGTGTGCGCTCGGCTGCTGTCACTGTCCCTGCACCGGCCACTGCTCCCCCGGCAAAGGGAGCAGCTGCACGGCGCCAGGGCTCTGAGGGAGCAGCTCAGAGCTGGGCCACAGCACGGCCCGCTGCCTGCCATGGGCTGAGGCTGCTGGCGAGTGCAGCTGCAGCAGCAGCGTGTTCCTTGCTTGATATTCCATGGAGGTGTTCCTGATGCTTGGGCTGGTGCCTGGGGAAATACCATCCACTCCCTGGAAAAAAAAGAAAGGAAACGTCTCCAGCAGCGCGTTCTACTCTGAGCAAAGTAAACTGCGAGTAGAGGAAAGGTTAATCAAAGTTGTGTCTTGCTAAGAGGAAAGCTTAATTGTGCTCCTTGCCCACGTGGCCGGGAGCTGCTGCAGAGGTGCGGGAGCGGCCCGGGATGCTGCAGGGGGTGAAGGCACCGTGCTCGCTGCTGCTGGGTCTCACCCGCTGGGTTCAGTGCCCAGCTGCTCAGTGGGACTTGGAGTCGGGAAATTCTGGAGTGGTTTGGGTTGGAAGGGAGCTCAGAGCCCACCCAGTGCCACTCCTGCCATGGCAGGGACACCTGCCACTGTCCCAGCCAGCCCCGTCCAGCCCGGCCTTGGGCACTGCCAGGGATCCTGGGGCAGCCACAGCTGCTCTGGGGATTCCAGCCCAGGGCCTGCCTTCCCTCACCGCCTAAGAACATCTTCCTTGGGTCTCTCTGGGATCAGCACTGCCCTGTTTCTGACCCCACCAGTGGGACAAAGGAAGGACAAAAGGGGTAGGAAGCAGCTGCTGGAATGTGGGAGCTTTGGCATTCACTGCCCTGAGTTGCCACTTGTGATGCAGATTTGAGATCTGAGCTGTCCCAGGCCGTGTTCAGAGCTCATCCCAGTCTGGACATGCCTTTATTTCAGCTTTTATTTCTTGGGCCAGCAGGTATTGCTGAAACCACTGAAAACAGGCACAAGGAATCGCCCTGGAAAGGGGGAATTTCCCTAGAAAGTGAAAAATTTGGCATCTATTAAACACCACTTTTTCCCAAGCAAAGGAAAGCTGTACCCTATTGCACTGCCCTAATTCCCTTTATTGTTTCAAGCAGTGTGGGCTGGCACTTCCCCACCACAGCTGATCTGACAGCCTGCACGGGTTTGCCTTTTCCTTCTGGAGGCACAGGGCAGGGAGGCTCCTGCTTCCAGCCCTGTTTGATAGCCTGCCACAACCTGAGCCAGGCAGGTGGCAGGCTGAAGTATAAAAGCTTCCCTAAACAAAGAATTTTTATTTCCTGGACTGTGCCTGCAGGGGAGGAATTCTGAAAGCAAAGCAGGAACCTGACAGCCAAAGAGCATCCCCAATTTTTAAACAGTTTGATTGTTCTTTTATAAAGCTATGCAGATTAACGACGATTTACAAGTAAAAGAGGGGTTTGTGATGATTGGCCACTGGAAAAAATAGCAAATTACAACCTGGGTCATTATTCCTCGAGAAATTGGTTTCTAAGGCAGCCTGGATGAGCTGTCTTTGTCCACCAGCCGGGAACTGTGAGCAGCACCGGTGGTCACAGCCTGCTTTTCCTGGGATTCCCCTCCTACAGGTGACAGCCTGGGTGGCTTTGGGGGGACCCTGGTCCCCCTCCTCCCCAAGCACCAAGCCCCAGCCCAGCAGCCCCGAGGGCTCTGCTGTGAGCCCAGAGAGCCTGAGCAATAAACACCCCTGGCCCTGCTGGAATTAATAAAGTTACTTTGAGCCTCAAATGGCGCTGATTTGCTTCCCTGTTTTCATAGGTGATTTCACTAAGCAGCAGCACTTGCTAATCCCACATTCACATAGATAGAAGGTCAAAGTTGGTCAGTGAGCCAAGAAATACCATATCAGGGTTTCTTTCCTCTCCAATTGAAAGAGGTATAAATTGTGGAATTAGTGTATTGATTGAAGGCTACAACTTCAAGCAATCAGTTTTTCTGGCTTGACAAGATTATTTTATCCTACTTTTCTTTTATTATTATGTGTTGTATTTGAGTCATCCTTCAGGCAGATGAAGTGACAGCTTGATTTAACTCAATAAAATCCAGCAGTTAGGAAACCTACTGAGCCGAACAAAAGCGGAGGGCGGCTGCGAGGGAAGGTGCTCGGTGGTGTAAGCAAGCAGAGCGTGTGCAAGGACACAACATTAACGGGAATTAGGCTCTAATCAATGCATTTCTATGGAAACTCGGCACAAATCTGCCAGGCCTTCGTGCTGGGCCAGCGGACGAGGGATTCTGCCTCTCCTGTGAGCCAGGGGAAAATGGAATTTCTGCCGCCGTGGAGTCCTGGAAGCGACCATTTCATTGGAGCTGTGCTTTGCTGTCACTGCAGAGAGCTGGGTTTTGTTGCTTTTCTGATCAGTTTGAAGGGAAATGCATTAGCAGGGCGTTGTAGTTACATGGTAATTAAAATAGTGATTAAGTATGTAAAAATAACGATAAAATAAGTCTTTGGACAGGAGGTCTTTGCTTGGTATAGATCAGTGAACACGAATACTAAAATGTGTATTTTTGTCTTCACAAGGGTTTTTTCTCTTGATCCTGCCCGTGGAGCCCAGAAAAAGGATGGTGTTTGGCAGCTCCTCTTCCTCCTGGACTTGCCAGAGGTCCTGGTGCTACCAGCTCTGAGGATGTGCTTGAGCTGCAGCCCAACAAACGACCCCATTTCCCCTCTCCTGGTGAGCAGTAGGGTCAGGGCCGTGCAGTGGCACTGGCACTTGTTGGGAAGTGGGAACTTGCTGGAGTGGGGTGGCCCGTGCTGGGTGAAGAAGGAGGTGGCAGCAGTGACAGAACAGCCCTTGCCTCGGTGTCTCAGCCCTGCAGCCGTGTCTGCTCACTGCTGCTGCTCCCTCAGCAGATGGGAACGGGCAAAATGCAGCAGTGAAGTGTGAAAAACAATCTCACACCCCTGGCACTGCCCCAGGCTGGGCTGGATGGGGCTGGGAGCAGCCTGGGATGGTGGGAGGTGTCCCTGCCATGGCAGGAGTGGGAAGGGATGGGATGGGCTCCCAAGCCAAACCACTCTGGGATTCTGAGATTCACTGTATTTTAATCATCATTTTATTGGGGTGACGAGTTCAAGATCCCAGTTATCTGTGTTAATTAGTAAATGATCCCTTGCTGAGTTATCTGGAAGAGCCACTGGTGTGGCTGGTGGGTTTGGGTGGGTTTCTTTCCCACCTGGGCTGTGCCTGCACTCGTGCCCCTGAAATGTTCCTGGGTGTTGGGATTGCTTTTGAAGTGGCATTTCATAACATACAAACACAGATAAAATCCAGAGCTTTCCACAGCACTCCCGTGCAAACAACAACATCTGTCCAGCACTCAGGCAGTCTGTGGGGCTCTCGTGAGCGGGGTCTGGACCCACACTCCTCCTGCCTGTTCCATCCCAGTTCCTGCCAGCAATGGGATGGGGAAGCAGGAAAAGGACAACTCCCACTTAAGGTCTCAGGTGCAAGCCCAGGCTGCTGCCCCATTATTTTAAAAACCATGGTTTGCAACTTTCAGACCATGCATTAACATTCACTAACTTGGGTGTAATTTCTCCCACCCAACATTTCTTTACCATTTAAAGTTGTTTTCATCTTCCCGTGGAACAGCATATATTGTCATGATCTCCTTAAACTGCAGTTTGGTAAATGACTTGTTTAAATTTAAGGAAAAGAGGTTGTTGATAAGTATAGTTTTCTAATACTCTTCCTCAGCTGTCATTTACTTTGACTAAATTTATTTAAACCACCTTAACCTTTCAGAGAAAGGCCAGGAGATGTTTAAAAGAATAATATGTGTCTGACATTTTGGTTTACCAAAAGGACACCATCATAATTCTGTAGTGCCTCTGTTAAAAATAAGCTAAGAAAAGAAAACTAAAATCTCTTTTTCTTTCTGCTTAATTTTGAAAGAATGGAAGGAAATGTGATTGATTGTTGCATTAGGAAGTGACCTGCAGAGGTGATCACCAATGCATTGATCTGTCACTGCAGCGGGGCGTGCTGAGCCCTGCCACGTGCAGGTGGCCTGGGCCTTCTGAGGAGCACCTGAGAGGTTCCCATCCAAACCTGAGAGATTTCATCCAAACCTGAGAGGTTCCCATCCAGAGCTGAGAGATTTCACCCAGAGCTGAGAGGTTCCCATCCAGAGCTGAGAGATTTTCATCCAAACCTGAGAGGTTCCCATCCAGACCTGAGAGATTTCATCCAAACCTGAGAGATTTTCATCCAAACCTGAGAGGTTCCCATCCAGACCTGAGTGATTTTCATCCAAACCTGAGAGATTTCACCCAGACCTGAGAGGTTCTCACCCAGACCTGGGCTTTGGGTGCTCCTCCTGGCCCTGCCCATCCTCTGCTCTGGCAGGGCACAGCCCAGGCTGCTCCCAGCCCATCCAGCCTGGCCTTGGGCACTGCCAGGGATCCAGGGGCAGCCACAGCTGCTCTGGCAATTCCAGCCCAGCCAGGAATTCCCAATTCCCAAGATCCCATCCAGCCCTGCCCTCTGGCACTGGGAGCCATTCCCTGGCTCCTGTCCCTCTGTCCCTTGTCCCCAGTCCCTCTCCAGCTCTCATAGGTGACCATTTTATCATAAATAAGGGGATTAAAATAATCTTTATAATGCATTAAGACCTAAATTCAAAATTAAAGAAATCAAAGTCTCCAAACTTGATACCCAGACTGGAGTTACACTTTTGCCCTCCTGACCCTGCCCAAAGTTGTGTGAATTAAGGGCAGTGTCAGCTGTGACTTTGCATTTCCCTGCTTTTGTCAGCTTGTGTCACAACCTCAGCATTATTTAAATGAAATTTTCTTTTCTCTCTTTTTTTTTTTTGATATTTAATATTCACATTCAGGTATTCGTGCCATAATTTCTGTTAGTAAAAGTGACATTTTGTAAAGTTCATTATTTTTTTTACTGAGAAAATCTCAGCCACTTTTAAAAATAGACATTAAATAAGGGAACGGCGTCTCCAGGCTGGGAGTCGTTCCTACAATTTCCCATTTTAATTCCTGAGCACCTGTGAAACACAGCTTTGATAATACCTGAGTTATTTCACCTGACCTGGCTGCCCGACCTGTGCAGGTACACACGTCCCTGGCTTCCAGATACATTTAAAAGAATCATTTCTGTGTTTAGGGGACAGATTTGAAGAAACATTAAACATGAGGAAATGTGAAACCTCCCTGATATTATCAAAACACAGAGTATATTTAGCTTATAAGTAAATGAATTAAACTTTGTTGGTGTTACTGGAGCTGATCATATTTTGATCATCTCAAACTGATTTGGGGTGGAAATGCTACATTAGTACCAATTTGCCTTTCTTAAGCTTTTCTGTGCTTTAAATGCTTTTAGATTTAGGTTCTGTATTAAGAATGATTTGTGGATTTTAAGAACTACAAACCTCTTTGGCTGTGAGCTTTTCCCACCCCTCAGAGAGGAATTTGAGGTGCCACGAGGGTGGATTTAGGGTCAGTGAATGCTCCAGCTGCCAAGGTGGAAAATTCCTGAACAAACAGGGATTGCTGACAGACACCACAGGAGTATAAGTGATGTTTCCCCTCTCTTTTCCAGTTCTACATCAGAAATCCAATATTTTTTTATCTAGAGGAGATGATTTAATCTATTTTCTCCATTTTTTTTAATGGGCACCAAGGGCTCCTGGAAACCCTTGTAATTCCTCCTGATACAACTGTTTTCCTGCAAGAACACCACATTCATGTACTGCTTGGCAGTCAGAAATGTTGGTGAGAACCAGGCAGATTCTTGCTTAAAGCCATATTTCTGGGAGTAGCAGCTTCAGTTCAGCCTTTCTGTGGCTCCTGGTGATTCCTGAGGAAGCTGCAAGTTCATGAATATACATTCTGCAAGTTCTTCCTGTACCAGGAGTGCCCAGGGCAGGATTTCACACTCTGCTGGTACTCTCTGTTCAAGTCCCCAAGCACCAATTCTAAAAGTACCACATTAATTAATGCCCTGTAACGTTGTTGTGACAATAAATACCCTACTTTTGAGAGAAAAGCCCCACAAAACCACGTGGAGGATGAATATGAATTAATTTTACAATCTACATACTGCACAGAAAGGTCAGACGCTGCAGAGGTGAAATGCCTGACAGAGGCAGGATTTTTCAGGAGAGCTGAGTGAAACGTCTGAGATTTGGATGAAATTTTTGACTTTTTTTTTCGGCCTTCAAAACTTTTGTTTTTTTAATAAATAATTTGTTGAAATGTGTATGTGCATCATATTTTAGATTCCCTATGGAAGCACAGAGTTTTTATTTATCCCAGCAGGGCATTTTGGAGTTTTACCCTTTGTGAGGCCCCATTTCCCCATAACAGAGCAGCCCCAAACGCTCTCCCTGTTGTCACTGACCATCCAAAGTGGAATTTTTGAAAGAAGCACAGGGGCAGTGGAAGGAATTTAAGCGTGGCTCTGTTCTGGTGGCTCATTCTGCAAAGGGACGTGGAGGGACAGAATCCCCAGCTCCAGGGAGGGTTAACCCCGTGTTCTCCCACGGGAGCTTTTATGGGATGCTCTGGTTGGAGGTCAGAAGTGGCCAGGCCATTCCTCAGAGAGGGATCCGGGCCACTTTACCCTGCCCAGACAGGTTCTGCAAGTTTGATTCATCTGGCAGGAGAATCCCAGGATCCCTGAGGCTGGAAAAGCCCTCCCAGCCCATGGAGTCCCAGCTGTGCCCAATCCCAGCCTGTCCCCAGAGCCCTGAGTGCCACCTCCAGGTGTTCCCTGGGCACCTCCAGGGGTGGGCATCCCACACTCCAAACTCTGTTCCTGTGGCAAGCAAACGAAGACAAACTTGTGCGAGATTCTGCAGCGCCTGGGAGGGGTTGGGGCAGCTCTGCAGGTGAAGCACCTGTGGAACATGCGAGGCAGGTGTGGAGAGGCTCCGTTCCCCGGGAGAGCTCGGCAGGCTGGGTGCCCATGGGCACAGCCCTTGGGAGGCGTTTCCAGGCGCTGTGGAGAGCAGCAGAGCGCCGGGGGCTCTGGGCTGAGGGTCAGCTCTGCTCCCTGGGCTCAGCGGGAGGAGCAGCAGCACCTCCCCAGCCCTGCCCCAGCTCCCCGAGGGCTTTGCTGGCTTCCAGAGCTGTTCTGAGCTCCAAACGTGACCCATGGCACCCTGAGCTCTGTGCCCAGCCTTTCCCAGCCTTCCAGAGCTGTCCTGAGCTCCAAACGTGACCCATGGCACCCTGAGCTCTGTGCCCAGCCTTTCCCAGCCTTCCAGAGCTGTTCTGAGCTCCAAACGTGACCCATGGCACCCTGAGCTCTGTGCCCAGCCTTTCCCAGGGTTCCAGAGCTGTCCTGAGCTCCAAACGTGACCCATGGCACCCTGAGCTCTGTGCCTAACCTTCCAAATCTGTCCCCAGCTCCAAACATCACCCATGCCACCCCGAGCTCAGTGCCCAGCCTTTCCCAGGCTTCCAGAGCTGTCCTGAGCTCCAAACGTGACCCATGCCACCCTGAGCTCTGTGCCCAGCCTTTCCCAGCCTTCCAGAGCTGTCCCCAGCTCCAAACGTGACCCATGGCACCCCGAGCTCCGTGCCCAACCTTCCAAATCTGTCCCCAGCTCCAAACATCACCCATGGCACCCCGAGCTCTGTGCCCAACCTTCCCAGGGTGGCATTGTCCCAGCTCTGGTGGCATTTCGGGGCAGTCCCGGGCCAGCACAACACACGCCCTGAATCAAATGCCTGAAAGCGGTGTCTGGGAGCAGTGGCCTGGGCGTGGGGAGGAGAGGGGACCCGTTTGCCACACGCTGCCTGGCCGCTGTCACCGGCTGGGCTTTGTAGTGCCTGAGAGGAATATTAGGAGCCTTTTAAAGGGGCAGATCCCACTCAGCTCCGCGAGGCTCCGTCAGGTGCCCGGTGTCACATCCCTTGTATGACAAACATTTGATGTGACACTTATGCACGCAGGTTGCTCCAGAGATATTTTTATAGGTCAGACTAAATATCACACATCCGAGCCTTCAGTCAGGTGCTGGGGCTGGCTGTGATTGCAGCTAATGGCCTTGGAAGTTGCTATGGCTCCTGGTAAACAGCGTCCTGCTGCAGGGAAGGGCAGGGAGGGCAGGGACACGGGCTGGGCTCGCCTTTCCCCGGGACAATCGGCTGCTGCAGCCGGCCCTGATTTCCATTCTGTGCTCCCTGTGGGAGCTCACCTGTGCCCTGCCGTCCCAGCGCTGTGCTTGCACAATCCTCCTCTTCCTCCTCCTCCTCCTCCTCCTCCTGCCAGGGCCGTGCTCCCAGAGCTCCCGGCGCCCTGGCAGGAGATTCGGGGCGTGAGGGAAAAGGGGGATGCAGTGGTGAGGACAGGAGCAGCCCTGGAATCGCAGCCCTGGAATCGCAGCCCTGGAATCGCAGCCCTGGAATCGCAGCCCTGGAATCGCAGCCCTGGAGGTGCCCGCAGGCTCCGTAAGGATGAGGCAGGACAAGGATGCAGCGATGCCAGCTCCTGCCATCCCCTGGCTGTGCCTGTGTGTCCCAGAGGTGCCTCTGATGTGCTGGGTGCACTGAGGGGTGTCCTGCAGAGTCCAGCCACTTCCATCCCAAAGCTACACCCTGAAACAAAGGAATGGGACATCATTTGAAAGCTAGCACAAAGAGAATTTCAGTTATAAAAAGTTAGCTGTTTTTTGGAGGTGATGGGATGCTAAAACCTGTTCCTAAGGACAGTGGCAGTTGGTGTTTGGAAAGATTTTCCATAACAAAATGTGACAGTTTTAAATTTTATTTTAGTCACCCTGAGGTGTGTTTTTGCTGATTGTTTACCCTTGTGTGATTTCCTGATGTGATTTGGGTGACTCTTGGAGGAGGGGCAGGGGAGGTTGGAACACTGGGAGCAGAGCTCCTGCTTTACCTGCTCCTCTTGTCCCTTCCAGAGGCTCAGGAGGAGCTGAGCCCCAAACTCCTGCTCAGCCCCATTTCCAGTCTCCCTCCCCTGCCATTTAAACGTTTAAACTGCTTAATTCAGGCTGCAGAGAATGAGCTGCAGGCTCAGACACAGCCACCTGCCCAGGGATGCTCCTTCTGCACCCCAGTAATGCCAAGCAGGGTCTGGGTTTGCTTCCCTGGGTTGTTCCAGGGCTGGTTTTTATCCACAGCTGCCACTGCAGGGGCTCCATCTCAGCTCTGGCCAAAGCCCTGGAACGCCTCACACAAACCCAGGAAAAGCCCCCGTGCAGAAATTCCTGAGGAGGCACAAAGGTTTCTCAGATTTGAGCGGTGCTCAGGCACTGGTGGTCTTTCCCCCCATTTGGATAAGCAATGGAGCTTCTTGGAGCACCACAAAAGCAGCAGCTCTCTAACAGGAGTGTTGGGAACTCTTCCCTGCTCCAGGTGACCAGAGGAGGCTGGAGATGGGGTGGGGGGAACTCTCCCTGTGCTCGGGTGGATTTTAATGTGCACTTGAATTTAGCAAATGAAAAATGTCATTTACTGAAATGCAGCAGTTTGAAACCTGCAAGGAGATGACAATCCATGGATTAAAAGCCTAAATAAAGGAGGACGGAGGGACCCCGAGGGAGCACAGTGTTGGGACGGAACAATGGAGGGAGGAGAGTAGGAATTCCTTTCTGTTCCAATGTTTATTGTGCCGGGCACTCAGCCATGTGTCGGGAAGCCCTCCTGCCCAAAGCTGCACCACAGAAAGAGGCAAGAAGAGGCAGGGCAGCAGAAGTGTTCCCAGGAACGTGTGGTGGTGCAGCTTCTCACCAGGCTGTACAAACACAAACACAGCCTTCAAACCCGGGGCACCATTTCTCACCCACACAGCCGGGCCAGCCCGGCCTGGGAGAGGCTGGGAGCTCCAGGGCTGTCCCCGACCCAGGCTGCAACTCACCTTGGCCACTTCTGAATTTGGGGGCTGGAGCCTGGGGCTCCTGGTCAGCTCAGGATATTTTCCCCTGGGCTGCCCATGATTGTTTGGCCATGGCTGGCACCAGGTTTGGTTTTTTCCCGAGGAATACCCAGGAAAATGTGGAAAATGCCGTGGTTCCTGTGGCCTGTCCCTGCAGCCTGGAGCCACCAGCTCTGGCATCCCCACCATCCCCAACAGCCTCAGCACCGGCTGTGCTCTTGATATTGACTGTACCCAGCTGTTCTTATCGACATTTTTAAGCTCAGGTGATTGATAGATTTTTCCTTAATTTCTTTAATTTCCGAATAATCCCCTGTTTGATGTTTTATTGGGTGTGCTGTGAGCAATGCATGGGCACGCCCCCGCGCTGCTGGATTTCCCCTCGAGCTCAGTTCCTGCTCTGACAGGCACTGCCTCCCCACCAGTGTCCCCAGTTTGCAGCGACCCCTGCTCCCCTCAGGCCTTCCTGGGGTGGGAGCTGGAGCTGGAGCTGGGATCTGGGAGCTGGAGCTGGAGCTGGGATCTGGGAGCTAGAGCTGGGATCTGGGATCTGGAGCTGGAGCTGGGATCCGGAGCTGGAGCTGGGATCTGGGAGCTGGGAGCTGGGATCTGGGAGCTGGAGCTGGAGCTGGGATCTGG
>VWYI01034658.1:0-36675 GCA_013399455.1 Anthoscopus minutus | reverse complement strand
GGAAGCTAGAGTTCTTAGTCTAGCTGGCCTGTTTCAGTCTGATCAGTAATAGCAGAGAAGCCTTTGCTTTGGATAGAAATGAACCAAATACAAGGTTACAAGTGAAATAAACTAAAATCCAGACTTCACTTACAATGGCTTTTTAGTGCTCTGATTTTTCTAGTTAGGAACCTGAAGGCACCTGCCATGTGTTAACTCAGAGAATTCAGCCTATTCAGGAACACCTTCCAAATGCCATCCTTAAAGAAAAACTTTTTCTGGTCTCACTTTCAGAAGTTTACTGCCCTTGCTCCATTTGTACCACCATGTGGGAGGAAGAATTCACAGCCCTTCCATAAGGTCACTGACTTTGATGATCAAAGCATTCCCTTACCCATCTCACCTCCTTGGCAACAAGTCGAGTTTTACACCTTTAGCTCTGACACCTCAAGATAATAAGGTTAAAAATACATGTTTTGTTATGTGAAATATGCAGAACCATAAATGCAAAATTCCACTGTGTAGTTTTTCCCTAACAAAATTAGTTATTTTGTGCTGGATTTTTTTTTTCTTCTGTAGACATCAACATACACAATACATTTACAGTGCAGTTGAAAGACTGCTTAGGTCAATCAGCTCACTCCTACCATTGCACATATATCCTTGCCATCACTGTCAGTGGTTCCTTGATTAAAGTATACAAGTGTCATGATGTCCTAAATATCATAAACATCCTTTTAACTTTTAGGTTGCAAATAGCAAATCAAGCACACGCCTTGATGCACACCTTGACGCATGACACCAAGTGACTTTGCTTAAGGCATTTTTCCTTGGCTGTAATGAGACAGGAGACTCCTGTTGTTTTATCTCTATCCTAGAGACACATGTAATCCTGATTGTGCAATTTATTAAATGCGCTTTTCACCCTCTCTTTAATGGAAATTATTCATCTGTATTCCAGGTCATTGATGATGACTGGCAGATATTTGCAGAGCACAAGATTCTCCAACAAAGTGTTGCCTAATACAAAAAGGGAAAGAAAAGCATGATGTCAGTTGATTCTCAAATATATTCTGCTTCCAAAACTTCATCTAAACTTTAATTGGGCAAATATTCTTGGAGGTGTATGGTCCAAATATTGCCCAGCATGAGGGTCATCTCCTGACAGTTAACCACCCATGGTTGTATTTGTATGGGTTCCTTCATCTGTGAAAAACAGAAATATGTAGAACTTTGCTCAAACTTGAGTCATTATGATCTAAAGACCTTCTGTAATGTAGTGTTTTTTCTGTTAGCCATTATACAGCTATGTTACATCCACCAGAAGTGAAAAGTATCACAAAGAAAGTCATCAGTGAGAACATAAGAAGATATTTGTCTAACATGGTGCAAGTTCTAATCTCCAGAACTTCAAGAGATTTCACTCCACATCAAGAAGAAATGATGTTATGCCCCAACAGTTTTGATAAATGTAACTAAATAGTTTTCTCTGTTGTGAAAACTGGTTCAGATAATTTTATTTTACAGTGCAGATTTATCTCAAATTGCTGATTTTAGCAATATTTTAGAATGGTAAGTCACTATCATCATCATTCAGTATGTTGAATCACTAGCATCCACACAAGTAATTTCATTTTGGAATTCTTTATAGAATAGAATTTTAAAAAAACCCTGAGGTATAACCCATAATCCATAAGTGAACTTTTTGCCTGCAGGGAAGAATAGTGAGATTTTGCTGCATTTTCTCCTTATTAGGAGTGACATGATTTGCCACCTAGGAAACATTTAGGTTTTACAGCCTCACAGACCTATCTGTGCCAAGACACATTTTTTGGCACCATAGGCATAAAAATCTGGCAAATCCTATGTTGATAGTTTCAGAATCACTAAATTTGATTTATTCATAGATTTCAGCGGAACAAAAAATTCAACAAAACAATCATCTTTCCTCTTCTTATGAAGAATCAAGGCCATAGAATTTTACATAGCTGTTATTGTGGACAAAATCTGTGATTGTAACACTTTTGATTGAGCTCAAAATGTTAAAGAAAAGGAAATCCAATTCTGAGCCTCAGAGCTTGTGTTTATATTGTGTTTGGGCCCAAATCAGGGTTTTCTTTTAATTTTTCACTGATATTCTGGTAGAACTAACTGAAACAGCGTCCCTTTGCTAAGCTTTGTACAAATACATAAAAAGCAGAGCCTCATACCAACTAACTGATTGTTTAATGCACAAGATAAGGAAGGGTAGGGATGGGGAAAATGGAGATAAAGAAGTTTACATATCATAAAATCATAGAATAATTTGAGTTGGAAGGTTACCTTTGAAGGTTAACTAGTCCAAACCCCAAACCAAGATGGGAAGTCTAAACCACAAAGAAACTGATAACCATATTCCAATGTCTTTAATGCCTACTGTAAGAATTGTGTAAACATTTAACATATAACTCTTTAAAAATCCATCTCCAAACAACTTTTTCCAGACCACTCAGAAAAAACAGTGAATGGGAGCAGGACTTGAAAGTCCCATGGGAAGAGACCTGTCACTAAGACCAAAGGGATGAAAATAATTGCATAAATATCACAAGAGCCCTTCTCTCAAGTGCTCACACCCTGAAAAGGCAATTAACTAAAGCAAGGCAGATATTCGTAATACCTCCTAGCAGCCTTTGACACTGCTATGTTTGTCTTCCCTTTCCAGCTATGAGCAGAAGTCAGATACAAGTAAACTGTCGCTATGTATAACATGTAGCAGAAAATTACTGATATACACACACACCTTGCAGTGTTTCTCTCTCCCACGTCTTCATTTACCTGCTAAAATGGTTTAATAGTAGACAAACTTAGAAGTCTGATGCTATTTATTATTGAAAAAAAATTTGCGGCGGAGGAAAATTCAGCTTCCATTAAGTTCAGGCTTCCAAAATATTGTCTTTCTGTTTCAGCTACCATTTATATAAGATGAGTAAAAATCTAGGGAAGTTCTTACTTATCTGGGAAACACGTGAGTAGTGCACACAATACCTTTTGCTGTGATTTGTGACTACTGTACAATCACTACTGGTTAAAATATTCCAGGGAATTCCAAGGTGCAAAGAGCTCTCCTGCATATTTTCCTGATTAGCAGCACTTCTGTGCTCTGCCATGTTAGTATTCACTGNAGAAAAGAAAAGAAAAGAAAAGAAAAGAAAAGAAAAGAAAAGAAAAGAAAAGAAAAGAAAAGAAAAGAAAAGAAAAGAAAAGAAAAGAAAAGAAAAGAAAAGAAAAGAAAAGAAAAGAAAAGAAAAGAAAAGAAAAGAAAAGAAAAGAAAAGAAAAGAAAAGAAAAGAAAAGAAAAGAAAAGAAAAGAAAAGAAAAGAAAAGAAAAGAAAAGAAAAGAAAAGAAAAGAAAAGAAAAGAAAAGAAAAGAAAAGAAAAGAAAAGAAAAGAAAAGAAAAGAAAAGAAAAGAAAAGAAAAGAAAAGAAAAGAAAAGAAAAGAAAAGAAAAGAAAAGAAAAGGAAAGGAAAGAAAAGAAAAGAAAAGAAAAGAGAAAAGAAAAGATAAAAGAAAAGAAAGTCCCTGAGCAGAACAATCTGTAATTACTCATGTTTGAGACACTATAATTTCACACAGAGCAACAGGTAACAATTAGTGCTACAGGAATTAGGGCAGTCTTATGGATAAATTGATATTTCTTGTCTCTCTGCAGTGCCCCACCCCTCCCACCTTTACAGAGATCCTGCTAAAGCTAGTGGATCAGAATGAACCCAAGAAGGTTATCATCACATCACAGCCTTTTCTCCAGGGCTCAGAGGTCTTGTGTGAGATCTTGTATGAATAAAAACAAACCACTTCAAAGTCTCGTCAGTTGTCCCTCCCCCAAATTATTTCAGACAACGTAATTTCCTTTTAATTATGCAGCTTAGTGCATGTAGAAAAACAGTTTATTCTCAATGTAGGTATATATCCAAACTTTGGTCCCATTTAAAGTCATAGGACAGAAATTAGGGTTTAGTATTTGCTACTGATGGGTCACAAGTTTTGCACTGACTTGTGAAACTTCTGGGTTTTTTTTATAAACATAGGCTCAGGTGAGAGCTTGAACAACTCCTTGTCAAGTTGTTACATTAATGTTTTGTGATGCAGCTTATTCAGCCAGGGGAAAGGAGATGCTTCCTTAGGCATGATCACAGGCTGACTGGCACAATGGACAAGCAAGGCTGTTGGCATTTATTAATTAGTAGGTAAATATAAGACCTGAAATAATATCATTATATCTAACTAGAGGTCAGTGCAGATTAAAGTATAAACCAATATGCTTTAGAATCACTTTAATCAATTTAAATACTTGTGAACCTCCATTTAATGCAGAGAAATATTATATGCCTCCATACAGAGAGAGAGATTAAAGAACTAGTTCAGAGCTAGCAACTATTCTAGTTGGAATGGAAGAAGGGTCAAGTCTCCCAAATCTTCAAAGAATTGGAAAAGAAATGAGATCATGTGGCATTGTGCTTGAGGCTAAGCCTGGTCTCAGGGATGCCATCTGACTGGTGGCTGGCTGTCTGGCTGCTCCAGAAAACAGCAGTCCTGTGTCTCCTTTGCATCAACACTGGTGCTTGTCTGGTCTCACCAGGAGCTGGTCCAGGCACAATGACTCAGTGTTCTCCTGTGCTGGCCAGCAGGAAGCAATGGCTGGGTGTGAGAAAAGAGACTACCCCATTCTGCATCATGCAGCTTAAATGGAGTTCAAAGAGTTACCTACCCAAAGTGAAGTGGCAGCTTTCCATCTCCCTGGTGTGCAGCAAAGAATGCAAAGATTCATAAGTACTTTGAGTCTCCAGTGAAGGCAGGCTTCCTCTAATAATTCAAAAACATCCTTTCCCCATCAAGAGAGCTGAAGAAAATGGCAACATAGTCTAGTCTTTACATTTTGGACTCAAATAATTGTCATCTAAAGTCTTTTGTAAATACATATCCCAAACATATAGCCTCAGTTATTCTCTTCTGGGCTGTGGGATTCCAGAGCATTTCAGCCTGCAGAGTCATACAGCAAGGGAGAGGCAGCAAATAATATAGTCTTCAGCTAAAAGGTCAGCCATCTTCACCTTGATCAGGCTGTCTTACAAGGTGACATTCAACTGCACAAGAAAAGGACTCCTATTCTTAGAGTAATTAATCAGTTATATATGCCTCCTATAAAATTTAATGTACCTCCAAACCTGAAGACTTATTCTTATCACCAAAAGGACACCAAACCAGAGCCCAAAACCTCCCTTGCCACAAGCTAGACAATTGTTTCAGTTTTTTTATGCTTTCAGTGTTTCAAAGCCCTGATTCAGCTTCACCACTGCTTCTTGGTAAGGATGTGCTGCAGTGACTCCAGGTATTGAAGTACACAATAGGCACTTTGAGGAAATTCTGGAATGTGGAAAGGGAAAGTCAGTGGAGAGTGATTTGACTGTGTTTGCTCACAAACCAAAATTACTGAGATTATTAACACTAGAGCAGACTATGAAGAGTTATAGAAAAGCCTAATAAATCAGACAGTGCGAGATTAGGTTTGTTGTAGATAAGAAGAGGTGGTCTCACAGGAACAATTTGAAATTACCCATAAACATTGATTTCTAATCTATATGAAGTTTCTTAGGAAAAGTTTAAGCATGACCTTCATCAGTTTAAAAAGGATGTGCAGAAATGCAAATGGGATACTCATATGTACTGAGAAGATGAAAAGATTGTAAAATATTGCAGGGCTAATTGAAGTACATGTTTTCTACTAGTATATTCCACCTTTACTCTGGAATTCAGAAAAAAACACCTGTTTTCTCCTGAAATTACAGACTTGAAGGAGATTAGATGATTTAGATTAGATGATTTGCCCAGAAAGAGGGCAAGAGATAAGAAAAGGCTCCCACAGAAGATAAAAAGATCTGAGGTAAAATTAGACCAAACATTTGGGGATAGCAGCAGTATATGGGACATCAGGAAAGGGATCATATTCAAGTAGCTTTTTTATCTTTCCGAATAATGTTTTATTTTCCATTGTGGGATCTGTGAGGAAAATTACAATTCAATGCAGTGAGAGAAGTGATAGAAGAGCCTATAGCTCCAGACAGAACTATGCTTATTGTTTTACAAATTTTGTTACAAGTATGCACTGTGTTCGTGGTGTAGAAATGCAATGAACTACAGCTGCCACTACTTCAGAGCTCAGCTCTTCATACAGGAGAACATCCTCTAGAGATCATCAGATTATGTTGACTATTTGGCTGTTCAGTCAAAAAAAAAGCCAGTCTTTTGACTTTTACAGGAGTGTGACTTGTATTTCTCCACTGCATCAGTTTCTGATGTTTGTTCATATATTTTGTATCCATATTTCAAGGGTGGACTTCCCTGCAGGGCACTTGTGCCAAAGTTTACAGCAGTGTGAGCACATGTAGTTTTTTAAGGATCTTGAGTTTATCTGTTTTGAAAAATAGGAATGGCATTCAAATCCAGAGATAGTGAGCATCAGAGATTTTTTTTTTCCTGTGGATGCAATTCATAGAAATCTCCCATAGATAGTCCACCAAACACAAATATTCCTGTGCCAAAGGGGGAAATCACTAAGACAAAAAGCTACAAAAATATTAAATAACAAAAAAATGTGCAATTGATCATAATTAGCCATTCTCATAACAGGAGAAAGACAAGGCAGTGAGACGGCACAAGAACTAAAACCAAATATTTAAATGCTAAATAAAACTTCCCTTACAACATATTGTGGCAAGTCTGAAGAAGGGCAAAGAAGTTGATGAAGGGTGTAAAACACACAAGTATTTTGGGGAACATCTGAGGGAGCTGGGGCTGTTTAGGCTGGAGAAGAGGCTCAAGAGGGACCTTATTGCTCTCTACAACTACTTGAAAAGAAGGCTGTAGTGATGTAGGGTCAGTCTCTTTTTCCCAGCTAACAAGCAATAAAGCAAAAGAAATGGACTCATGTTGTACCAGGTAAGATTTAGGCTGGATATTATGAAAAAAATCTTCACCAAAAGGGTTGTGAGGCGTAGGAACAGGCTGTCCAGAGAAGTGGTGGAGTCACCATCCCTGGAGGTATTTAAAACACGTGTAGGTGTGGCTCTCAGGACATGCTTTAGTGGCAGACGTGGCAGTGCTGGTGTAATGGTTGGACTTCATGTTCTTAGGGGTCTTTTCCTACCTAAGCAATTCTTTGATTCAATGACTCTATGTAATTAGCCCGTTGAACACACTCCCACAGGATATTGTACTATGTAGTTCAGTGAATACAAATGCAGGTATTCCTTGTTTTTAATGTACCCAAGGCAAACACCATTTCTGGATTTTAATACGTCAATAACCAGCTCGAACTTGTGCTGTTAATCCCGCTGAGTATGTCCCACCCAACACAGACACTGCAACTGTTTCCAGTGTATAAGTTCAGTGTCAGAGCCTTTTATATTAACTACCCTCAAACACATGTTTTTGGGCCAGGGAAAGTGCTGCCAGTGTGGCAATTTGCACCTCCCAAGATCCCAGTAAGAATAATTCCTTCACTTCTTCTCTCCCTACATCAGTTATTCAGGAAGACACCTATTTCCCTATCATAATAATTCCAGTCAAAAACTTTTACCAAGCTGTTAAAATTTTGATCTTTCTTCTTAAAAATATACATCCATGTGAAAAAAAGAGCTATTAGCTGAGTGGTAATAACAGGTAGGAAAAGAACAAGAACTGTTTCTTCTTTTGTCTTTCACTTAAAGCTTTCTAATTTTAAACAGACTGGCCAGCTATGCTTGTTATTTTTTAGCCATAAAGGAAGTTGGTTCAAGGTATGTCAGCATGATAGGTCTTGCCTCCATTTAGGCTGGAGGTAATACCTTTGAAGAATTCTTTTAATAGAGAATGACAATTTTAGTGTTCAGAAGTATATATGGTCTTTAAACTCTCTTTTTCTGAATTCTAATGGCTGCCTTGTTGGCAGGGATGTTTGTTAGGAGGTGTTCACCATTCTGATCTCCATCTCACAAAGCCAGAGGCCAACCCAACAGCTGCATGTGTGGACTGTTTTAGTTCATATAGTGCTTCAATAAAACCAAACCAACCAATCAAACAGCAAAAAAACCAAGCCCCACAGAGGTGCATGTGCTCACACACACACACAAACAGATCTACAGCAGCTCATTTCACAGAAGGCAAGGCAAGCTTAAGACTGATTAAAAATTTTAGGAGATTCACCATTATTTATGCTCTCAGCAAAGGCAATCACCAGCACTCAGCAAGAGCCTTTCTCTGCACATCTCAAATCACCCTAGGGTATGATATCATGCAATTCAAAATGTACATAAGTTCTGCACCTTCTCCAATAGCACCTGGAGCTATCAATGGCCAAAAGTTAGTATTGGACTGATGCTCTAGTACTAGGCAAAAAAACTACTCTGATATTTCAGATCATCCAATGTATTTTAAATTTAACCAGCAAAAGATACTTGAAAGAAAAAAACGCCAACTCACCATTCTGGAAATTAACAGCTTTTCCCTAGGTCCAAATTATGGTTTTGTTCAAGACATCAGTACTGTTGAAGGAGCACTTTTTCCTGCTCTAGCTTTGAAACGCTCTGGCGTGCTCAGGGTTCAGGTGGTGCTGGAGCACACCTGGCGAGCCTCCCTCTTCGGAGTGCTGAGCAATGCCTGCTGGAATGTGCAGTCTAGCAGGAGCCCAGCACTGCTTGTTCAAACAGACAGGCGTGAACCATGGGACTACATTACCCATAATTGCCCTGTGCTGGTTTATGATTACACCTGAAACCACGAGAGGTGGTGTGGAAGTTTCACCTTAGGGGGGAGAGAGATAAGCAGAGGAGAATGCTCCTTGTGTGCCAGTGGAACAGACCAAGGATTTTCTACTTCACACACCATATTGCAGATAGACTGAATTGCTGGGAGGAGTTCAAAGAGTGGCCTTCTGATTAAGGCCAAGTTAGAAATAATTAGATTTACTGGCAGTGAATACAGTGACTGAAATTGCTTGAACCTGTATGACCGGTTTAGGCATCTCTGTGTATGTCAGAGAATCAGACAACTGGATATAAGGAAGCAAGTGAAGGAGGGGTGGCAGCAGCCTGGCATACCTACAGAGGAGGGAATACAGAGACATTTGGCAGAGTGAGGAGGAAAATGTTCCTGTTTAGCCCCATGTCCTTTAGCAAATAGCAAATTTTTCCCATATGTTATATTGCAGGTGTTTTTTCCAGTGATTTAAGGATTTCCTAGAGTAAAGTTTAGAAGGACAAAAGTTACAGGAACAGAGAGATAAGAAAACGTGACAGAAATGTCACAGGGACTTGGATAAGGGATTATTTGCCTATCCTGTTTTTATTTGCTAGCTGTGGATTATGATGCAGGACTCACAGCTGAAACCCACCTTTCATGGAAAGAGGTTTCACTGGCTTGCTAAACTTGCATCCAAAAAGTCAAAGTATAACTCAGACAGGATAAAAGAAATAGAGAAAGGCAGAATCCTGTCTGTTTATGAATGGTGTTAATTGGTGGGCAATTCCCAGCAAATAAGTAACCTGCCAAAATAAGTGGTTATGTTTGATATGACAGCAAAGTAGGGTGAAACTCAGCAAATAGTTTAATCCTGAAGAAACTGAAGTTGAAATGGCCAATTATTTCAACTAAATGTTCAGTCCATTACAGCACCATTCAGACAACTGAATGCTTTCTCTCCTATCCAATCCAGAAAACCCACCTCACCATATATGACAAAGATGAAAAAAGAGATGCCCCATCGCCACACGATTTAAGCAACCAGACAGGTTTTTGAGAGAGATTTATCCTGCTGTCAGAAGCAGGATCTTGGAGTAATATAGCCTGGTTATTCACTCTGTGCTAAAACTTCTAGTTACAGAAAAATTAGGTGATTTCTATGACCACTGCTTCTCTAAAGGCATAGTTTGGAAAATCAAGAACTGGAAATAGAAAATGTAGGACAGACAACCCTGTCAGATACCAGGTGTAGAAGGGAGAAATTTCCAGTGACATTTAGTGGCTTACTCAGAGCTATTAAGAAATTGAGTATTTAATTTTTGTTTTGTGTTTTATTTTCTGGGTTTTTTGCGTTTTCTTGAGGTAGGTTTTGTCTATCATGTGTGTCTAATACTAATGACAATGATATTCCAAACCAATTGAAATTCACTGTCATACTAATATAATCTAATAATAAATTAAGATCTTGGTGACCTGAACTCCAAATTTCAATCCCTTTTCTGTTATCTCAGACTACTCTTTAAAATTTCTGTATAGGTGAGATACTTTTCCTAAGCTTCATTTCTCTGAATGGACCATTACCTCATAAAGGAAATGCTGGTTAAAAGTAGAAGTATTTTCATAGCCAGATCCATTCTTCTGAATAAAGAATTTAAAAAATAATAGTGGTATTACCTTAAACAGAAAGGCTTTAAGTTTAGGCTAATGATTTTTAACATCTCTTTTTATAGGAATGAATCAAAACTCAATTAAAATATTATCCCTCCCAGCTGTTTCTCGGGTAGAAAACGAGTTTAGAACCCGTAAAGCTGCATTTGGGACTCTGGTGATTCACATAAAGCATCTACAAGATTTGAGTTCATTTCTGAGACTCATAAAACTATAGAATCATAAAATTATTTGGGCAGACATCTTGCACTAGATCAGGTTGCACAAAGTCAGGTCCAACCTGTCCTTGAACATTTCCAGGGATGGGGCATCCACAACTTCTCTGGACAACTTGTTCCAGCACCTCACCATCCTCTCAGTATGGAATTTCTTCCTAATATCTAATCTAAATTTATTCTCTTTCAATCTAAAGCCATTTTCTCTTATCCTATCCCTACATGCTCCTTTAAAAAGTCCCTCTTCATCTTTCTTGTAGCATCCCTTTAGGCACTGGAAAACTCCTAACTACAAAAGGGCTCAAGTATTAACATAGTTTATCTGGGTTTTCCCTACAAGGGTGACCATCTATTACTTCCCACATATTTATTAAAGTCTGCCACTTCTATTTTGTTGCATAATAAAGTTTACCTTCAAGGCATCTAAACCAGGTATTTAAAAGACAGCACTGCATAGTCTGCTACCACTCCATAAACAGTTCTGACCAGTCAGCTTTCATTTCCAGACTCCTCCAGAGTCTGGAAAGGGACATTTCCAGAAACCCAGATTCTACAACAGCTTTTGTATGAACATCATTTGATGAGACACTGCAGTTTTCTGCAGTTTGCCTTGTTTTCAGAGTGAAGTCTTCCAGAAAGGGATTTAGATTCTTAGGCCTTAGGAATGCTAAATAGTATGTGGACAGTTAATAAGCACTTTCATAGGTTTAATTAACTGCTCTGGTTGTACATGTATGCTGTACACACAGACAAAACCAATAGCAGATGCTGACAGGTTCACCTGGTAATATTTTTTTTTAAGTTTATCCCACTTCTCAGATATATTTCTGTCATTGAAATCAGTGGACTTTAGGGAGAAATCTCTTGGAACAGAAGAGGGACAAATGAGGATACTTCCAAGATGGGAAGTTTGGAAGCTTGGAGGACATGTATATGATTAGCCCTGGATGAAATCCATACAAGGTGGGTCAGTCCATGTGAGCCCAGAGAAAGGACAGCAATAGCAGCAGAGCTGGTCTCCAGCAGCTGCCAACTCCAGGGCAAAAGCAGCACCACAGGATACTTAACCTCACTTTGGAGGAGGGTGAATGCCACCAAGGCACATCCTTTAGCTTTTGCAACCTTACTGGTAGTGGTGGCAGGATCCTGGAAAGTTTAGGAGCATGAACAATCACATGCTGGTTTGAAGTAACACAACATGCATGGGAAGTGGCAGCCATATCTTTGCTTCTTGTCTGATGACCATATGTGTTTTCCCCTTCACTGATTTTGTATTTAAATAACTGCATATTTTAATGGTTAAACCTAGCAATGACTGTAGGGTCAAAGGGCACACTTAGGTTCTGTGTATAAACATATTTTATTTACTTGCAGCAGATGGAATAGCTGGGGAAGAAAGCAGCATATGCTCTTAGACCTGCTGCAGTTTTTATCAGAATAATGAGAAACACCAAGGCCTCACTGCACATTGTGTATCATTCTCTTCCCATTTGTTTCAGTTGTTCCTAAAGCTCATGAGAAAACAAATACAAACTCCTTGCCCATCAAGACATTAGAAGTGGGGCACCATTAACCATAGGCTACGTGACAGTTACCTATATAATTATTTCCAGAACAAATTAGCTGTGGTCACTACACTATGATTTATGATTGCATCTGGGAGAGGAGAAAAAGTTCAGTGTAAGGACATTCTGGATATAAATAATCCAGTCAGACATGGTCAAATATATTATTCTTCTCCTTCCCCTTCCTGCACATTGTACAGAAAACTTCCCTGGCAGAAAATATTTAGGCCAAAGATATTTACACAAGAGGTGGGCACTTGGACATTCCTCCCAATAAAATAACAATTAATAACCAAGAGAAGCGTGGGGGTGAAAACTGGTCTTCTGACAGGTCTATGCTAGAAAATAATAATACACTAATGCTGGAAAAAGCAGTTATGGCTGCTTTTACTGACTCCAGGCCTCTGAGTATATCCCATACAAAAAATCCCAGCAAAAGCACTCCTGCCAGTTCTGTATCACATTAGGGCTCTTGCCAGTATCAAATGCTGCCAAAAATCACATTCTTAAGAGATATGACTTACACTAACACACGTACCTAAAACAAAGGAGGCTTTACAAACTCCAATGAATACTCCACCCAGGCAGGCAAACCCACTTTTCCTGATAAATAGTGAACCAAAGGAATCAGTAACATTATTTTACCTGGTTTCTGAAGGGCAAGATATAGTTCTGGGCAATGTTAAACATCAAAAAAAAGAAGTCTCAAAGTGTGTTGTATCCCCAGCATGCTATCTTTTAAACTTTAGGGAAAGTGAAGATTTGGTTTAAAAAAATCTGTGACATCACACTTTAATGAATACATAGAACTTGTGGCAAAAGTACCACAATATGTAAGGGAAGCTGCAGCCAAAGCACAACTCCTACTGAAACTGCTGAAGGCAGCAGCATACCAAACTGAAACAACACTGTGAATCAATGAAATTTGTAAGATACTATATTGGACAGGAAAAGCTATATCTGTACTTAGTAGATCTGCTTGCACTCTGAAAAAAAAAAAAATTTAATCATTTCTCCATGGAAATCTGGACCAAAAACTGAAATGTGGGATTGATTTCTGTGCAGGTTTTGGGTTTTGTTTGTTGGATTGGGATTTTATTTTGGCTTGTTTTGGTTTCTGTGGTTCTTTGTTTTGGTTTGGTTTTTTGTTTGTTTGTTTTTTTGGTTTTTATTTGGTTGGTTTTTTTTGTTTTGTGTTTTGGGGGTTTTTTGTTGATTTTTTTTCAGGGGGATTTTGTTTGTTAGATTTGTGGGTTTTTTCTTTAAAAGAGCTCCCAGCTCTATAGATAGCAAAATTGTTCTGGTTTTCATATATCAACAACTCAAAGAAAATCATTTTTTTCCCCTAGTATTTATCTTAATGAAGGAATGAGTATACTATGTCGTAATAGTGATGGAACATGAAATTATATTAAAAGGAGAACATTTATTTTGATAACAAAAACTTTAAAGAGGATCATTCAATCAATGATAAATTAGCTGGCAAACTGGACTGAAGAATATCACAACAGGGACATTCCTGAATGGTGAGCATGTGATTGCCAAAAGGGACTTGGAGGAAGAGCTCTGAATATGGTAGAGAAAGATCTCTTTTCTCTTGAAATAACAAGTGGGCTGGAACTTGTGCCCTAGGGAAAGAATCACAAGATATCTTTTGTACCATTAAAACATTTATTTCCTCTTTGTAACCAGCTGTTTAACTTGGTTAGCTGCTAAATTACTCTATGCAAAGTGTGTTCATAAAACAAAGTATTTTTTTTTGTTTATACCATTTTCATTCTGTCACTAGCAAACTTCTCTCTCCCACAGCCAAATCTGTGGCACTCTGCAGGGAAGGTTCACTTAGTCCATTCTTACAGAGAAAAGATACAAAGAGACCTCGAAAGACGGCAACCAAGTTTGGCTTGAGCTTACCAACTTGAGCTACGTCTTCAGTCAGTAAAACAAAGGCAAAGAAAAGACCCCCATGGCCCAAACAGTGTTTTGCAGAGACCACTCCTGAAGTCCTTGAAGTGATACCTCCAGACCCAAAGCAGAAGCAGCAGCAGAGGGCAGGGCCACATGGCACTTCCTCCTGTAGCATTAGACTGGGCAAAACAATAACATCCTTCAGGTTGGGAAAACCTTACTTCACTCCTAGCTCCTCATTAAATCCCACTTCACTTATATTACATGTCACCAAGGAAAATATTCCATGTGACAGTAAATAAAAATCTGCAGGCAAAAGAATGGAGTCAGGGCCAAAAAGTTCATGTCTTAAATAGCAACGAGCAGGGAGGCAAGAAAAATACTGTTCTATGTCAGATTTTCTTGTATTATATTTCTAGAAATTATTATCGCACTGCACTCAGCCACACTTGAGTAGAATATAGTTGATTATTAGAGGAGAAAACAAGATTTTTTTTGTTACTTTTAGCCTGATTTCCTCAGGAAACAGGGACTACATGATTATGCCATTTCTGTATAAGATTCTAATTGATCCTCACCGCTAGTTTGTATTCATGAGCCAGGTCAACCTAATGCAGGAACAGAAGTCTCAGACTGGGTGGAACACTAGGTTTCATGAAAAGGCTCATCCAAGTGAAAAAAAAGGCTGAGAATATCTGTTGAGGAAAGGTTCCTCTATTATTAAACCACAGAGACTCAAAGAATATTACAAATGAAGGAGGGACTGAAACCAAAGCACAAAATCCAGAGAAGGTTTCCTTTTTTAACAGGAAAAAATCCAGTTCAAAACAGAAATTCATAAGAAATTTGAATCCTAAAGCTGCTCTTGCTCATAGGAACACACTGATATCAAAAGCCAGAATCTGATCTCATTGAAGATCCCCAGCAGCTCTGCTGAATTAACTAGTAGGTGGCTCGCTTTGACTGTATACATTGTCAACATGGACCTGTTTTTCAGCAATGAGTACGTTAAGAACTTGAAAATCTGGCCATGGGTGCCTCACTCAGGGAGTCAGGAGATACCTGATGCCCTTGAAAGACAAGCCTTTGTTTATGTGCCTGTATGGAAAGCAGATGCTTCTGAAAATCAGATTTAAGACATCAGGGTAAGACCTGAAATATGTGTTGTAGCACCATTAAAAACTTAAACTGCTTTTCTTCATGTTAGATAGGTGTTGAAAACTCATGTAAATATTAATAGTTTCATGTTCTCTATGCCATTAAAGCTGAAATTAAGTACTTACTGGTTTGTGTTTCTCCTTTTTGATTCAGCTTGATAAAAATGCAGTTTTGGAAAGGCTCAAAGGTATTAAGTTTTTTGGGTTATACCTTCTTATCAACTTGAATAGTTATTTTCTAAATATCTATGAACTGCATCATAATTATAATTTTCACCTGTAAATCAGCTATTCAACTCTTTAAAACATATTTTATCTCTACTACTATAGTAACTAATAAGCCCAGAAGACCTAAAAACCGCAAATTCATTGTTTTCTTCATTGTAAAGCGAGAGTTAGTTTTTGGGCTTTACTCCTCCATTTGAGAACCTTTCCTCAGTTTAGTAGAAAATATTTCTCCCAAGTTTAAGTATGCTTTAGCCTGTATTAATAATAAACCCAAATGCAACTGTTTTTATGAGTTGTGGTCTAAAGAGCTGATGAATAAGATGTCAGTCAAGAAGCTGTGAGTGGATCTAAAAGCTGATTTCTTGTCCCTTCTCACAATTACCTGGCCTCCTTAATTCAACAGCACGGTGCTGCTCGCTGTGACATATCCTTGAAACGTGATCTGCTAGAATAAGCCAGGAGACGGCATATATCTGCAATGACAGAAACAATACTCTAAGGTTACAACATTTGTGACCTATCATATCCGGTAACTTATGTCTAACACCTTAAGTATTCATTAGTCATATTTACTGTGTGGCACGGTAGATAAAGAAGTGTAAAGGTTACTGTGTACAACTAGAAATAGGAGTTAGGCTTTCAATATTGTCTGTAGTATAAAAAAAAAATTATCTTTACAACTCTCATAGAATTGTATGAGATACCTGGATTGATCATATTTTATTTAGCAGTTACTTACACATCATTTTTGAAGATTAAAAAGGTCCTGGGTTTGGTTGCATTTTGCTTAGATAATTTGATCTTATTTATTTTTGTAGTAACTCTAATCAGTTAAAGTTCTACTATGCCTTTGTCACATGTTTGTGATACAGGATTGTGCATCTGAGCTCTTATTTTTTGTGCATTCATTTCCTGGGAAAAAGCACTCCATTTCTCAGGTACATCAAGCAAAATAATTTTTTTTATAAAAATGCAAAGAAGAAAAAAAACCCCACTGATGCTCAGGGTGTTCAATTGGGCTTTGGAGCCAGCAAAACATCAGTTAATCTTGTTGATATATATTTAACCATGTAGTTTGGTGGTTTGTTCTTTAGTAACGGTGTTATCATACTTACGTTGCATATGCTTTTTTCTGAGCCAGAATCTGAGCTCTGGAGTATGTGTCTTTCAGGTTCACAAGCAATCAGTGCTACATCATCCTGATAATTCTCTCACCTTATAATAAATGAAATGCAATTTTCAAAAAGCTCTACAAACATCCACCTGACCTGAAAAGACTACTTCTGTAACTGGAACTTTTTTCATGTAACAAGGAATTTCTCATGCACTGTGGGTGTATCACAATTACTCCTAACTCAATGACCCCACTCCTTTCAGAAAAGGCCTGGCATTTTCATCCTTGCAACTTCAAAGCAGGCTTTAATTCCCAAGTGACCTCACAAGGTTAATCTGAAGCTCACATAAAGGCCCAGAGACAGTCTTTAACGTTGCCTACCAGATGGGAAGATCATTTCTGTCTCTCTTAGGAGTAACAGGGCAGGAACCCAAGAGCATTTCAGCTGAAAAGTAGCTCTGAGACCTGGCCAGCTCTGGGCAGAACTGCTGTTACCTCTGTACCCATGGTACTTCAAAGAGAGCCTCTTATTCAGTAATACCTTCGGTTGCCTCTGATTACCATAATGACTGTAATTAATGCCTACACCCCTAGAGCAGTGTGTGCTGGTCCAGCAGCCCTCCACCCATGGCTGGCACCCCCAGTCTTTTCCTGCAGCACACAAGGCAGTGGCTGCTAAGCACTCCCTGCCTGTACTGACACTTTTTGCACTGAGGCTGCTAATATGTGAGTAATGGAAATGCAAGACAATATTCTGACTGCATCTTCCAGTAACTTCACATTTCTCTTTGTTGCTCTTCTCAGGCTTTCAAAGGTTCAGACTAAAAATTATTTTCCAGGTTAGAGAAAACCTACAAGGTGCAATAAACAATAGGATTCAAGTACAGCATATGCTGAGAATGCAGTTATAAAAAAAAGTAATAATACCAGATCTGCTGGTAATCAGGATAACTCTTCTGAAATAAATGGAATAATTCCAGTTTTCATTTTCTGAGGATCTGATCCCTACCAAAGCTGTTAAACATGGAACATCACCTCAGTACACTAGGTGCCTGTTAACTGAAAGATGTGGAAATAGAAGCATATTTGGTTTAGAGGTCTTTATGGGACCTGTTCTGAAAGGCAGGTCTCTGCAAATCACTGAATATTTTGAGCACTGACTAGCTCAAGGGAGTGCTCACTCAAAAATCTTGCAAGGTTTGTTCCTCTTGCCTTCATTTTGAATGCAATGGTTTATCTTCGTTGACACCTACAGGAGCAGATAAAATCAAATAATGAACTGCTTTAAGCTCCTTGAAATGATATGGGTAGTTTCAGTAAACATTTTCCATCAAAATAACAACCAATGCTTAACCTGGCATCTTCCAGTGTCACACGCAATTCTTTTTGGTTTTTAAATCCATTGCAGTGAGGAAGCCATGATCATTCAGAGGCAATCAAATTGCAGTTCTGCTGATTGTGGTGTTAACAGCTGCAACTTTGAGCACTTCAGACAACTTTTGAATTTCGATCAGCAGTGTTGCTGCCTTGTGGTTGAAAGTTCAGTAGGAACTGGGAATAAAAAGGGTTGTAAAAGTACCTCAAAATGGTAGAGAAAAAATAACCGTTGCATTTCAGTAAATGCATGCACCAAAGTTAATCAGTCTAAGATAGTTTGGAGTAACTGCATCACAGAGGATCTATGAGGATTCCCTTTGCATGCACTTCTTGCTGGACTTCAAAGATGTGCACAAATTGGATAGTGATGCTGCCATACTTCAGCAAAACATACAGACTACAGTAATGCAGATGCAAAAACATGTATGAAATGCTCATAAACACTTGCACATGTAAAACCTTATATTTTTGCTTTTATATTACTAACTACTCATTTCACTTGGTTAGTTTACAGGCATTTTGGACTTAATTCCTAAATATAAAAATAATTTTTTGGAATAGGGGATCATTTTGTCACGTTATTAGCAGTGGACAAGTTTAATCATAGCAAAATACTGTTCAAATATTAATCTTTTAAGTATGAGGAAAAAGAAAAACTAACAAAACAGAAAAAAGGTTCAGGGACTAGTCTTCCTGAAGAGTGTCTTGAAATGGATTTTTCAACATCTGCAAGCTGTAAGTGATAATTTTTTCCCTCATAAACATGTAAAATCATATACAAGTTCAGTCATGATTGTTAAATTGTGGCTCAAAGACACAGTTCATTATGATGAAGAGAGTATTTAAATACGCCCACAAAGAGTGCTCATTACCAGTGCCACCAGGCCCTTTGTTACAGCCTTTGCTGCTTTTGAATACAGACACTGTAGCTGTTTGTTTGAACAAATATACATATTTCTGATCTGACATTAACAATCTTTCTGTGAGCTCACACTGTCTTGCAACAGGTGCGACCCGTGAAGCCTCGCACACTTGAGAGAGGCTGAGGCTGGTGTGTGAATCCAGGATCCTGTTCCTTGGTAGCCTGGGCCACATCTCCTGCCCTGGCCATGCATTGCCTTCACTCTGCTCTTTTACCAATGTTTATTTGCTGACCAGCTGCACGTAGAGCATTTTATTGCAGAACAGCAGAGCAAGCTGGGTTGCCTCTTGTGACATGACTTCTTCCAGGACACATTTCTCTGGTCAAAACAGTGCCAGATACCAGCCCCTTCAACTCAATCTCACTTCCTTCTTTCCATTATCCAGATCTTCCTCACGCACTGAATTGGACAAATTGTGACCGGAAAAATACTAATAGAATTATAAAATCTGCCAATCAAAGCTGTATTCAAAGCCATTCATCTAAAGCACATCTGCATGTGTATTTCTATTAAGTTTATGTGAATGACCAGATCTTCTTCAACTGGTGCCTCTTCTGTTCAAAGTTTGACCAACTGTTGGACATTGGGAAATGTATTTATGAGCCAAAGAAAAATGTCATAAAATACTTTGATGAATTTGAGTGTCTAGTTTTGTCAGACACATTTTCCTTTGAACTTTCCTCTTCCTTGGAACCTCAGGCACTTTCAGAAATTCCTAATTTGACAACTTTTTGTGAATTTGCCTTTGGCAAATCATTCCTGCCAAAATGTCTGTGGCAGTTCAGAAATTACACCCTCCACAGATTTTTATCCTTGCTTCTTTGCCAAAGATTCTGTAGCTGGAGCTATTCTAGCATAATATATCAAGTGAATGCTCCTCATAGCATACATAATCTGAAACTTTACTTTGAAAAAACTCCTACTGCAGGCCCATTCTGCCATGTGAAATACAAGGTGCTAAGCTTTGCTTGATATCTTACTTCTAGATTTCAGGAGTGGAGACAAGATTTGTCTTCTTTTGCTGTAACTTGCACTGGAAAGACCTACTGTCTTTGGAATTTTTCCATATAACAAAGTATGAAAGAAGGTGAGTTTTAAAGCTCACAACACTTTTCAATGAGATCAAACAATCATTTTAAATTCTTTCTTTGTATGTGTCCAAGTTTTCCTATTGTGACTTGTTCTAGTCAGCTCAAAAATTAAAACCACTTCTCCTCCACACATATGTTATCCTTTTGGTCAAATTCCTTATATCATCGTCATGACCTTTTTATTTATTTGGCCTACAAAATAATATCTTGCTTGTGTAACTTAAAATTTTATAGTTTGTTAAACTTCCACAGGGTTGTCACATACAATAACAGTATTTTTACAGTTTATAATAATTCCAAGCACGGGCATTACAATGAACAAACAGAGCCTTTGCCACCTCCATTTTGCTACCCATGTCACCAAGCTCTCAGTAGTACTGGAATCCTTACAGAAGTTTCCATGAAAAGTGTTGAGTCTCAGAGCTGAAATATTAGAATTTTATCACAACAACTTCTCTTCATTGAGTAATCTTTAAGACTCCATATGAACTTGTTATTATCCATTTGGGCTCTAATAAAGCCAGTTATCTTTCCTGGGAAAGTTTGCTCTGTCATCTACCATAACCAGATATCATTTACAAGAAACCATTGCAAGATCTTATGATCCATGATTTCTGTTGTCTAATTTTGAGTAACTGGAACTGTACATTTGCTTTTACCCTTTTTCAGTGCTTGTAAAGCACTGGGATCACATCTGCTTGCAAAAAGCAGCTGAAACAAGTTGTACTCAGCTTCTGAGAGACAGGAGTGTTTTCAGGTTATTTAATACAGTGACCATGCAATGAAAATCTTTGTCTTACAAGATTAATACTTAGAATTTTGCTACAATTTTCCTTTTTCATTCTTTTTTCACTGAATACTGAAAATTTATCAAGTCACTGGTATTCCTTGTGGTTGTTTGAAAAGTAAGAGTTTCAGTGCTTCAAACTTTTTTTCTGATTAATAATACATTTACTTGTCAAGTAAAAAAATACATTTTCATTATCACGTTAATAATACATTTGCTTGTCAAGTAAATGTATTTAATCATATGTTATTCTCAATTAAAAGCTGCATGACCATAGAGATGGAGCACATGGTCACAGACTTTGAAATATAAACCCTGAAAATATTGAAATTACAGTGAGCAGAGAAAGAGTTTCATTTCCCTGAGCCGCATGGCAGGAAATGCTTTAGTGATCTGTGATAAAATGTTTCAACTGTTTTCCTGGGATCAAGCACTATTTTTATTTGTTTCAGGTGCTGATAAGTACAGGCCATTACTGCATCAAGAAGAAAAGGCTTACATTTGGTTAGAAATATAATTCCATTTTTTAATAAAAGCATTTAAAATACACGCAATTTTAAATATATTTCATCTTATCTTCAGGAAAATATTATATTTTCTCATTATTTTGTTCACATTTCTAAAAATATATAGACCTCCAGATAAATTAAACTATCTAGCTGAACTTGGATTTCTTTTTTAACTGTTGTTTATAGAGCAATCTGAAATTCAGCAGAATGTTGAATGGAAAGTCAGAAAGTTCAGCTTGTCCTAGAAGGCAAAAAAAGAGAAAAACAGTTAAATACATTTACAGGAAACAGTTTTTTTCTTAAAAAAATAATTCCTTTAACTCCATAAAAATTATTCTATTTAAAAATATTTCCAAGAGAAATAAAGTAATTAAGCAGACATATTGACTAAAAATTTTGATTTCTTCCTCTATTTATGAATCATCCTAAAATCACAACAGGTTTTGGGAATGTGATACAGATTTTTCAATCATAGTCTAACCTCACCACAAGATCCACTCTGAAGTTCCTCATAGGAAGTTCCAAGTGACATTGGTCAAACTTTCAATAAGTACCAGCCTGGCTGTAAATGCCACTTCATGCTGGATTTTTCAGAAGTAGAAACCATGAAAAGAACTATGTTTAGTAAAACAAACCAACAAACAAACTAACCACAGCCCCTTACTGTTTATTTACTTTTGGATATATCTTGCCAAACACTTCAGGTTCATTTTCATGACAAGCAGCAATACTACCATAAGTGAAATAAGATTCTGTAGCTCTAAACATCAGCAAAACATTAATGAATCAGAGAGATAGAAGTGACATAAAAATATGCTGCCAAATCATAATGTCAAAAGATTTTCTTTTTGTTTAATACTTTGTTAGATATAAAACACTATTGAATGTATTAGATGAGATTTTTAGATAAGAGATTTCCATTAAATAAAGAGAAATGAATTATCCTTTCCTCATTCTATCACCAGGAACCCAGTGGTTTTATAAAGTAAAAAAGTCAGGTTTAAATAGAAAATCTGGTTACATCCATGAAGAATAAAAAGTGTATTTTTCTCCATGTCCCTTTTTTTCCCCTTCTGATTTTTTTACAGTGTCCTTTCTTCAGTTAATATCATGAAGATCATCAATAGTCCACCTATGAAAAATAAAATCTTTACATAGTTCTGTGAGTTCTGAAGTTAATAGAGGTTTAGATTTTGATTTTGAATGTTTGGGTGTTACTGCCATGTTTAGTAATAAACAAAATTCCCACTTCTGCATGCATAACAACTTTATGTATACATTTCAACATTCATAATCTTATAAATTTTTTTGTTGTTACTTTTTCTATGAGAACTTTATTCCAATTACTCATTGGTCAATGGTACTGATAGTATAATTAATTTACCCTTTGAGCATAAAGATTTTAAGTTAAATATATAACTTGAAAAGTTTTCATTTTTTGATGTGTGCATTTACATGCTTTTCTGACGTCATATTTAAGAAAAAAAAAGGGTTCAAGTTCAACTTCTACAGTAACACACATTATTTTGAAAAATGGACTCACTTCTATAACAGATATTACATGGAAAAGTAAACAAAAAATGTGATGAAGTGGTTTTTATCCACACCATATTATGTTCAAATGATTTGAAACAAGAGATTCTTGAATGAGATCTGTATATAAACATTTGAAACCGGAGTGAACAGACAATTTGAAAACAAATATTACTCTAACATCTTTTACAAACATTTCTACTGACAAAACACCTGTGAGTCATATTTTCAAAGCTTTGCAATAAAAAAGCTGCTATAACAGGGCTCTATTCCACACGCACACACAGAAATGCTTGGAAACTCACATTAGTTTGATAGTGGAATAATTCTATTCCAGAACATATTCTTTTGCCAACTTCTTTTTTTTTTTTTCCCTATGGAAACAGCAGAGCTTTCCCCATGAAATACAAGGCTAGAAACACAATGTACTCAATCACCAGAAAATCATGTACATTTTCACAGAGCCTGCTTGTAACAGGCTAATGCAATTAGAAATAAATTATTGATATTTCAGTCAGTGAACTCATATTTTAAATGAAAATTTTATGCTTGTCATTATATGTAAAATACATACTCTTGAAGTAGAAAACAGAAGTAAAAGATGCTAACAAACTTAGAATTTCCAAAACCTTATGAAGCTTTGATTTTGTTTACATAAAACGAAAAGGTAATCAATCTATCTCTGGTTCACGTAATTCAAGGTATTTGCAGACACAAGATTAAGCAAGCAAATGTAAATCAGACGTGTTTGTGCCGTCCAGAGTTTGCTCCAGGATCAGAGCTTTTTAAGAATGCAGCAGAGAGATGCTGCACGCTACAATTGCTTGCAGGTGATGACCTTCAGAGTACCCGGCAGTCCTGGCACGCAGCCACCTCTGATAAACCCTGCAATTTTCTACACAAGTCTGTACTACTGAGATTCTATCAGAAATAGTGCCAACAGGCAAGAAAGAGTCCAGAAAGTGAGGAAAGAATTCTATCAAAATATTTGCCTGGCATTTCTGCAGGAGCCTACACCAAGCTGTAAGATAGGCCTGGAGCAGGTCCTTCCAAGTGTAATCTGTTTCAGAGAAATTATGTGGAATGGTTTATCTGGGAGGGCAAAACAGATACCTCAACAGTTCATTCTAACTTTATGATCCATGAAAATGAAAGATCTCATAAACTTCAGAAAAGTATTTGAGACAAAGATATGGCCAAGCCAATGAAGAAAATTTATAGAGCCAATATAAATATAAATATAAAAGACCAGTTTAATATACTACAGCAAGAGAGACCAGGCCAGGGATGGTTTATAGCACTGTGCTAACACAGCTGAAATGTTTGAGAGAAAGAGATGAAAGATTTTTTAATGGAATGAACGATATAAAAAGGCTTCTTAGGGCTTGTGATAACAAGCTAAGTGAGATACATGAAGAAAAGACTTGCTGCAGAGACTTCTCTTGATAATGCAATTTTTATTTTTCATGCAAAAATTAATAATTAGTCAGCATTTAATTTTTTTTTCCTCCTATTTAAAAAAAGACCTGAGAACCCCCTTGAAATCCCATTGGGCTGCAGAGAATAGTACACAGCCCTAACAATTACTTGAAGACTGATTTTTTTTGCACCAGTATTGTGCTGAACATAATTTATCACTAGGTCCCATAGATATCATTCCTTACCAAACAGGGTGAACACCATAGGCATATAGGAAGGTTTTTCATGGAAGTCATGATATTGCCACAGGCAAAGAAGTGTGGTCCAGAGGGTTGTGGCTGAAGTAACCTCACCAGCTTCAGGGGCCAAAGATGACAAAGGCTGAGGCTCCATTTCCATGATACCTTCTTCCCATAAAATGGAGAAGACCATAGGTTTTGTTAATGATGTTACCCAATTATCCAAGTGAGATGTTGCTAGATATCTTTAAGCAGAGTTTATGCATCCTTTTGCTTCTTTTTCACTCATCATCTTTGATGTTCAGACTGCACATATTGTCTAAAGGGAGAAACAAAAAACCTTTCTTCTTGTTCCAGGGCAGCTTTTCTGGGTTTTCTTTTCATAATACTGACTGAAGATAAAACTCACGGGTTCACACTTGATCACTGCCAGATACACTACAAAAAGCTGCGTCATTTTAGAAAGACTAAAAATACTTGAGGGATGGTTACCTGTTTCAGTTCTGCTTCTGCTGTCTTGTGTAATAATTATACTCCAGACGAAACCCACAGAGAAAAGGAAGAGGATGAGGACGCTTTCAGGGTTTCCTGAAATGTCCCTCACTGGTGGACTTACACCAGGACCTTAAGGAACTTCGAGATCTATTAATCCCATGGGTCATTAAGATCTGGAAAGAAAGTGCCTCTTGGAACAGAGGCAAAAAATTCTTTGGAATCATGTAACTGTGAACCAAAACCAACTTTGCTGAAGTGTTTCCTAACTTCCGAGCGCTTGATTTTGGAACACAAGTTTTCAGTGGAGCAGAGAATGGCAGAGCAGTGAGCACACAAACCACCTCTCTGCAGTCTTAATTAGGTGGAGGCAACGAAGTTTTAATAAGGTATTTGCCAAGCCTCTGTGGGATGTGAATTGTAGCACCTTTTCCTTGTGCTAATGACCCTTGAGACGAAATTACCATTTTCAGGCTGCAAGTAAAGGCTCAGGAAAATAAGTAAGGTGGCCTTATTGCATGTTTGGTTCTTGGATATTTTGTCTATCTCCACCACTCTGAGTTGAATAGAGCTTCCTAGTGCAGTGCAGGACAAGTGACTGTTATCAATCTTCAAGTTTGCCATGGAAAATCAGCACTCTCAGCACAAAAATATGACTTCTGCATGTATTTCAGCAGTCAGTAGGGATGGCTATAGGCCATCAGTAGTCTACACCCACAGGTCTGATATCTATGTTTTGAAATACTTGTGAAGTTAAACAGAACTGCAAAGCTTTGCAGTGTCTATCATCATTAATTGCAGATAAAAAAAAATCATTTTTTATTTAAAAATAAGTGTTCTATTGTGCTTTGTGGAGACAGTTTGTCATTCAGAAATAGGAAGTATTGGTCTTGAGAGCTGATGGTAGCAAGTTAGATTACAACTAAAATGTTCAGTTTTCAGTATGATTAACCCTTCAAAACTTTCCCACTTACAGGAAAATTATTCTACTTCCAGACTTCTTTTGCAGTTTGTCATCCTGCTATCTCCTTTTTTTACAGAGGTCTCAGTGCCAAAACAGTTACACTTGCCAGCTGGAGCTGCTAAAGGTTTTGAAGGCAGATCCCTCATTGAAGTAAAATATTACTGTTTTGAGTGAGGATGATTCTGCATTACACTCTTTATTGTCTAGAATCAAACCATGGATAAAAGTAAACTTACTATAAATCCACTTTGACTAAGATGCTTACTTTCTTTTCAAGACCTCATCAAAGGAAGTAATATACAAAAGAGGTTTTCAAAAAGAACTTAAATTCCAGGTTACTTTTGTCATTGGAGTGCAAAACAATGAAGAGTGGCTTTACCTTGGAGAGAAGCTTTTTCTTCTCAGGCTCTCCAACATACAAAGGAAGAGCAGCTATTCCCAGTCAGCTGTCTGGCTACTCAGCCTGTAACACGGGGCAAGAAGAAAAGTGCATTACAGTCCCAAGAATACATATTAGTAATGCTTTACAGTCATGATGTCTGTCAATTCAATGTACAATTCAGTCTGTCCCTCCAAAATACAACCAGACACAAAATGAAAGTGAAACAGGTCCCAGTTCTCTCTAGAGTGCACATTGTTTCTTGTGTAATTTTTAACCCTAGAAACAGTAAAAACCTAGAGACTACAGATTCTTTGTATATTAAGCTTTGTGCTTTGGCATATGATCAATATACAGGCGTCTCATACAAAAAATGGACTGACCTTCTGAATAGTTCATAAGATTACTGTAAAAATTCTTCTAATTTTATGTCGGAGCTTTTGCATTTGGAAAACCTTGAATTCAGCATTTGTGTTTACTGTTTCCTATGTTTAATTTGAATTTAAGAAGAAAAAATGAAAAGTCAGTTTTTCTTTGTTGTTAACAGAGTCAAAACCATACAATATAAAAAACTGTGTCTAGGACTCAAGAAAGCTTTGGGATGGGGTTGTTTTGAAAAATTGATCTTTTATCAAGTGACATAACCAATTCTCATAAAGAATTAGAAAAAAACTGGATAGAGATTTTTCAGTTCATTGGGAGAAAAATAGGCAATTCAAATAAATGAGTGACAACCTGCAACAAAGAATGCTGGAACAGTGATTGTACCCTACAGCACACATTTATTTGGCAGAATAAAAAGCACTTACACATTCCTAATGACCAGTATGTCGGTGAACAGTCCTGCAACATACTACATGCTTTAAATTCTCAACAAAAATAGTGGAAAATGAATGAAGGTTCAAACCTGTATACATCTAACTTATTTTTTTTTTCAAAAGATATAAATGCTTTCTTCTTTTTTTTTTCCCCCTAAAAGGATTTCAGTAGTATCTTCTAGGAGTATATTACCTAGCATATTATTCATTGTATGGAGAGCACGAGCCTGGAATCTGAGACCTTACTTTGCTCCAGATTTTCCAATATAACCTTGAAGAAGTCAGATTCTTTTTAATTTATTTTTTTTTAAAAAAACTAACTTTTGAATGCCAGACCTTATTCTCCCTTCTCTATTTTCAGTACTGCTTTTTGGCACATAAAGTAGAGATAAAAAGATTTTTCCACCTTACAGATCATTAAAAAAAAAATTAAAAATTAATGCATTCAGATACTGAAGAACTTTTTAATAAGGCTGTTAATGAAGTATTATAGATGTAGTCTGCATATTTCTTGATGGGAAAAAATGATGAAATTATACAATCTATAATTACAGACTTGTCAGTCTGTCTTTGAGACCAAGACACTGCCAGTAAATTAAGATACTTAGAATTTAATATATGATAACCACTAAAAAAACTAGGCTACTTTTAATTGTCATGACAGGCCTCTTTAATCAAAAAATTTTGAGAGATCTAAAATATAATGTAGGTCATATTAAATAGAAGATTGTGAATATGCATGCAGACATAAGAGAATTCATGTAGATCCCTGTTATCATAGTCCCAACAGAACAAAGTATTTTCTGCCAGACAGGCTATGAAAAACAGACATTTCACATGTGTGCAACTGGAATTGATTTTCACCTGAAATTAATACATATCTGGAAAAGTAAGAACTATGCACAGACTTTCACATGCTTACACATGAATATAGAGAAGTACACATAGGTGTGTGTATCCAATTTATACAGGTTGAGAATAACTAAGAGAAAATCCCAAAAAACAAGATCAAAAAATGACAGGAGAGTTAAAAAGATGTAATTTCACAGTTCTGGGAAAATGAGCTATGGCTTATTAATTTGAGGGTTTGAGTCTGACACTAATGACTCTGTAATAGAAATAACATCAGTAGTTCTCTGTATCTTGGAATATTGCCTAGGACAAAATAATTATGGAATCCACAGTTTGTAGCAGTCTTTTCTCATTTTTATATAGCATAAATTTAGAATGCATTTAGAGCCTACATAGTGAAAGAACAGGGTCATACACATCTACAAACACATGACTCATGTATGTACATAATATTTAGCAAGTGGAAGATGTGCTGCAATTGATCCCCAATTTCATAGATCAGTAATGCAGATTGTTTATTACCCTAAAACTCCATGCCAAGTAATAAAATAAGGAATCCCTGAAGGGTAAAAATAAAGATTTCTGATTCTAGAAAGACAACATGCATTCTCTTACCTATAAACAAAGCATTTCGGCACCTCACCAGCATCATACAAGAAAAAAAAATCCTGCTGTACCTCTCAGATTGTCAGTGCTTTAATTGTGGGCAGTGGTTTTGAGTCTCTGATACAGAAAACTCTGATGCATCTTTTTAACAAATAGGATTTATACATTTCATAAGTCTGGATTCATAAGCTGCAACTTGCAATGGCAGGCACAAATTTATTGTACAAACACAGGTGAAAAATAAGAACATTTAGAACAATCAACAGAATAAAACCAGTAGTATAATTACCTATGATGATATGAAAATTCAGATCACATCAGCTTCATGATTACATACTCATACTCATACATTAAATGCATATTCATGGATGAAGAATAATATCTCTTTACACTGAAATATATGTGCAATTAGGAAAACAAAACAGTATTTCTGTTTGGTCTGTAAGGAACTTCCAGTGTAGCAAAGAGAACTTCCTCTAATGTGTTGGGATGTAGGATATAAATATCTAAAAATCGTTCTAAAAAAAATTTTTAGTTCTAAAAATTTAGAACTTTTCCAGGGATGCAATCTACTATGACAGGGTAAAAAGTGGAAGGATGTAAGTCAGAAAAATTAATCAAGAAAAGACACCATGACAATTTCTTTGGGAACATGAGAATGCTAAAGCTATAGAAGGTGCAGTGAAAACAGAACCTGTAGTGAGAGGAAGAACATATGACATTTCAGGTGTTTCTCAATAGGAAAAATGAGAGGAGGAAGGATGAAAACCACCAAATTACAGAGAAACTCGGGGGCTAGGGAGAAGCAACCTCAGAATCAACTTATCTACATACTTGGCACCTCGTTTTATATTTTATGCTTTTTTACTGTCTCATATTTTCCATTAATTATAATTTAACTTTGTGTCAGACTGTGCCTTTTTCATCTGTTGACTCAAAGGAGACAGCCGTTTATCTCTGATTTCAACCTTTCTAACCTTTCAGCCTCCCTAACCAGAAGAAATATGTTAATTATTTGAAACTTGAAATATTGAAAAGGTCACAAAAACCTACAGAAGAGCGAGACGTAAATTATACATCTTGGGACGAATGCATATGCATGTCAATCTATTTGGATTCACTCTGATGTCAAGCTTATTTTAGCCTTGTTCAGGTGTGCACTTTACAGACTTTCACATTACCCTTCACCTCAGTTTACAGCTCTTTTATTGTCATTGCTACTTGCAGCTTCCTTTGCACCAGCTGGACTTTTCAGCCTTTTTTTTAAGCTATGCAGCAGGCTGTGCAACAGGGAAGGAAGCACAGTATAAAGATGTTGGAGACGATATGAAACCTAGAACTGCTCCTCTGCAAGTGGGTCAGGAGGAAAGACGCCCCCATGTTGTGCTGTGTGCGAAAGCAGGGATGGAGATGAAGGCACCCAGGATGTGAGGCTTGGCAGATCTGCCCTGCTGTGAGTGGGAAGAGCTCTCTCTTCTTGGCTCCTGGATCAGTGTTAAGTTAGATGGGGAGTGCCACCTGCTGGGTGACCTTCTGAAACTGTGTCGTGGGTTTAAGATAAAGGTAATCGTAACAGGAATTTGTATGAACAAAAACTCAGCAAGGGACTAAAATTAAAGAATTGACTAATCAGACTCAGCAAGAAGGACAAATTGGTCTTAAGTAGCTCCCCTACAGTTTCATGGCCAGCTTGCTGTCACTTTTAGTAATCCTTTTCTTGCATGCTACTCAAAAGTCTGTAGAGCTTGCCCTCCTTTAAGTGTAAAAAAGCTTTTCTAAAGGCAGCATGCAGACCCTACCTGCCTGCTAAATCTCTCATAGATCTTAGGGTTTGGCTCCAAGGTGTGATACCATTGTCTTTTTAAATAAAGGAAAAAGAACTGTCCATCAGCTCTTGACAAGATTTTATACCTACACATATCAAAGTTGACAACAAAATATTCTGACTCCTCCGAGAGATCTTGAAGGACTTTTCCACAGTTCACTCTGTATAACTGTGAAAACTGTGAACAATCAGTGGATGAGATGGATCAAAATCTGAGCAGTGTATTTTGTGTACACATACCACTCCCACATCCCGAGTCCAGGATTCTTAAAGTGGGGAGACTTATAGCAGAGTTCAAGAATGGCAAAATTCTGTCTTGGCTGGGGACACCAGAAAAGACTAATCTTATAAATTGCTTTAAGTTTTCCTATCTATTTAGTCTCTTAAATATACCTCAGAAAGCTGGCCTAAGGAAGTTTGAGAAATAATTTGATGTCTAGAAAATGTTACAAGTGGTGTATAGAAGATGCATTTCTGTTATTTTCCCTGTTATGGGAGGTGCTCTAGACTAAGTCAAAGGTAAAAAAATGTGGCACTCTATAAGCAGATTTTGGCAGCTCTGAGACATTGGGTACAGCTCCTCTACCTAAGAATAACTACAATTTCCAAACAAAAGTATTATGCTTGATTAGTTGATGAAGTTCACATTACACATGAAACTTTAATTGTTATGTGCTGATATATGGGGATAAAAGTCAAACCAAAATGACAAAAAATACTAATACTGAAAAGAAAAATGGAAAACTGAAGATAGAGCTGAAATAAAAGTGTGGTAAAATCCCAGAAGGTTCATGCCTGATAATAGATCTCAATAGGCTAGTGAAGCACAGCAAAGTCTGCAGTGATGCCTTGGCTTCAGAACCAGAAAGGAGCTGCCCAGGAAGAGTCAGTCAGGGCCCAGGACCTGGCTGTTGTCAAAATCCATACAGGAAATGAGGACGTTTTCAATTAAATTAACAACAGTTAGAAACATCACACATGCTAGCATTATTTTAGGTTTTTAAGACGATGGTCAACAACCAAATATCACAAAGATTTTGGTTCTGTGGCCAAATAAAAGGAAGAAGACCACCCTGCTGAGAGGATTTCAAAGGAACTACGTACAAAATGATGGAGTATAATTGAGAAGGGAGAACCAGGCTGCTCATAACAATGTGGTGATGTTGGGATGAGAGACAATAAGTGTAAACTGAAAAATGAAAAGTCCAGACTCGATAGAAGGAAAAGCTTTCACCAGCTGAAACAGGTTGCCTGGTTATGAGAAGGGTGTGCTGTGTCCATCCTTTGTTTTCGCAGTAAAGCCCAGAGAAACCTGGTCTGCCCTTATAGCTGATGTAAGCAAGAAGTTGAACTAGATACTTCCAGAGGTTTCTTCCCATCAGAATTTCTTGTGAGTCCAAGGTTATATTATCCTGTGAAAGCAAATAGCTGAAAAAATATTTAGTAAGCAAGTAAGCAATCCACACAAGAAGAGAATGTTTTAAAAATTGATTAGCAGAAGAATTAGATGTTTTGATGAGAAAAACAAAAATAACACAGTAAAATTTCATTAAATAAGAATTATACAAGCATTCAAATACCTCTGCTCATGTATAAAGATCATACAAGAATTGAAATACTTCAGCTGACAGGCAATGATTGTGAGCAGCAATGTTAGTTTAAGTGTTAGTGGTCAGGAAGAAAATAACAATAAGTTACAAAATTACCACAACAGGAATATGCTAAACAATCAGCAACGAGCAAGTTAATCATTGAACAAGATGATGATTAAGCAAGTCACAAAGTACATGTCAGATTGGTGGCCAGCAAGGGGGGCAAAAGAATGACTATTGCATAGAATGAAAATGAGATTTCTGGGGAGAGTTCTGGTTAAAAGGGCACCTATGCAGAGAAATTCTAATCACAGTCTAGGGAACCCCTTTCACAGAATATCTGTATAATGGCCAAAAAAACCCAAAATTAAACAAGGTTAAAGAAATCACAGGAAATAACAAAGAGAACTAAAAGAAATTGTAGTCAACTTGAAAATAATGAATGAGATCTGCTGGCTCCAACACCAGAATATTAAGACTACTTAAGTTAATGTACCTTTATAGCTCCTGAGAAAATAGTATACAATAGTCTCATTAAAAACAAGAGTCAGGTATATAAATCAAGCCAGAATTTCACCCGTGGGTTTTGTTCAAAAATGCTGTTAATCTTGAGGTGCAGTCTAGGAGGTCTATATTTTTGGGAGTATTCCTGACCTTGGTGTATTAATAAATGCCATGGGGATATGTAGCTCTAGGCTGAATACAGCAGATGATAATGCAAAGGGAAAAGACCAAAGAAAACACAGATCTGAAGATGCTCTTTTTACCTCAGAATATGAATATTTTAAAAGGGTCCCACTGGCATGCTATACTGACACATTTTCTTGCATTTAATATCCAGCTTATCAATTCTAATAATAATTATTATTTTCAGCTTGTCCATCTACACTGAACTTCTCCTTTTTCCTTTCATTTTGTTTTCCCATCATGCTTCCCAGGTCATTTTTAAGGTAACATTTATTATTTTTTAAGCATCAAAAATCAAAATGAAATTTTGAAAGCTGTTTTCTGTTTGAAATGGGAGTCTGTGAGTAATAATTTCTTAAAAAGCAAAACATTTCAAGAGTTGAGCTCAGGTTATTGGAGGCAGCTATGTTGTATAGGCTCTTTAGTGGTTGGGTATTTGGGCAATGGGTTCCCAGGGACTCTGAGCTTTCATGTGCTGAATTGCACTGTCCTGGAAGGGTGGAGCTCAGGCAGCTACTGGTAGTCAGGAAGCAGCAAGTATCTGAAGGGCCAGTTGATGAAAACTCTGGGATCCTGATGTCTAGATCAGCAGCCAAAGTCTAAAACCTGCTTAGTGAAAAAGCCAAACAAGTGTCTACAGAGATCAACATTCTCCAGGACATTTCCATTTTCAGCAGGTTAGTTGTCTTTGACAGAAAAATTGCACGCCAGAAAATATCCAGCTGCCATTCTCACCGTATTATCATTTCTGCACAATGGGCCTGTACACACAAAATACATCATTTTATCATGTCTCCTGCTTCCAGCTTCACAGATCATACATCGCCCTCTGCTCAATCCCAAATCTGCATTTACCTTTTTAGGCAGTTTGGAAGCCTATTTTATTGTAGCATACATGAACCCTTCTGCATTCTGCAATAAATGCTTTGGGTTTTGTGATAATACACGTTTTTCCTTGTCATAACATTGGGAAGCATTCAGTAACCACACTGACATCTTGCTCTTCCCAAGACGTTCTTTGGGCAGGACATCAACATTTCATGTTGTATATCACAGCAAAGGGTGTCATGCCCAGTGGTGCTTGGGGGAAGCTTTGCATGTATGAAATGAAAGACAAATAAAAGCCAACTACATCTTCCTCCCCACTGCCAAAAATCCAGCAGCTTAAGAACTAGAAAAGAGCTGTTCATTTTTCTTGTGTGGTTACAGTTTGTTTGTTTCTTAACAGTAAAGCAATGGACTTGCTCTTGAAACAGAGAAGCCATGGTCTCATATTTATGTCAAAGTTTTGGGATGTACTGAACCTGGCTGATAAAGAAACCATAACATATTGGAGTGGCTTCTGGGGAAATGTTCTGGGAAGACTGACTGACCCATTATCAGTGGTCATCTGCTGTTAGAAATATGCATAAAGTGAAAAAAGTCTACTTCAGTTCTTCTGATTTTCATATTCTTACACTCCCATCCGACATTTGCATCTAGGACATCCGATTATGAAATACCTGTTGATATATTTATAATGTTTGATTAGGAGTGATGTTTTTAGTGGCTTCAGGCTCGTGTTGCTTTTATGACATAGGAACTTATACTGCTTGAGTCAAATCTGTTCTAACACTAGGCCCCTGCCTTGAAATAATACTTCATTGTATGCCTCCAGATATTTAACAGTGGGACTATTTTTTTTTAATTCATGTTCCCATACAAGTGAAAGTGCGGAAAATAATACCTCTTTTTTGGTTTTTTTTTGATTAAAGGATCCTGTGTTGTTTTTATCGCTCTAACCAAGGCTCAGTCTTAAAGAAAAGTTATATCACTTAACTTTTTCAGTGTTTTCATTATAAGCTCTACTCCCTGGGGCTCTGCAGACAGAGAATAAAAATACATTCATTTCATGATTCTTTTGCTAACATAAAAATGTGCTATAGTCAGTTCAGAGGTTCAGTGTTTACATCTAGAAAATAGAGAGCATGTATAGAATATTTGAACATCTAAACTAATCAAATTTCAACAACTTGAAGAATAGAGGGTCCCCCATGGGATTTATTTTCATGGTAAAATCATGCTCCAGTTACATTTTTCATTTTTTTAGTTGTCTATATTTTGCTTTGCTTATTTTTATTCAATTCCATTATTCCAAGCTGAATCAAATTTGCTTGTAGTTCATTTTTAATTTCAAGTGACCTTTTAACTGTTAAACCCCAAAATTATACACATCATTTGGATTTTCCAGCAAAAATCTGAACATCTGCACAAACCATATTTTCCTTTAGAGTATAATATGGATTATCCCAAAACAGTATTTGGTGTCATATTTTGATGGAAATATTTACACAAGCATTAATATCACTAGAAGTCACTAAACCGTCATTTCCTTTTCAAAGATTCTACACAATTGTTTTCCATTTGGTAAGACATTCATATTTCAGTGGTTTAGTTTTCACCTCCAGATATGACTTTTTCTCTATGACTGCTTTGCTTATCATCTATGTTGTGTGTAAACCATTGCTCTCTACGCTTCAGTTTTGGGGAGCTTTTCTGGTCATTGTAACAGTGTGTGGGGGCAGGTAAAGCCTTTTTGGAGGTTTGCTTTTATAAAGTGCTTGGTTTTCACATATTCCAAATAACACCAGGACTTTAATTTGTGGTACCTTGATGCACTTTTTTAAACTAAAATGCTAAAAATTTTTTACCTGTTGAGAATATGTAAAGAGACTATTCTCATCTGGATTTCTGGGAAACGTGACTTATGTTTCATATACCCCAAACTATGTATTCTGCTGAAACTTTTTAGAGGAAGCAGAAAATGAATTTGCAAGAGCAGAAGGGCAGCCGTCCCTATGGTTCTCATGTTTTACTTTTCAACAAGTAGAACAGCATAGCCTCTTACCTGCCCGTTGCTGATTCCTGGGCTTTCAGTCATCTTGTTCTATGTTGCCAATACCTAAATAACTCACTTTTATGCCGTGCTCAGCCACTACCAAAAAAATTGGCATGTGCCAGAACACACAGTGGTGCCACAGCTTATTTAGAAACAATCATCTGGGTTTATATCTTGCTTGCTGACACTGGAAGTGCATTTGTTATGAATGCAGTAGCTCAGCTTGTCCAAATGTAATCATTTTAATGCTCTGCCTCTGCCTGAAGAATGCATTGCTTCTGCCTTGCCACCAGCCTCTGATTAGTTGTCTGTATGGCGTGGAGCACGCTTTCTTCGCTTGATGGGATTTTAATATAGCTGTGACTCTGACTAGTTCCCAGAGGTTACATTTTGCCATGTATCTTTTTGATCCGTGTTTTTCCTGTCTGCGGTGGCATATCTATGCCTTTCTCAATAAAAGCAAAACTTTCAAATGAATTATTTTTTACAGAGCATTAGCTGTAGGAATTCTTACACAGTTTCTAAGATGCCAGGCTGCTCAGGGATAAACAGTTTATTATCAAGGTGGATCGAGCTCTGTTTAATGTTGCCAGGAGCTGAGCAAGAACTCATGGGTGATAGAGATGAGGGAGCTAAGAGAGGTAGGTGAGGAGGAGAGGGACAGATAGGTGGGAGAGAAGAGAAAGGAAAAGGCCAAAGAGGGCCAGCAAAAGAGAGAGAATGAAGAGAGAGTTAAGAGATAGGAAATCAAGAGAGCGAGGTTCTTGTTACAATACATTATATCTCTTTCTATAATGAATATTCTAGTTTACACTGACCAATCAACATGTAACACTAAATCCAAAGGGTTTTACACATAGCCTATAGGAGTGACTCTATTATCATATCTGAAATCACATTCCTCAGATTCTTCCTTGTCTGGCCAGGCTTTTGCCAATCAACATCAGTGAGTTATATCAAAACTGACTTTCATCTCTATTTCAACCTTTGGTTTCTCTGTCAGCTGAAGGGTATTGTTTAGTCCAGAGGATTCTCCTTCAGCTGGCTAGGCTATTGTTCTTGGGTTATATAGTAATGAATACAGTATCCTAAATATCAAAGCTAACTTTCATTTCTAC
>VWYI01034656.1:0-34248 GCA_013399455.1 Anthoscopus minutus | reverse complement strand
TGTTCCAGCTCTTCCAGGCATCACCACAGAGGCTGACACACGCTGGTGCAGGTATAGCTGGCTGTGGAGGCAGCAGGGGCATTGAGGTGGGAGAAATTACTGCCCCTGTAGCACACAGATGTGCATAGGGTATTTTTCATTCTGATTATTTTCTGGTTTTCTTGGCCTAATTGGCTTGAGATTTTTCTACATAAAGAGTCATTGTAGTGGTTTAGATTTGTTAATTTGATTTTTTGATCAATGTATTAAATAATGTGGTGGGTTTAGAAATAGTTAAATTCATTAGTGTACTTATTTATTTTTTTGTTGTGAGACATGATTTTAGGAGAAGGAAGATAGGTTTAAATTTTAAGATTATGAAGAAAGTTTTATTAACAAAATTAAAATAATAGGAAAATAAAAATTAGAATGGAAGTTTTAGAACACTTTCCCTCCACCGCCTACTTTCTTGCCTTTCCCTCCTGATAACATAAAATAAAACCTGGGATTTTTTAACCAGTTATCACCTTTACAATAATTTTTTTTTTCAGTTCTCATAGGGTAAGGAGCTTTCTTTTGCAACACCCTGGAGAAATTTTTATAAGAACATAGTTTTTTTGGGGTTTTGCATTTTTATAAACAGTAGTTGTTTGGTTTAGAAAAAATTCTATTATTGTGAAATTTTTTTCATTTTTACAATTGAGTGTATGGTTTATGTTAATTTATGGGGTGTTATTTTTAAGGATGAGTTGTTTAAAGAAAATACTTTTTTTACTGAGTTCTGTAATTATTTTTATTTCTAAAAACAGAGGGGCTTTTTTGCTCCCTGAGACAGAGGAGTTTACTTTACTCTCATCTTTGTTTTTCTGTTCAAATTCTTTAGAGTGTTACTGTACTTTTAATATTTGTTGTTTCTGGTCAGGTTTACATTTGAACACTCCATTATCCCCCTATACTTGTTTTTTTTATGAATTAAAGGAAATGTTGCAGTTATTATAGCTTATTTTCATGGTATCATTAAAAGAACTTTTAAACTTAATATTAGGACAACTTTTTATTCGTCTTTTATTTGATATTTAATTTTTTTTTTAATTGACTCTGTTGTTTTCATGTTGTTTCTCTGTGCTTTTCTTCTCACCCAAGGGAAAAATTGTGCTCTGCAGATTTCATTTGTGTACTGGAAGAGTTAACATTTCCCCCAGGCCGGCAGGTGTTGGTGGGCAGTGGCTGGAGCAGTCATGGTGATGGATTTCAGCCGTGCTGGGTTCCCCTCTCTCCCTGCCTGGGAGCCGCTGGAAAAGGCTGTGCTGGTTGGGGGGGCCTGGCCCGGCCTGGAGCCCAGGGAGATCCCCGCTCAGTACAGGCTAGTGGGGTGCTGGAAGCAGGGTCTGGTGTTACTGAGATCTCAGCAGCTGCGACCTGGCCCAGCTTCGACTGGAGGTGCCCGCCCGGCCTCCCATTCCCATCCGGGAGCCGCCGGGGTCCGACCAGCCCAGCCAGGCCGGAGCAGGGCCGGTCCCTGCTGGAGCCCCGCCACCCCCTGAAGCCGGAAGCCGAAAAGGCCATTTGGAGCTTCCCGGGCTTTAAAATGGGATGGTCACGGAGGCGGATCCAGCTTCTCAATGGTTTACAAAGCTGTCAATTCTCAGAACTAGACAGCTATTGGCTGTTTTTAGACACAGAGGAAGTCCTCAGGAGCCGGTCTCGGGAAAACTATTGTAAATGGTTTTCTTCTTTTTTCGTCAATATTAGCTCACATCAAACTAACACAGTCATGTTTCTCACTCTTATCCCAATAAAATTTGGCTGTCCTTATTTTAAACCCCTTTTGGTGTCCTGTGGGGAAATGCCCCCGCCCAGCCACCTCAAAGCTCTGAGCATCTCAGCATCCTGTCGCAAGCCCAATAGAGGGAAAAACAACATCTGCATTACTGCAGTCTGGAGGACTGTGGTATGACTATCTGTAGGCAGCAGTCCTGATGCATTTTATTCCCACCACAGTATTCTATAATTCTCTTCATTTATTTCCGTAGTATGTAAATTTTTGGCACTAAGACTAACTTTGTCATTGTTATCCATCTATCTTACCTATTTACCACTTCACTCTATAGTGGCAAAACAAAATAATTTTTTTCTTGATGTACCCAACTGGTTTTTTTTAGATAGGTACACTAAACAAGGTATATGATGAATATTTTTTTTTTCATGACATAAAATATTTGACCATCCTAAAACACAACACCCTTTTTCTGCTAAACGAAATTTTAAGCAGTTCTGCATATTGTCACAGGCTTCATCTGTAATTGCAAAGGAAATGCCCATTTCAGCAGCTGAATCTGTTCCAGTTAAAGAAATAGTTCTACATATTCAAACAAGGAAAACACTGTTTAACTGTTGATTTCTGTGCTTTCACTTTTATTTGCAGTGCTGCAAGAATGCTTATCCTGTTCTAATAAAAAATGTATACTCTTTGAACTTCCATAGTCAGAGATGCTTTTGTTCTTAAAGCTCACATGTACCATGGAGAAAGTTCTGCAACTAAAATGCTATAATTCTTAAGACTTAGAATTCATTATACAAACTATACAATATTTTTTTTTTCATGAAGCTCCAATCCAGAGCAATCTGAATTAAGTTATACACCAAGGAATAGTAAAACATTATTTCCTAAATTTTGGTGAAATATTCCATTGCTTGAACTCCAAGACAAGATAAACACAGAGGATGGAAAAGAAGTACTTGTTTTTACTTGAACTAAAGGTAATCTAAAGCATCATGTTCTTGTTATTTCATTGGCCAAATTACAGCTACAGATATGACTAAGAATAACCAACACAAAACCCTGAAACCTCTCAACCCCCTCCCCTTCACCTCTAACTTGTTAACTAGGGAAACTTATAAGCCATCTGAAATACACAAAAAATAGGAGAAAAGAAAAGCAGTTATATAGAATCTTAGTGAGGTTTTGTTTTGTCATTTTAGAACTTTACCCCATTGCCTCATTAAAGTTAACATTCCCCAGCTAAGTAATTTCTGTTTGGCTTCTTTCTTTTTTCCTAGAAACTGACTCTGAGGTAATGAACAATCCTTGCACTTTCCTTTCCTAAGGACATTCTGCTTCTCATTGTTTGGTTTTCCTCCAAAAAATATTGATCTATTTCCAGTATTTCTACCTGAAGGTTTAGGAAAAGCTTTTTACATATTTAAGTAAAAAGAAAAGAAAGATTGGAAATCCAGCCTGACAGAAATTTAACAGATTAAGAAACAGTAAAACACATATCCGCATTTATTTTAGGATTTATAATTGAAGTTAAAACATCATTCATGTTGAAATGAATGTTTATTAAAAAGTAAAATAAGAAAACTGTCTGATAGCAGCATTATTATAAAGGGATGAAGAAACATCATGAAATCAAATCCCCAGAAAATGTGATGCTTAAACTTTAAGTTCAAGACTGTGTACCCTAGTAAGAAACACTTTTTGTGATTTTTATTTTTTTAAGAATTGGAATGAAGGCAATTGAAATATAGTTACATGTTAAGTGTTTTAAAAGAAACAGATTTTTGTAAGTGTATCATCATGCATGGCTACATATAAAGGGTGCAAATATTTTTTGGTTGATAGTTCAGAGATTTAGCTATTTTGTTTAGATTATTTCCAGCCTTTAACATTGTGCATTTGGCTAACCACGACTTTAATATTTTTGAAATAGCTGTGATTAAGATTTAGATCGGAGAAAATTTGGTTTCTGTTTCACTTCATAAAACTTAAGGCATATTTCCATCCAGACTGTCTATTTCTAGTGTTGATTTGTATTCTGCTTCTTATAAAGGAACAAAATATTGCAAACATAAAATTAATGAGTAGAAACTTAAATCCTTTTCTATGTAAACAAATAGGATTTGAAACTTGGGAGAAATGCACTTGTTTTTGTTTTCTTGCAGTACCTATCAGAAGAAAATTTTATGTAGCTATTGTGGACTCTCCACACATAAAAAAAGTGCATAAACTCTCCATGAGTTTTGACCAGCACTAACTCCTCTCCGTGCTCCAAAACCAAAAATACTAAAAAAGAACAATTTGGAAGTTCAAAAAAGTACTTCATACATCTATCAGCAACTGAATTCTTTCTTTTCTGCCTGAAAGGTATATACAGTTTAAGAAAAATTTTACATAAAGGGTGATCAAATACTGGAATGGCCTGGGAAGTGGTGGAGTCACCATCTCTGGATGTGTTTAAAAAAAGATTTGATGTGGCACCCGGTGCCATGGTTTAGTTGAGGTGTTAGGGCTGGGTTAGACTCAATGGTCTTGAAGGTCTCTTCCAACCCAGTAATTCTGTGATTCTGTGATAGTTGTCCCAGAAGAAATGTCAATCTACTTGGTGCTTAAATATGACCCTTTTTCATCTTATTTTATTCTTCAGGATATGAAAGGCTAGAAATGAAAGTCTTTTGGTGTAGCTAAAGGTCTAGGTGATGAGGTAACAAATACAAACTTTCACAGAAAAGTGAAATAGATGTCTGACCAGTACACATGCTAAAGAAAATTACTCTGGTTACCTAATGTCCTTGCAAATAGGTTGCTAGATATATCATACCAAAGAAATATATTTTCTTCCGCAGTCTGCCTTTATAAAGCATTTGATAAGGTAGATAGCCTTGCCAAATGACCAAGTCATCTGGATTTCCTTGATTTGAGTCTGCACAGGAAAATATCAATATCTTTCAAAATACTTGTATGACATCAATTTTGGAAGTTACACTTTTAAGCTACTGACACTTTGTAATCATCTCAGATTGTTAAAAATATGAAGTTCTGAAGTTAATGAAAAGATTTCATGCACAACAATGTAATTACTGTAGTTCAAGCAGTACTGCTGAGTGCTTAGTAGCTAAGAAGACTGATTCAACAGAAAGAACAGTGGGATTATGATATGTCCTGTTCTTTGAGTTTCTCCTGTTCACTAGGTCATAGAAACTTAAATCTTTCTTTTGGAGGAAGAGATATAAGTACAAATTTACCTGTATAAGCCCTTGCATTATTAATGTATTTAAACCACACCATCAGCAACATTTAACAGATTTTTCTACCCTTCTAAATGTGCATGTACTGAAGGGACAGTTGGGTTCTACAATGTAGCAAAAGGGTAACATTCTTCAATTCATTAGAAATTACACTAAAATTAACAACATTCTTACGCCTCATATTCTGTGAGCCTGTCTGCATTTGGTTGGAAAGAAGTGCTCTTCTAAAAATTTTCTTTAATTCTTCTGGTGGAAATTCTGAGTTAATGCTACCTAATGCAACCAAAATATTACCCATTTTAGGATTCACAACCCCAAACATCGAAGTAAAGTTGTATACTCACTGTAATTTCTGTACTAATAATTGAATATTCTTGTTGGCTCGCAATGATTCACCTGTTATACTGAGATCTCTGGACAAAATTAACAATGCATATGGTATTATTTTATCGATACATGGCATTCAAACTATTAGTAAAACAGAATTTGGTTTCAGAGAATCTGAAAACATCATACATATCAAACAAAGGTAAATTCAATAACAAGTAAAAGTTTTATGCCTGGGGCAAGAGCTGGGTGTATAATATAGAAACTGAGAACTGTTGTTAGAGACAAATCTGGAAGGCAGGACAGATATTACTGCATCATAATTGTGGACAAATGCCTATGATATTTCATCTCTTGTTCATCTTGATTTTGATTTTCTATCATACCCTGAGGCTTATTTATTTCAGCAGCAGGTCTTCTAATCTGACAGGGCTTTTTGTCAACTTACAAAAAAAGTTAGATAATGAAATCACATCCTACATAATTTTATTTCTGCAAATGTCAACCTTTTCCATTCCCACTTTGTTTTGCCACTTTGTTGTAGCATCATTATATTTCTTCCTTATTTGTCTTATATTCCTTCTTTTCTAATGTATCATATATTACCAGTTCTTTCCACTAATCCACACACAATTTTCATACTCAGTTCTCATCCTGTCTCTTTTCATTATAAATAAGTGAATTCAACCCAGGACACCAGGTGTAAAAATAAACAGAAGTCTATTTTTTTGTAATTTAACTGCTGATACATAGATTTTAGGTGCTACCTAAATAATACTACCTATAATACTACTTTATATTAATGCTTCTCTTGATTTCCAGTTAAAATATCAAATTTTTATTCTTTGTACTGTAGTTATCTTTAAAAATTTGAATAATTTTTAGCATTAGGAATCAGTCCTAAGTTGAACTGCTACAAATGTGCTTTGTCTTTTAAGTTTTTCTTTGGGTTTGCGTGTCCAGGTTTTAGTAGCAGGCCAGATACAGGAGAGGCTTTTATGGGAAGCTGCCGGAAGCTTCCTCCATGTCTGGCAGAGCCAATGGCAGCTGGCTCCAAGGTGGATGTGCTGCCAGCCAAGGCCAAGCCAATCAGAGATGGCAGCTAGGCCTCTGTAATAACACATATAAGAAAGCAAAAAAGTTATTGTGCAAATGGAAATATTGGAAAATTGTGGCCAGAGGAGAGGGGAGTGAGAACATGAGAGTGGAACAACTCTGCAGACACCAAGGCCAGGGAGAAAGAGGGGCAGAGGACACTCCAGATGCTGGAGCTGAGATTCTTCTGCAGCCCATGGTGAGGCAGCTGTGCCCCTGCAGAGCATGGAGAACTGCGCAGGGGCAGAGATGTACCTGAAGCCTAAAGGGGACACCTGCATGCTGGAGGAGGATGCTTGGAAGAGCCTGTGAATCTATGGGAAACCTGTGCTGGAAGAGGCCATTGGCAGGGACCTGCAAATTCATGGAGAAGGAGCCCACACTGGAGCAGATTTGTTGTCAGGACTTGTGACCATGTGGGGGATCCACTTTGGAGCAGCTGAAGGACTGGATCCTATGAAAAAAGTGACCCATTTCAGGGTTTGTGGAGAAATATCTCCCTTGGGATGGATTCACATTGGAGAGATACATGGAGTTCTTGGGATGGATTCACAATGGAGAAATTAACGGAGTACCCCATGCTGGAGCCGGAGAAGGATTTTTCTTCCTGAGCAGAGGCAGGAATAATGTGTGATGAACTGACCATAAACCCCATTCTCTGTCTCCCTGCACCACTGGTGGGGGGGAGGAGATAGACCCTCAGAAGGAGGGAGGGATAGGCAAAACGTATTTTTAAGATTTATTTTACTTCTCATTATCTTGCTCTGATTTTGTTGGTAATAAAGTCAGTTGATTTCCTTAACTTCAGTCTGTTTTGCATGTGTTGATATTTGATGAGTGATCTCTCCCAGTCCTTATCTCAACTCACAAACCCTTTGTAATTCTTTCCTTTTGAGTTATGGAGAGGAGTGATACAGTGGCTGTGGTGGGTGTCTGGCATTCATCCAGGTTCAACCCACTACACTATTCTCCAACATCCATTTTATTACAATAATGCAGCCTGATATTGTGGAAAATAAATTGGAAGTACATTTGGAAAAATGACCAATTTCAACAGAAGTAAAAATTATTGATATTGTTTAATGGTCAAAGTAGCCTGATATAATTTTACTATTCTTCAGGAATTCTACACTCTTTTAATGAAGACATGAAACTTAATAAAATCTCAATATTCAGAACTGCAGAAGAAATTTCAGTACATTATAGTAGATTAATTATTTACACAAATTTCATCATCAATGTTTCAGTATCGAGCTGAACAGAGTGAATGAGATTTTGCATGAAGTATATCTGAAAAGCAAGAGATCACCAGGATGGTTACCAGAATTGAAATAGAGGACATTTCTGCTCTCCTGTTCTCAATATTATTGAGAATACAAGTGAGAAAAACAGATGGATGCCATGTAAGATCTTTCTTCTGGGACACTGAATAAATGAAGATGGCTGAATGTGAAAAAGGCTGTGAAAATGATTAATTGTTAAAATAGGTGTTGGTTGGGGGGAAGAGAAGACAAGTTATGAGTCTGTAGTAAGGGCTGATTGATGCTGGTGACAGGCTAAGGATTATTCTTCCCTAAGTTACTTTTTGATTTTCTTTCCTTAGTGTGGTAATTATGATTGTTATAAAAACGACTATGAAATCATTTACTCGGATTTCTTATTTCAATTTTTTGTCACGTTTATACACAGATATGAATAAAAAGAAATTCTACCACTTATAAGTTAGATTTCCAACTGTCTTTAAACATTTATTTTGCCAAACTCAAAAGAATTTACCGACTTTCATGTTAACTTTATTGGTAATAATAAATGTCCCTATGGTGGTGGCCCTGACATCAGAAAATTGAAGTGGGTAATCATCAATCTCCCTCAGCTACACTTGAGCTATCATTGCCTTTTATCTGTTTTATTGCTAGTTTCAGGACTTTCACTTCTGACATCTTAGTGTCTAAGTGTTGCCATGCTACTTCAATATAACTGAAATTAACTGAATATCTTAATGTGGAAACTATATATGGTCTAGTCATCACAAATAAAAAGGCAGAGATCTGATAATTTGTGGTGTCACCTTTATGTCCTTTCTCCTTTGCTTTCAGCAAGCTGTAATTTATTTTATCAGCAATAGGAACATACTGTGACAAGATATTTTCAATATGAATTTAGCTGTTGCATATACTCTAAATGATGACAATACTTTGTCCATCTGAACTGCTGGGTGACTGCAACCTTTCCTAAAATCTAGAATAAAATGTAAAATTTTCGTAGTACTGAGAAGGTTTGTCGTAATCCAGAATTTCATCTTGGGTCCACAAAAGAGGTATTTCACTGTCAGTACCACAAAGGATGTAAAAGAAGGAGAACCTGCAATAACTACAAAAATGAAGAAAGAACAGCTTACAATGGGAAAAACATTATTTTGAGTTCTAGACTTAATATTGATGCAGAAGATTAATGTATATGCAATACATACAAAAGGATATGGAAGAACTAAATATATTTTTCTTTCACCTTGATTGAAAATAAGAGCCTAACTGCTTGACCAGAAAGAATGAACATATAAATGGCAAATGGTACTCAACATTATTGAGTAGATGCCAGACTTTGTATGATATTGGTTTGTTTTATCATGCTGTAGCATTTATTGGTCCCTATTATATACTTTACTAATGTGGCTTGCCTTGTTTAGCAAACCTGTATAGCCATATTCAGATTGTTGAACTCCTGTGTAATAACTCGGGTACCAAGGAATAAATTGATAATATCATAGTTGCCATGAGAGATAAGTACACAAAGTTAAATGCTAGACTTTTCTCTCTTCAATATATTGCATTTTTCAAAGAATTTAAACACTAGAGATATTTCTCTAGTTTTATTCACTGGTGCTTTTTAATTGAAAATCATTAAAGTAACTTATTGTAGACAAATGAGATGTAGAAGAAATATTGGAACATTCTTGGGAATCTTGGAGAAAGCATAAAGGTTCTGGTAGGTTTTAACAAACTAAATACGTGAATATTTAACAGCTGTGGATGGTGCCAGCTGTGAGATTCATGTGAAGGCCTCTACACATTTGGTGGAGGCGGGAAGAAAAATACATGTAGTTGAAACATTGCAATAGAAAAGACCTCTTTGGCAGAGACAGAAGTATGATGTACAAGTTATTGCCGTGTCAAATGACACTGAAAATGACACTTCCTAGATTCCTAATATTCATGGTCTAAGGTAAACTAAATGAAAGGTAGAAAAAAGTAGAAAAATATGGAAAAAGAGTAGTAGGAATTATCTTCTAAATAGACAGAATGTAATGAGAAAAGATAGTTTTGCTGCAGCTGTTATGGCTAAGTCCTTTGGGCTACAACACCAGAAATCCTGAAAGTGTGCAATGTTTTAATGTTATAATTTCTAATAGACCTGTGTAGCCTCAATATAGGAAGTCTAAAGGACATTTAATGTACTAAGACAGACCTGAGCTTCTATCCATCCCATTTTCTATCCTTTAATTTTTAAAATATTATGCAGCAAAAATCTCTTTTCCCCCTTCTCATAGTTGTGTTTCAGTTTAAAGTACAGAAGTATTAGAAACAAATTTAAAAAAATAATTTAAAAGCAACTTAAGTACAATTTAATTATTTTCCATACAAAGCTTGTATATTTTTCAATCAAAAAAATTGTTTAGAAAAAATTAATGCAAGTAATTTAAATTAAAGATTATTACATTAAAGTGAGTCTACCCCAAGTGTCAAATTCCATAATGTTGACTATCTCTTATACTAATAGTACTAGTGATTTTGTAACATTTGGCTGAATTCTGATTTAAAGGTTAATATTTACAAGGGAGTTTGTCACATTCATGTCAATATTACAACATTCCACTTCAATGTCATAGAAGGTGTGGGTAATACTGAAAAATGAGGATGACTCTTATTTAGGAGTCCAGAAAAACTTCAAAACACAATATTTAAAAACATGTCAGTAGATGCATTCACTCCCTCCTGTTGTAATAGCAATCTAATTAAAGGCAAAAGAATCTGCTTTCATTTCTATCCTAGCTTCCAACCAGATACAAGGAATGGTTTTGGTAGAAGATTAGAGCAAGGCTTATTTATATCTGTCTCATAAAAACAGGAGACTCTACCACAGTCTATTCAAGGTGAGCCTGTGAGAAACGAAAATACCAGGAAACTTTTAGGAGCATAGCAAAAAAGTTAGAAAAAATAAAAGCAGTCAAAAAACCAGATTCAAGTGAGGCCTTTAATAACACATTTTAGCTTTTTTTATACAGGCAATTTGCAGATCCCTAAGAACAGAAAGTCTGAAGAATTTGCTTTTATTAAAAAGTCTAGGATTTCAATAATGAAAATCTCTATATTAAATGAAATTTTGATCCTCATATTAGCTCTGTGGTGTGAAGAAGTAGTGTCTGCTCCCTGTGTTTCCAAACTTTCATTCTTGTCAGAATAACTAATGCAGATTTGGCCCTTTTGTTTATTTAGGTCTTTTTTTTAAATTAGTGAATCAGGTCTCAAGAGACATATTTACTCAGCCTTTTAAATAAATATTTAGCTTTTGTGTACCATATCTCTGCAATTAACTTGTTATTGATTTCTGTGCTATTTGACCTCAGCGCTTACAAGTAATCTATAATTGACAAAATGTAAATGATACCTCTGGAAAAAGGATATCATTAGTGCTTTTGCCATGAGGGTGAAAGAAAAGGGGAGAGATGCAGTTCGTTACATGGGACACTACAAACCCTTCTCAGCAGCTGTGACAGGTCAGCTGGCCTGCTGCCAGATTCATGAAGATGAAGGGTGAAAGTAGACGGTGTTAAAGACAGCACCACAATAATGTAGCTTTAAGCTGTTTTCCACATGCTACCTACTCTAGCCCACTTTTCTTAAAGCATCTGATTCCACATATGTGGCAAAATATTTTCTTTTGAAGTTGCAATGAAAATACTTTTTTGATTAATTTATTCAGTAAATCAGTTTGTGCATTTCTTTTAGTCAGAGATTTTCTTTGAAATCAGATTTTTACCTGGACTCCACAATCAGAAATCAGAGAAGCAGTCAGTCACTTAAAAGTATGTCTTTTGGGTTCTAAAGATTAATCATTTTGCTATGTAATCACAGTTTTATTGCTATCTGGTTTTTAAAAATAATTATGACCAGTGGGAAATATTGGATTCATGGGTGTTCTAGGATTATTAGGAAGTAAAGGAAAGAAAAAAAATGGTGCTCTATTATCAATGATAATTGTTATTAATAGTTGTTTAGAAGATACAAAAAGGTTTTAGAAAAAGGTGCATTTATATATGAAAGTATTTCCTCAGTACTGATAAAAATTTCCTAATTAATAAAATATTTCCAGAGTAAAAAAAATCTCCTGTCCTCTGATCACTATCAAGCCTAGGCATACACACACGTTAAAGTAAATATCCATGAAACACACGCCTGCACTTTATTTTGGTGTACTTCTCAGCAAGTTATGTAGGCTTGAAATGCTGCTTGTCCCCAGTGACTTGCACTGAACCCTGTCCTACTTTACAGCAGTAGTCAGTGTTGGTAGGATGTTAAATGTTGTGCATTCCCAAAGGAAGGAAAAAGATGGAAGACAGAAATCAATTAAAGTGTTCAGAAGCAGAGATTTGTAGGCCTTCTTTCTTTAATATTTCATAAGTAAACATATTTCCTACCAAAAAAAAATAAAAGCATTCTCTAGGGTAGAGTCAATGACTTCAAGATGGTTATGAACCTCAACCTAGCATTTTTAAAAATGCAGTAGACCTCTAGTTGGTAATGAAAACTGATACTGAGTGATTTCCTTAAGATTTCAAAATTATTCATGAGGTTCAGTAAAAATTACACCTGTTCAATTCTTCTATTTTTTTTTTTTTGCGTCTGTTTTGTCAAGGCCAGGAAAAAAAAAGCACAATATGAAATATCTTTCTCTCTTGAAATAAGAAAATTATACAACAATTGTTTATAATTTAAAAAAAATTTATATACATATTATTTTTATTTTNAACAATTGTTTATAATGTTAAAAAAATTTATATATATATTATTTTTATTTTATTTTTTCAGAGCAAGGGAAACATTTAAGAGACACTGCAGTGGACCTAGTAAAAAAATAAATACAGGATTTAAAAAATCTTGTACACTATATGAGAGTAAAATTATTGTTTCATTTTCTTGTCTTTGCTTGAATGGGTAATGTGGAAGCCCATGTACTTCAAATGGAATGCTACCATTACTTGATTATCTTTTTCAGTAGGTAGTGGGTTTTGGGGCACAGTGGTCTGTACTCAAAAGAAAATTGGTATTGTACAAAGACATGCAACATTTATTCTAAAACATAAGTGAAGATTTTAAAAATTATAAAGTTACATTTAAAAGAAAACTTAATGGAATATAAAAACACAGGAATGAGACAGACCAAAGTTTCATCATTTTCTCTTTTAAAATAGCATATTAAATTGTTCTGGGTAGATACTTCCCCCACAATTACCAACCTGACTGGTCAAGCAATTTAATCATAAATTCAATTCTCAAATACTTTTAAAACTAAAATTAGGTTGGGGCACTATTCTAAAAATCAAATTCTTCCTTTAATAAAATCAATTGATTTTATCATAGCAAAATAAAAAGATACCACTGTATCACCTATTTTAGATAAAATTAATCTAGATATTTAGATATAATTTTTAGATGAATAAATATATCTGCTCACAATACATATAGAGATCTGAATTGAGAATCTTAATTCTGAAAAACTAGTGCTAACATTGCAGATCCATTCCACAGCATACTAGAGATATGCCAAAATGTGTGAAGCAACCCCCGCTTGATTGGCATGATCAGTAAAAATATCTTACTGATAGAGTTCATAAACTTTAGCCTAATGCCTGGGAAAACATCAAGAAAACCAGTAGCAGAGATGTTTATCTACTATTAAATCATTCTATGTTTTCTTTACAACCCTGAGTAACAACATATTCACAAGGAAAAGCTAATTATTTGGTAAATAATGAATGATTAAGGGCTATGTCATTTCAGGAGTTTTCTCATCTGCTGCTAATGCTTTTGGAACAGGGCAAAAAGCAAAACCTGTTCATTCACTACAACCTCAAGTGTGAGGGAGGTGTGCTGATAACTTGCTGTCCAACAAACATATTCACAGAGAGACAGGTGTATGAATCTGCTCTCTATTTTCCTCTCCAATTTGCACACCCTAGTGCAGCATTCATATCGTAACTGGTTTCATTTGACTATAATTCAAAGGGGTTTTAGACTTCTATGTAAATATTATAGACATGAACCCTCGATGCTGCCAGGTATGTACAGATCAGACACGTGAAATTTTGCCCTCCTGAGAACTTATCAGTTAAGAGGTCCCTTAAGTAGGAAAGAAAAAGTCTTTCTGACTTTCTGTTAGGTTGATATGTGGCCCAGTTCTTTTTCTCTGAAGGCCAGTTTGAGAGAATCTGCATGAAAAATTATTCAGTGTAACAATTTCCACTTAACTCTTCTAAGTCCACAAATGCGTGCTTTCAAATAGTTCCTTATATATATTAAACATAGTATATTATTCTAGTTTTTAAATTCATTTTGACATTTCCGTGTAACATTTAACTCTGTTTTGATAATACCTCCTAAACTTATGCCATGATGAAAATTAAATTCTTGTGGTTAATCTTGAATCAGTGAGAAAATATTAAGCTAGATGTGTCCCAAAATAGATACATGAAAACTTCCAGTAGATATTTTCCCCTAGTCCAGTACTAGAAATCACAGTTATTTCCAGCTCCTCAATTTCGATAGTGTTATACATTCTACTGCCAATACTCATATTCACAAACCTCACTTAAAATTTACCATGAAGAGATTAAATATTGACTAATACTATTCATTCTTCTCTACAAAATGACCTAACTTTTAAAATTTAGTGTGAACTTTCTCTTTGAAACCCATATAGAATTTTATGGGGTTTGGAGGGCTTTTCCCCCACTTACGTTTGCCTGTGTCATTTACTTTCAAAATTAGTTTCCAAGTACCTTGTTTAAATGACTGCTTCCTGTGTGCACCCACCCTTCCGTGCTCACACATATTTCAAGACCCATACAAGTTCTCAAATATCTTATTTTTTAATATTCTTCAATTGTATCATCTTGTCATAATGTCATCTTTGGTTTGACAGACTTAACAAGATTAGCTGTTACAGATTTTATGTGTCATGTGTCACATCTTTTAGAAAAGATATTATCTGATTACATCTTCCACAACAGAGCTACATTTTCTGTGTTGATGTTATTATGATATAGTAATACCCATATAACTTCCACTACTATTTTTCCCATTCTCTTTGTCAGTCTTGTCCACTTTAAAGCACTTTTTAAGCCTCACACATTTTAAATTTTACCTGCATATTACAAAAACATTTCAGTTAACATATATTTGTAATTAGAATACAGTATACTTTTTTGCAGAAGAGTTATGTACCAAGCTAGCAGTAGGATGAAATAACTTCAACAGAATTAAGTATGCTACACTACACATTGATTGTACAGTACATATAGTGTGTAAATACTTCTGGACTTAGTCAATGATTGAGAATGTTTTGGGGTGAAAATTTAGTATTTAATTTTTAATTCATGTCCAAGTCCCAATTTAGGTGTTACTGCATTACTGGAATCAGACATCTTATACTGATTGTTCTTACATTATTTCTTATTGAGAATGAGAAAATGGTCATTTTTATTTGGTTAAATTTTATTAAAAAATGGAATGTGTATCCTATTTGTGACACATAAAAAAACCTCATTAAAAATAAGTCTTTATCTTTTTTCTTCTTGCCTTAAAGGAAAAATATGTTGTTAAACATAAAAACAACAATACATTGTCTTGTTTTCCCAGCTGGAAATTAAGCACTAAAGAGCCACTCACACAATCCCCTTTTCTCCCCTTCACCCTGGTAGCATGGGGAGAGGAATCAAAAGTAAAACTTTTAGGTTGAAATAAGAACAGTTTATCAATTAAATACAAAGTAATATACAATTATAACAGTGAAAATGGAATAATCATAATAGTATTAATAATAATAATAATGTTAAGGGAAAAAAACTAAAAACCAAACGATTCACAACACAGATACTTACTACCTGCTGACCTGAACCCTGTTCCTGAACCCAGATGGGCCTCCCTTCTGGATAACTCCTCCAATTAACCAGTTGCTCAGTTTTACTGGGCAAAATGTTCTGCAGTTGTAGAATATCTCTTTGGCCAGTTGGATTACTTGTCCCAGCTATGCTTTCTCTCACTTTTATTTTGTGTACTTCCTAACTGACAGAACATGAGACATGAAAAAAAAAACTCCCCAAAAAAACAAAAAAAAAGTCCTTGATTTAGGATAAACCCTTCTTAGCAAAAAAATGAAACATGACTGTCATCATGACTGCCATCATCATTATTATCATTATTAATCCAAAATAGAACAATTGTTCTATTTTGGATTAATAATGTTCTGGCCACTGAGAAGAAATTTAATCTATCTCATCTGATATCAAGACACACATACACTAAAAAAACCCTTATTTTGTCTGCTTATAAAACCATCTTGGTAGTTTACTATGATAAACATATGGAGATATGTTTACCTAGATATGACCTGTTGCATGATTTTATATCAGATTTTTGCCTGCTCTCAAGCAGCACTTATTAGAGAACCTGTCAGTGATGAAATTATACATTTTTTGTCATGTGAGTGATGGCTTTGGAAGAGTTTCAGGTTGAAAACACCACCTGCTCATGAAGACATAATTCAGACTTCTTGCAAATGTAAAAATACACTGATGTAGCTGTAAGATGTATCTTGTTGTGACTGTCACATCATTCACTTTTTAAATGTCAAACTTGTCATGTTTCTTGATTGAAGTACTCTTAATGTAAAACACCTGATTTTTTTTTCTGTTGTTCAATCAAGACAATGCCATGACAGTGAATATCAGGCTTTTTAAAATATCATCTAGAGAACACAGTAACGGGTACATCTTGTACGATGATCTCCATGTATTGTCTCTGTTTATAGTTGTATCCCTCGGAGGAGTCACATTTATACTATGTATTTTAAATCTGCCTACAAGTTGTGGAAATGACACAACACAGCAGTTTTTTCAACTAGCTACAAAATAGACTTGAATTGAGGACAGCTTAGTTGAGATACAGAAAAGCATACTGCATGTATGTACTGATTAGCAGCAGTGAGGGGACCCAGGCTCCATCCTCTTGGCACTCTCCCTTCAGATATTTACATAAATGGATTAAACCACCTAAATCCTCTGTTCTTATGCTTGCACAGGATAACAGATGAGGTGGCATAGGGAGATCTACCACAAGATTTAAGGAGAGCACAGCTGCAGGGCTGGGAGATAAGCCTGCTGATGGGCCATGGCCTGCACTCAGTTGGACCATTCTATACACAGCCTTGTCTGTCCCTTACTCTGTTTCTCCTTCCCACTTCCTTCCCCGACACGCTCCCTACTGAGTCATTTGTAGTCCCATTGACACAGCCCTTGAATATCATAGATCCTCATGTATTAGTTTCCTTCTTATGACTGAAAAAGCCCGGGCTGTTCCTCTTCAAAGCTGTGCCTATAGTTTCTTAATGGGGCTTTGGCTTGTAACTGAAGACTTTTTGTCCTTGGTAATGACTCTGCTGTCTGTTGTCTGTTGGCTTTGTGTCTCTGTGTCTTCTTATTTACCACTTCCACTTTAATTCATTATCCTCTTTGCACTGAAGAGATCCTTGATGCGATCACTTCCATGAAGCAGAAGCTCTTGCATTCCTCATATGCTTACAGTCTGCCTTTCCAGTGTCCTTTCAAGTATTGTTCAGAAAAAATAACGAACATTTAATAATAATGATAATAATAGCAACAAAAGAAAAACCCGAAAAGAAACAGCAATTTTAAGAAAAATGTAAGTCAGAACTTCTGGAAGAGCCACTAGTGAAAACCCTGTCTCTTACAAAGCTGCTGACAGCTTTGCCATTGATTTTATTAGCGCAATGACTTCAAAGAGTGTCTTTTTACATGGAGTGTAAATTAAATGCTTCTGGGCTCGGAGAAAACAGCATAAAAATGTAATATAAACAGTTATGCCTTGATGGGATGTCAGGTTGTTTCAGTCTACTTCAAATCTTCATAGTCCTTCCTCACGCTTTGTGACGTTCAAAGTATTCATGCATATTCAAACAGTATTGCACTTTGTAATGATTAACTCAGTTTTATTTCTGAACCATTTAAGCAAAAGGTTTCATTTGCATATATCTAGTGATTTTGTTACACAAATGTCCTATCAGAGGATTAATTGAAAATATTAATGTGGAAGAGTAATTCTTTCTGCCTTTCTTTCTTCCTTTCGTGTTACATGGGGAGACCTAGAAGGCAAATTAGAGACTGCCCTTCTGCAATCTCCCTTCATCAGGAGCTACAGTGCACCTACACATGAGGCTGGTCTCTCTCAGTGCTCTTTGGTGTTGAAGAAACCAGTCTTCATTGGGAGGGTAGATATCTGGGTGTCCTACACTTCTGCTGAGCAAAATGAGGACAGTGGTATCACTATCATATGAGGTAAAGATATTGCAGACCACAGGAAAATAGGAGAAAGCAGTTTTGATATCAAAAGGGATTCTTATTAGTTAAGTGATTAGTGTAACATACCCAAAGGATTCCCTGCTGCATTTTGGTTGTTAGAGATAATAATAGACAGTGCTGCTGTCTTTGGATTTTGGCCCACAAAGAATTATTTTGCCTTTGTCACCATTTCTGAGTGAGGATGTAATTTATGCTTTTGTCATTGTTAGACTTGGGCTTACTTTTCCATCTTTTGTGTTCAGTTCTTCAATATGAAGAAGTGACAAGAGGAAGGAGACTCAGAGCTTGACTCCTGTGGTGCAATTTACTTGCTCAGAAATAGATTAAAGAAGTGCATCTTTTTTTCTAAATGCATAATTAATCAGCAGTTTCTACTGCCAGAGGGTTGCAGTGAGGCAAAGAAATTTGTATGATTTAAAGATATTTAAACTTTTTTCAAATCTGAAATAATATTTTAGAAAGATTTTTAAGAATTTTGAAGCTGTTCTTTAAAGCACAAGTCAGAGATTTGACCGGTCAAAGAGGAAACTCCTTATGAGATTAAATTACATCTTACCTGTCTATAAAAGGGCTTTCTAAACTTGATATATTTCATATCATACTGATTACAATTGAAATAGTTATTTTAAGATATAGCTTTAGACAGACAGCTAATCAAATCTAGCAGTTCCTTAGTTCTTAAAAAATCTTCCACAAAACGCATTTAAGACCAAATCAATGGAGGCTGAATGTAAGCAAATGTCCTGGGGTGACTGTATGATGCCTGTATCCCCATTCGTGTGTTCTGTTTATGTTACATGTTAAGTTCTGCACCTTTAACACTGGTTCTGAGAGCAAAGAGGAGAAAGAAGAAGCGCCCAGTTTGTTTTCAGAAACAGCCTTCACTCCCCCACAGCTCTCTCCGGACTGTGTTGTCTGCAGCACGGACAGACAGCGGGACAGAGCTCTCCTTTGCTTTTAGTTAGTTTTTAGCTAGCTGGGGCAGGGAAGTTCCCTGGACTGTGGTTTCCTTTTTCCTTTTTCCTTGGATCTGTTCAAACCTGCTCTGCGCTGGAAACCCAGCACACCCCAGGAGCTCACGCCTGTGGCCCACCAGGGCCTGGGCCCCGGCACTCTCCAGCACCTGAGAGATTGATAAGAGACTGAGCGAGCCGAGCTGCACCTCACGGCAAGGACTTTCCTGGATTTGCCATCTCTTTGAACAGCGAGAGGTTTCATTGTTTAATATTATTCCATTTTTATGCTTGTGGATATTTTGCTTGTTAAATAAACAGCTTTTTCCACTTTCCTTTAAGGAATTTTTTTTCCCGAACCAGTTGGGGGATGGGCAGCTTGAATCTGTTTCTTTTTTTCCTGGAGAGACCCCATTTGGAGGTTTCCTCTCAAATTTGTCCTAAACCAGGACAGCACTATTTAAATATAAAATAATCTTAGAGTAAAAGATATCATCCTCTTATGTTATAAAATACCCCTAATTCTCATACCAGTGGCATTACTAAAGTTCCAGTGTTTCAAATTAAATTCCAGCCAAAGCTTGTAAAATTAAAACAGTAAAGAGAAATTAAATTGTACAAAGGGGTAGTTCTGGTTTTGTTTTTATGAAAAGGTAAGTCACAGTGAATACTGCTATTCAACACACAGAGGTCCAAATTGTTCATTTTTGAAGACTTGTTGAGATGGAGTGGAGGATACATTTTCCGATACCAGTTTTGCTGTGGAATTTACAGTGTGTTCGTGCCTTGGCTAGCTAACTCTGTGAAGGTGGAAGGCAGGTATATTCATATATGTGCAGTCCATAATGAATGAGGACTCTGTGGCTTATGTCTTAACATTTTATTTACTTTTTGTCCACAGTACTGTGATCCCTTCTTCTCTGCCTTCAGTGGACAGAATAAGTCCTGTTTGAGTGAGAGATGAATAAGTGGGAATGAAGTTTGTGAAAGTCTGGGGTCAACAAAAATACAAAACTATTTTTCTTGTACTGTTAACTACACAATACAGTTAGCTCAATGATAAAAATAAGACTGAGGAGAACTTATGAAATTTTATTTAGTATTTCACTCTCATTGAAAACAATATAAACATGTGAAATAAAGACACAACTCTCTGAAAAATGTTAAATAGGGTTGTGATGTTATGATTTAAAATACTATACAAAATCATATTTTATGCATTATATTCAATTTATATTATCTGCTGAATATTATATTGTGGAGTTCCCTCACCCAGGGAAAACAATGGCATTGAGTTCCTGGGGACCCTGCCCCTCTGCCTTGGGGAGATAAGCCCAAGAATGGTAAAAACTCCACCCTTCTCCTATAAAACCCACCACACTGCCCCAGTTCGAGGTTTTTCTGGCTATGGGATAAGCTGCATGTGTTCCTGTACTTGGTCTCGCCGCAAATGAATGGATCCCTGGACTAAACCAGCAGAAACTCATCTTGTTGTGTCTCATGCCGGTCACCAGAGCTTCCTGGACTTGATCCTGATGCTACAGAATGCAACATTATATATTCTACATTTTATTAGGAATCACATACATGTTACATAATTTTTATGCTGTGTTGTATCGCCTACATTTATTTCTGTCACTCTTCTGCTTTCATAAAACACAGTGACATAAAATGAACACTTCTCCAACAAAGAGAAGTATCACAGAATAATCTGAATTAAAAGGGATGCAGAAGCATAACCAAGTCCAGCTCTTAAGAGAATGGCCCATCAGAGGATTGAACTCACAATATTATTAACACTGTGCTCTGACTAACTGAGCTAACTCAGGGTCATCATTTTCCTTGTTTATTTTTGAATTATCTAATAGTTGTTGCATCCATGTAAAATCAGTCATAAAAGTAATACTATCATAGTGGCACTGATTTGTGTCATTTTTTGATACAGTGAAAATGAGGTCGAGAGATCTTGAATTCAGTGATGCTCAATACTGTTGTCTCATCTTCTTGTGCCCCAATTGCAGAAAGTAGCATCTTACTGAAAACCTAGCATACATTAGGGTCACAAGAAAGTGAATACCTGGATTCAAAAAAACAACAGTGTCTGAAAGATCTTCTTTTAGAGATGCAATATTACAGTGACACACAAGGTGACAAAATATTTTTAAAAATGAAGCAAACCTGTGGCCCAATTTCACTAGACATTTTTTTTGTGATTTTATTTTCTCAGATACTTCTGCTCCAAACATCTGTTCCCCTTAACTGGTTTTGCCAGCCTTTGAAGCCTTAGCATAATGAGGCTGTTGCTTACAATTTTAATATGGTGTCATTTTATTCTGCTCAGAGCAGATCTAATTAATGCCTAATTAAGAATCCATCCAAGGTCACTGATGTCAATAAAGCTGAACAAATGTTAGGAAGGATAAGAGTTTGGGGAATCAATCTGTCCAAGTACTAAGCCTGGTGTAAGGCTCTGAACTCTCCGTGTGTATCTTAAGGAAGGTGCCAACTTCATTTTAAACACACAAATTCAGCCGTTTCCTATTGACTGGTTGCTTGCCTTTTGGATTAAAACTGTAGCACAAAACCTGCAGGAATTAGAGGAGACTCCAGCATCTGATATACAAAATTAGCTGTACCTATTCAATATAATATATTTTTTAGTAAAGCATTCCTTAGCAACGAGGATATCTGCAAAAGTTTCCCATTGTAGCGATCATCCTTGACTCACTGGATTATAAAGTGATAAAAGGGCATTTCTTCCTTTGTCATCCCCATTAATTCAGACTGAAAATTTGCTGCCTCTGCCAGGAACTGCAGGAAGCAAGGAAAGCTTACTATTTGAAATGTAAATTGATCCCTTTTCACAGGCAAGGAAAGATTGAGCTGGAGGTATAGGAAATGTATGTAGCTTTTTATTACTGCTTATAAGTATTTGTTCACACTTGCTCTTGAAGGTATACAAATTATGCAAAGTTTAACTGCTTATTCCCATGCATAATACAAATCCTAAAAAAATTCTTGTAGGAAGAATGATATCCTAGTACCTTATTTGGAAAAGTGTGTTTATTACACTTCTGGAATCGCACTAGGAAAACTTGTATATCATACCTCCTTGAGTAACTAAACAAATTTCTTACTGGGAAAGAGCATGTATCCTAAATCAGGGGCAGTTTTTGTACTCTGCTCTGAAGCAGCAGGTTTCAGCTGGCACGTGAATGCAAATCAGTAAGTGATCCAGTTATCCTGTTGCAGAGTGGTGACTTCCCAGTAGTTTGACCTTTCTTAGATTTCTTTTTATCAAAAGAAATTTTTGAAGGAAATTCCCTTATCTTGGTAAGGGGTAGTTGCACTTTAAAAAAAACAGGTTTGACTAGTGGTACTTGTCCTGACACAAAAGAAGGAAAAATTGAGGCCACTTATCTTTCACATAAAGCCTGTGGAACTCACTGTCAATTCACATGGAATATTTGGCTCTTGTGTAAATAAAACACATAAACCTTAATTTCCTTTGGATTCAAATACTAGAGTTTCAATTTATTTTTTTATATATATGTAGAGAGGATTTGAACATAATACCAGTTTTGATCGTTAATCATTTAATTGTTGAGCAAAACAATGAATTCCATGAGAGAATGAAAAAGTCACTGACTGAGAGATTAAGGGTCAGGATTAAAGGGAGAGTAGAATCAGGTGAGATTATACTGGGGGTCTGGAAACTGGCCTAGGAAACCAATCAGATGAGGCCCTCTGTAGAAAGATAGGAGTAGACTCACATTTATAAGTCCTCTTGCTCGTGGGGGACTTCAGCCACCCAAATATCTGTTGCAGGGACAACAGATCTTGCTCGTGGGGGACTTCAACCACCCAAATATCTGTTGCAGAGCGATCCAGGAAGTTCCTGGAACATGTTAACTGTAACTTACTTCTCCAAGAGATAAAGGAGCCAAGGAGGAGAGGTGCTATGGTAGACTTTGTTCTCACCACCAAGGTCATGAGGAATGATGAGGAATATGAAGATCAAGGTTGCTTGACTGCAGTGACCATGAAATGATGGAGTTCAAGCACCTTAGGGCAGGACAGAGGGCCCAGAGCAATCTCACTAACCTGGACTTCAAGAGAGCAGATTCTAGCCTCCACGGATCTCCTTCAAAGTTGCTTGGCATAAAGACATGAAGGGAAGCTGATAAATACACAAAGATTAAGAGCAATAAATTGCAACAAAGAGGAATTCTGGTGAAAATACCAGGAGGCCTTCAAAGAGGAACAGGGAGTTCCCAGAAATACTGTGCATCTATATGATCTGGGAAACAACCTCTCAGGGATGGTTAGCTATGTGCTGCTTTAGCTACATCAGCAAGAGTGTGGATCAAGTGATTATTTATCTCTACTTAGCACTTCATAGATCACGTCTTGGATGCTGTAGTCACTTTTGGGCCCTAGATTGAAAGATTGACAGAGTAGAGACTTTGCAGGGCATAAACATGAAGTAAAGACCACTGGACTATATGAGTTGCAAAAAATACAATCAAGTGCCAGTATTAAGGTAACAGACAAAAAACAAGTAATAGATGTGTTTCCTCTGAGATAACATTCACACAGGTAAAATTGCAGAAAACGATAATGATCAGTTCTGCTTACTCTGTCTAGAAGCAGAAAAGCCTAGCTATCAGTTTTTCAAAGTCAAAAGTTTATATACTTATGATAATATGTTTTATTTATTATTATAAATAGTTGTATCGTAATATTGTTAATTATTATGACTTATCTAATATTTATTATACAATTGATCTTATTGAGAAATAATAATACAATGGTAGAGAGGTTTTCCAAAAATAGGTGCCTATTTTTATTCTGCACTATTCAAGATATGGTTCTCTGATATTATTTCTGTACACGTACCCTCTACTTTAGCATCCAGGAAGATTTAATTCCTTGATAGCACTTTCAAATTTCTCAAATGTGTCTTAACATTTCTTTTTTAAGATACTTTAACTTGCTATCCCAAGATTGGCTTTCAGGTAGCCCTTGGGTATTCCAGTATCTTCTCCTTCAATGTATACATTCCTGTTTTATGGTCATTGAAAATTCATTCTTCAGAGCAGTGATTCACCAGAAGTGTTTGTGTGTGTATGTACATTTCTGCGCGTGCATGCATAAAGGATTAAAATTTTGCAAGTACATTTCAATTCTCTTTATCCATCCATGGGAGTTTTGAGATTAAAGCTATTTTCCTAAATTGTATCAATTTGGTTTAGGATGCAGGAGTGCAGTGAGAGACTGAAGAATTTGTTTAGGGTAGGGAAGAGAAGGAAATCTTACTATAGTTTTGTTTACCTAATAATTGGTTCTAAAAAATACAGTGACAAAGGTGCACAGCAAAGGACAGATGGCAATGGATACAACTCGCATAAAGGAATTTTTTGATTGGATATAAGAAGAAAATTCTTCAAGGCAGGAGTAGATAAGGAAAGGAGTTTCCCAGACATAGCCACAGTTGAACCTAAATTAGCAAGTAACACAGTAAAGAATGGATATGGGCATATATAGATTTAGTAGATGGGGTAATATTTTAAAATTGTAAAAGCAAAGGAATCCTTGAATACACTAAAAATTACCAAATACAGAACAAATATATGTTTATTGTGTGACAAATCAGACTACAGAATTCATTTCCATGGGAAACGTTAAGTCAAGGGTTTAGAATTCAGAAGGATTCTTAGTAAGGTTACAGCAAAAATCCTGTTTAAGTCAAATGGAAAATAACAGACTTCTTAACACAAAGGTTTGAATCAAAGTCTATCAGTGATGAAATAAGACCTATCAAGGTCTTTTTTTTTTATTATTCCCCCCACACATGTCACCTAAACTGACTTTAGTTAAAAGGAAAAGGAGTGAATAATGAATAAAGAAAGACAGCACATTCATTTCAGGGTAATATCAGCAGTGGGCTGCTAGTACTCCTCAAGAATGTGAGGAGTGTTTCTTGTGCTAAATCTTCCATCTCTGCAACTGAGCCACATGCTTTGTTGCAGAATGAATGGCTGCCACACTATCTGATGGCCTTGAATTGTTCTTAGAGAAGAAAAAGAATATTTAAAGTTCAGCAAGTCACAACAGCTTAATCAATGCTTCAGCATGAATAAAAAACCACAAACTGTATCAATCCAGCCTGGAAAGTGTGCATATGAGTTAGCTGCTCAATACTGAAAATTTCGCTAACAAAAACGTACTACTAGAAATGCTTATATCCACAGTCAAAGATTAGACATGTCAGGCTCAAGATAAAACAACTTTAATAAAGCAGTACATTCTGTTACAATTTGCATTAAAATAAATTAATCAATTAGATCATATTATTCACGTGGTTTTGTAGCAGAACGCAACACTTACACAAAGAATGCTTTCCAACATCTGCAATGTGTGAAGGATGAAGGGTATTACTAAAATAATATTGCAGGTAGAAAAGCTGTTATTCCAGATTTCCAGACAAGGAGCTGAGTAAGAGGGTAAATTCACTCAGGTCTGTGCATCACTAACATCCTCAAGTTCAGTCTCAGAGGGTGCATAAATCTGTTGCAGAATAGAAGTGAATCTCAACCAAGCACATTAAGTGACTTGATTTTGTAACAGAGGGAGGACTATAGCATATTTCTTTTCCAGTCTAAATGTTATCAGAAAATTATTTTATCAGAAAATCATATTACACCTCTTCAGGAGTTATACTTTTTGTCAGCTCTGTGCCAGAGACAGAAGGTCGAATTTTGAAGTGTAAATCAGCACAACTGAAATGATTTTAAAAATATAGTGCTCTACACACCTACACCTGAGCACATCCAATGTTGTCCCTATAATTTAAACTGTAAATGATTTATACTTTCAGGTTATAAGCAAACTATATTGTCTGATGAACAATGCAGTCCTTTTTGAGATTCTATAGACAGAAATAGCCCCCCATTTATTGACAGAAAACACAGATAGCCTGAAATATTTTTAGTTCTCCTTTCCTTCCAAGAGGATGGTCCTTGTAATCTGTCCAGAGACAAGGAAACCCATATATCTTGTACTTTCACATAATAATGATTTATATCTCCCTGATATTTTGATGCTTCTAAAAGTAACTATGTCCTTGGTGGCGCACAGCTTTTGTCCCAGCTCTTTAATTTTCTGCTTGCTTTGTAGGGATTCATACTAATGAACTGAACCTGTTCTTTGCAAACTGTGGTAAGTGGTAATCTAGCAAACACATACTCAAGTTTTCTGGTTTTTGTGTAATGAAATTTTGTTTCAGAATTATGTCAAGAATAGCTGTGTAATTCTGTTGCCAAGTGGTTCATCCATTCCTCGTGTCTGATAAATGCCAGATTTTTGAGTTAACAAAGATACTAAAGTTACAATGTCATTTGACTCAGTGGTTGATTGTATTGGATTTTTACTTTGTGTGCAAAATTATGTCATCCAATTGCACTTCTAGTTTTCTTCAAAAGTAAAACTCTGCTTTATACTTTTCTAGCCACCTTCTCAGCTGCTATTATTTATCATCATTTTAAACCCCTGCCTAGACTATGAAGTTCATCACAGGTACTGGCACCAGAATCTGATCACCAGCAGATCAAGGTGGAATAGGGGAACATAGGAATGCAAATACAAATGCTTCAATAAGTTATATGATACATGCCTAGCTGAAACAGGGAGAAGTGTTGCCTTCTGTTACTGTGTCTACACATGAATTGTAGAATCTGGTGGTGTACTCTCAGTTCTTTCTGCTTCCTTTCCCAATTACACATCAGCTACTTGACACTGCTAATTTTCTTCTGGGGAGAATTGCAGAAGGTATGTTTGTAGTACACTACAGCAATGTGGAAAATATTCTATTCATCTCCATATGAAAAACAGGAACAGTCAGATAGTTCTTTTAGCTTAAAATTTATATATTGACTGTTGAATCTACTCATGACTGAGGCTGCTTTTCCAAAAGTTTGTTTGAGGTAAATGGGACAAAAAAATTTCTATATTTCAAGAACCTGAGCAGTAGCTCAGGATTAACATAATGAATAAAATTTTTTTCACAAATTTGAGGAATAGCTCAGGATTAGCATAATGAATAAATTTTTTTCATTAATTTTAAAGGGTAAAAAGGAATATTTTCATACTCCTCAGTATATTTTTCATAATTGTTTTCTTTTTTTTTCTTTTTTATCCATAATCCAGGAGATAGTAAGGTTCTGTCATATAGCTGATACATCTATTTATTTGTCTAATTAAATATTTTAATTCTCTGTCATTTTCTTTACATAAATACAGTTCTTAATGATGGCTTCAAAACTTCTTTGGAATATTAAGAATTTGTCTAAAAAAATTGAACAAATCACCTTCAGTGCCTTTAAAAGCCTATATCAACACATATGTGTATTTTTATATGTATATCAATTGATAAATATACTGCTGGACAAATCTAATCTCAAATTTTAGATATCACCCAGCTATTGACAAATGCTGTTCAACTGCTGCCTATTCCATTAACCAAATCTCATGCTTCTAAGTTCCTTGCAGTCAGCATACATAAAAATTAAACCCCTCTGGAAATTACCATTATTATTCATAAGATGTCTTTCATCTTTCTCTTTGCTCCAAACCAAAGAGCAGAAAAGGTCTGCATTTGCTATGAACTCAGGAAAATCTCAGTTGCACTTCTGCTCATGAAACTGAATTTATGAAACCCTAAGAAACACATCTTAGGATGGAAAAAGTTGGTTTCCTTGGCTAGGTTTTCAAGTTCAGGGACCGATGATCTTTTTTTCTTCATAGGGTGCCTTAAATGTGTAATACTCAGAGTTTTTCACGTATAGTTCTGTAGTTGTCTTTCCTCCATGCTTTGTAACCTTTCACACAAGTTGGTGTAGCTTTTCCAAAGCCTCTCTAATTTTCCAGTTTTCTCATGCTGTTTGTCTTGTGCTAATATTGCTATTGGCCTGATCTGCAAACCCTGGTATATCATGTCAGTTTGCTATTAGTGGAAAGATTGCCACAGGCTTGAGTATTGCATCAACTTCCCCTTGACTTTTTCCTATCCCTTGTTTTTCAGTTTTATCAAAAACCATGCAGGAAAAACACTTATTGACCATTCAGCAAAGAAAAACCTCATGAACATTAAGAAGACCAACTGCAAGCTCCTGCAGCTGGGTTGGGGCATACCAAAGCACAGGTACAGGCTGGGAGGAGAATGGATCGTGATTAACCCTGGGCACAAGCTAAGTGTGACTCAGCAATGTGTGCTTGCAGCCCAAAAAGCCAGCCATATCTTGGGCTGCATCAAAAGAGATGCAGCCAGAAGTGAAAGGGAGGTGATTTCTCCCTCTGCTCTGCTCTTGTGACACCCATCTGGAGTGCTGCGTCCATCTCTGGGGCCACCAACATAAGAAATATGTGGATCTGTTGGAATGAGTGTAAATGAGGACCATGAAAGTGATCAGAGGGCTGGAGCCCCTCTCCCATGAAAAGCAGCAGAGAAAGCTGAGTTTATTCAGTCTAGGGAACAGAAGGCTCCAAGGAGACCTTATATCAACCTTCAAGTAACTAAAGGAGACATAAAAAAAGGGTGGAGGAGCGTATGTAGTGACAGGACAAAGGGAGTGCCCTCAAACTGAGGGAAGTTAGGTTTAGGTTAGATATTAGAAAGAAATTCTTTACCATGAGGTTGATGAGACACTGGAAGGGGTTGCCCAGGGAGGTTATGAACACTTCTCATCCCTGGAAGTGTTCAAGACTGGGCTGCATAAGGCTCTGAGGAACCTGAATTAATGGAAAGCGTCCTTGCCCGCAGTAGGGGGTTTGGAGACAGATGTCTTCAAGCTGCCTTCCAACTCTAGCCATTGTACAAAAACCTTGCTCCTTCAAACCTATGTCATACCATGCTCCAATAATCATTAATGATCAGAAACAAGCATGAGAGACTTTAGGCAGATCTTTGAAAAAATCTTAAAGTTAGTACAGAAAAAGCTTTATGGACAACCACTTATTAGAGTGTAGAGTGATCCAGCAGGGAGGCTTGCCTGTTGCATCTCTTCTTAATTGGCCACTGAAGTGAACTTTATTTTCCCCTTTGAATTTTGTGTATTGTTTTATTTAATGTCATTTATTTTTTATCTCCCTGTCTCTCCTTACCCAATTTGTATTTTTATTTTTCCTGTAATGTAAGACTCATTTTCCCATCAATTTATGCCATAATCTATGGATCCAATGAAGAACTACTTGTGCACAAAAACCTCTCTCAATATATTCTGTGAGAAAATTTGCCAAGACCCTTTCCTATCAAACCTTTCTGAGATCTCCTTAGACTTTTGATTCCCTCACATACTTCAAAGGGGACCTTGAGCACTTAATTTGAGACTGAGAACTCAATCAACTGCAGCATGCATAGGTCAATTTAGCATTTATAAGTTTTTAGACATCTCATTACAGCTTATTGCAAAAAAAGTTACTGGTTTGACGTGTTTCTTCATTACTTTTCCATTGAAGATTAAATTAATCTAAATGTTTTAAGAAAATATACAATTATTTCAGGCTTTTAAAAAATTGTTTCTACCTGCTCAAAATTAAAGTCTCGTGATAGCACATGAAGAACAGTGTTTTGTTTTCCTTTTTCAGAAGTAAAAAAAAGCTTATGCAAGAAGAAAATGAGATGTTGAATTGGGTAGCAGTGGAAGCATATCCCTTGCTATTTTGTACCTTCCCACATGAAAAAGTGAAGATAACTGACATGTCTTTAAATTTATGTTTAAAGCAGTGGAATTAAGGTAGGGAAAAGCAGGATCTGGAGAAACAATAAATCCCAAAGCAGTTTTATGTAAGTTGCCATTCTGAGAAAACAACAAAATTAAAGTAGGGAATCCATCTAGTTTTGAGCTGTGAAAATGGAAAGAGTAAAAATTCTTCAAAAACCCCACAACTTTATAATTTTCCTTTCTCAATTGAAAACTGATTTATTTTTAGGTTTTAACCGTTTCCCTCATTTTATTTTCATTTGTTTTGTGTGTTGTTTTTTGATAGGGTTTTGGTTGTTGTTGTTTTTGTTTGCTTTTTTGTTTGTTTTTTTAATTGTATGTACACAGGATTATTTATTTCATAAAACAATGATTAGTTTAGTTGTGTTCCCTTGTCAAGGACTGATGAACTATAGAGTTTAAAAGAGAGACTGAAAAATGTATGAATAAGAAATTAATGGGGAAGTGAGATAATTGAGAATTCAGCTCAAAAAACTAAAAATATGAAAATATTTGAAACATAGACAAGAGGAATTTGTACAAATTTGTCCTAGTCTTATGTTCCTCCCTGGCATATTTTTGACCCACCTGGAGGAAGGATTTTGGGTTACACAAGCCAAACACCCTGATGGTATTTTTATACTCCTTTCCTGCATGTTGCCATGCCTAGTGGTTGAAGATAATAAAGAAACATTCCTTTTGTGGTTTCACTCCTTTCATAGAAACTGACAGAATGTGTAGCTTCATATTCTGACCTATTTCAGTGGTATCACTTTCTGTAACTATAACTAAAAGCTGGAGCAAGTGTCCCTGTTAGAGAACAATCCATATCATCCTAAAATGGAACAATTTATGTCATGTGTCTCAGACGCTCCCAGAGGTGTCTGCTTCTTTCTCTCAGTGATGGGAGAAGCTATCTCAAATTCAGCCTGATTTTAGACATCTGAAACCAGGGAAAATAATAAAAAATCACAACATTGTTTAGGTTGGAAAAGATCTCTCAGATCACCAAGTCTAACTGCTAACTCAACACTACCAAGTCTACCAATAAACTCCAAATGCGACAGCTGCAAGTTTTTAAAATGCCTTTAGGGATGGTGATGAGTCCACCATTTCCATGGGCAGATTGTTCTAATGCTTGATAATTCTTTCAGTGAAGAAACTTTTCTCATATCCAATCTAAACATCAACTGGTGCAACCTGAGACTATTTGCTCTTGTCCTCTCAGCTGTTACCTGGGAGAAGGGGCCAATCTCCACCACTGCACAGAGCAATGACGTCTTCCCTGAGCCTTCTTTTGTCCAGGCAAACCATATCACTTCCCTGACCCTCTCCTCATAGGACTTCTGCTCCAGACCCTTCATCAGCTCCGCTGCCCTTTTCTGGACCTACTCCATTACCTGAATGTCTTTCTTGTACTGCGGGGGCCAAAACTGAGCACAGATTTCAAGGAGTGGCCTCATCAGTGCTGAGTACAGGTGGACAATCACTGCCCTGGTCAGTTTGCCACACTATTGCTGATACAAGCCAGGATACCACTGGCCTTCTTGGCCTTCTGGGCATACACTGGCTCATGTTCAACTGGCTGTTGACCAGCACCTCCAGGCCCTTTTCAACTGGACCACTTTCCAGCCACTCTTCCTCCTGCTAGGAGCACTGTATGAAACTGTTGTGACTCAACTGCAGTACCTGGAACTTGACTTTGTAGAACCTCATATTATTGGCCTCAGCCCATCAATCCTGCCTGTCCAGATTCCTCTGCAGACTCTTCTGACCTCTAGCAGATCAACACTCCCACCTGACTGTGTCATCTGACTGAAGTAGTACTTGATCCCCCTGAATCTGACTGAGGGGGTACCTGATCCTCTCAACTACATCACTTATAAAGGGACAGGTACATCAAGTCCTTTACAATGGAAGAGCCACTTTGCTTAAAGCTGTCCAAAATGGAAACATTTTATACCAGAATCTGATAAAATGAGTAAGTCTGGAAGACATTGCTAGGATTGGCAAACCCAAACTCCTATTTAGTGCAGGGTCAGCTAGAGTACATTGCTCAGGACCTCATTCAGTTCTGTTCTGAACATCTCCACAATGGAGACTCCACATTCTCAATGGGAAACCTGTTCCTGTGTTTGACTACTCTCACAATCAAAGAGGGACATTTTATGTTCAACTGGAATTTCCTTCATTTTTGTTTGTACCTATTGCTTCACATCCTGTCACGGGGCACTACTAAGAAAAGTTTATCTCTGAAGTAATGTAAGGGTAATGAATTGAATAAATATTTATATGCCACTGCAGACTTGGCCAGAGGTATCTGCATAGTTCTTTCAGGAAAGATATGAAGAAATTGTTCAAATAAGGAGCTGTAAAATGCCTGGCCAGCTTTCTCTCAATTATAAAATTTACTCTCTCTTCTCTCTGTTTTAGTATAAGCAGTGGTCTTCATACAAAGTACCATAAGAAATCGGAATAATTTTCTTGGGAATTTTATGCTGGAAAATAATATTTGTATTTTAAATGCAGTACTGAGGGAGAAAAAAATTTTTGACATCCAAGTTACAAGGAATTGGTGTTTTTAATAAAAATTCACAAACACATTAATTTTTTAGCAGTCAGAAAGGAGCAATCAAAAATAGTGCACTTCATGCTTTAATCCACAAAAAAATTTCAATACTTTACAAGTTAAAAACTTCCTGCTAGTAAGGACATGAAATCAGAAAGCACACTATTATTTATTTTTCTTATTATTCATGCTATTTATGCTATTATTTACAGAAGAAGACTTTCTGAAAATCTGTTCTTATAATTTATTTTTGTGAGTATTTGATTATTGGAACAGTCTTAAACCTTAAAATAGACAATAGGAAAAATGTTTCTTTTGTTTGTTTTTGTTTTTTTAATGTATGTATCTACACACATTTGCTTTTTTATCCATTATGCTTTCAAAGCTAAAAAATCTGTTCTTAAGAATTATATCTTTGTTTAATGATGCACAGCCATTTGTGCAAAATGAAACAAGCAGAATTTAGACACTAGTTAATGTTCAGTTATCTAGTACACTGTCATGTCCAAAATCTCCAGCTATAATTTAAGTCTAAGAAAAGAAATTAGAAGTATAACTCATCTTGAGAAAACGGGAAAAAAAATTGAGAAAATATTCTCTCAAATCCCAAGAACATCTTTAGTGAAATGTCTCTTCATTCCTTCCCTAGCAAATGAATGAAAAATTATCTCTGTGTGTACATGCACTAAATATTAGTGTGTAATTTCCACTATGTATCAAGGAAAGAGACAACCAGTGGGTGAAGCGTCTAATATCCATCATATTTGAGATGCTTTGGCAGTCTAGTGAAGGTATCACTGACTGGAAAAGGGAAAATGTAATCCTCATTTTTAAAAAGGGTAAAAGGAAGATGTGAGGAACTACAGGCCAGTCAGTCTCACCTTGGTGCGTGGCAAGATGATGGAGAAGATTCTCCTGGATGTATACTAAGGTACATGGGAAAATAAGGTGGTGAGGGAAGAGTAACTGACATATCCTGCCCAGATTTTTACAGAGCATTTGATACTGTCCCACATCATATCCTTGTTTCTCTACTGGACAGACATGGATTTGATGGATGGATCACTCTGTGGACAAGGAAATGGCTGGATGGTCACACTCACTGGGTTGTGGTCAATGGCTTGACATCCGAGTGGAGACCTGTGACAAGTGGTATTCCTCAGGAGTTGGCATTGGGACCAGCTGTTCAACACCTTAGTCAAAGACATGCACAGTGGGATTATCTGCACCCTTGGCAGATCTGCTGAGAACATCAATTTGTGTGGTGGGGTTCACACGCTGGTGGGAAGAGATGGAATCCAGACGGACTTTGATGGGCTTGAGGGGTGGGCCCATGTGGACATCATGAAGTTCAACAAGGCCAAGTGCAAGGTCTTGCACATAGGCCCGGGCAATCCCAAGCAAAAATGCAGGTTGGAGAGAGAATGGACTGAGAGCAGCACTGAGGAGAGAGACTTGGGGCTCTTGGTGGATTAGAAATTTGACACAATTTGACAATGTGAAACTCGACACAATTTGACAATGTGAAACTCTCAGCCAAGAAGGTCAACCATATCTGGGCATGCATCAAAAGAAGCATGGCTTGAAGGTTGAGGAAGGTGATTTTCCCCCATTCTCATAAGACCCCACCTAGGGGACTGCAGCTGACTCTGTGGACTTCTGCATAAGAACAAAAACCTGTTGGAGTAAGTCCAGAGGAAGCTCACAAACATGATAAGGATGGAGCACATCTATGAGAGAGCTGAGATTGTTCAGCTCAGAGAAGAAAAAACTGTGGTGAAAACTTGGAGCATTCCAGTACCTTAAGGGGGCTACAAAATCTGGAGAAGGATTTTTTTCGAGGACATGTAGTGCCAGGACAAGGAGAAATGGTTTTAAAGTGAA
>VWYI01034654.1:0-106347 GCA_013399455.1 Anthoscopus minutus | reverse complement strand
CAGCCCATGGAAAGTAGTAAGATGTACATTGTTTCTAGCAGCAACAGGTTTAGTTAAAGGACACCAGTTATTCCTTGATGCTCATATTTTATGGCATTCAGTTAATGTGTTTCAGTGCATGAGTCTCCCAGTCTTTTCTCTGTCATTCATTATTCTGGTTTTTAGCTGTCGTGCCATCAATCTATTCTTTTGTCTCATGTATATGCAATGCTGATATGCATAATGCCCAGGTTACAGAAAAATGGCATAGAATTTTCAAAATGGAAATTTTACTTCATACAAGCTCTCCTCAGGCTATGGAGATAAAATGTATTGTTTAATTCATAATTCTTCACTGCTTGTGCATTTTACTGTACAATCCATCTGACAGAGTATTGTTTACAAGCAGAAATAAATTCCCGTTAAACATTTATTATTCTGGAAATCAGTCTCAGGAGATTTAGTACAGCAATAATGTCCTGGGGAATTTATTGGATTTTGGGGTAGTTTTTTTGAGAGATCATAAAAGATTCTGCTATTTCAAAGTTTACTTCATTTGATTTAAAGTATGAAAATCTAGCCATATATTGAAATATACATTGCCTTGATCACTGCATAATTTTTTGTTAAATTTCATGTGAAATGGAAGGGAAAAGTTACATGTTTATGAAGCCTTTATGGCTTTTGCTAGATTTTTGTTTTTTCTGATATAAGTTGATGATAAATTGATCAGATTGTGAGTTCATGCCATTTTACAGTCTCTTCTACTGCCTTTCTAAATGGAATAGTACGAATGCCAAGACAGATTAATTCAAAATTTCTGGAAAAAGAGCAGCAATTGCCCACTGTACATCATTCAATATGGTCCAAGTGAAGTACATTTTGATATGTTAGGATAAAGTTGCACAACATAACTTAATGACGTAGGCTGAGTTAACAGTTCAAGAGAATTTTTAGTCTTTTCCTTGCTATCTTCTCTTCCTGTCCCCCTTCCAGGACTGGATTTCCCTGCCTCTCTTGTGCTGATTGCATGGTAAATCAGATAGATTATTAAATTTACCTTTTTAAATACCAGGATATAGTTCTACCATTTTCCTGAGACTGATCTAGAAGTTAGAGCACAGGAGGATGGTGAAAGGGGAGGGTCAGAACCTCCTCTTTTACATTCAGCAAACCTCAGCTAAACCAAAATATCTGATGTTATCTCTAATAAGCCCAGCTACTCTTAGCACATAGGAAGTAAAAGAAGCATGTTTACATGTCTCAGAGGAGTATTAAATAGCTGCTGATAAGGAGTTATATAGAGATTCTTCCTGGAGTGTAAGATTAGAAAACTTAACTAATCCTCAGATACATAGAGCCACTGTCTCCCTGGACCAAATTGTGCAGAACTTCCTGCTAGAGACTATTCAGCTCAGGCCTTTACCTAATAGAGCTAAACCCATTGATGACATTTATGTTTGAACAGCAGCCAAAGAGGAAAATGTCCAGAATATTATTTAGATGCAGCAAGAGTAGGATGTGACCCTGAATAAGTTTTATTTTAAAAAAATTGTACAGGAAGCAGTGATGTAGAATGTGCAGAGAAATGGATTAGACTGGGAGAAAAGGAGTAAGGGAATGGTCAAGCTCTGTCTTGCTGAGTTTGGTTTTTTTGTTGAAACCATAGGCAAATCCCCACAAATTTCAGAGAAAAATTTGTGCAAGTGGGATGATATCATATATCTACCAACTGAAGGTAAAGAATTTCTTTCAGAACATGGACATTGGATCTAATGGATTGGATGACAAAAATAATTACCCTGCTGGAAGAACTAGTCAGATATTGTTAAGCTTCAGAATGCAGATGCAAGTGTGAAGTCACTTTGATATTTTAGGATTTTTCTTAAATAAGGATAATCTAATATTTGTCTGTAACTAATCTTTCAAATGACCGTTTTTCATTTATGTTCTATAAGTCNNNTTCAAATGACTGTTTTTCATTTATGTTCTATAAGTCACTGTTTAGAACATTGGTTATTAATACTGAAACACCAATTGTTTCTCCTTTATTACTGTGGATGTTTCATATTCCATTTTAAGCAGTTGTGAATATTCTGCAAGAAGGCAGTAACAATGGTAATTTTCTCTAATATTACTGTAATTACCTATTTCCATCCACAGAGGCAGTGCTTGAGATTATCAGCTCTGTCAGGAAGAAAATACTAATGATTTTTTCTTTCAATTACTTTTCTGTTTCCCTTTCTTATGTTTTATATTCTAATTAAACAAGTTTGTTTCTTTTTAGGGTAAGTTTTAATATAAAATACAAAAAGGTTTTTTACTCTAACAGTGATTATGTTCTTGAAGCTCATTACAGTGAACAGCAGCATTTCTCCTTGAAGATGGTTTGGAAAGTGCAAAATCATACAAATGGCAGTCTGTACAATTATAGCATGTAGGCTTTGCCCTTTAACATCTTTTAAATTTCTATTAAGTGGTGAAAGGAAAGCCACATATTCCTCTTATCTCTTAAAATATGGTTTCTAGAAAGAACATATTTGTTTTAAGAAATTGTTTACCATTGGATTTTTAGCTTAAGAAGATGAGTCTTTATTCTGGTGTATGGTATATGAGTACTATAACTAGTTATATTTTCAGAATTCTGCATTTTCTTAACTGTTGAAGTAGATAGTATATTATAAACCTGATTTTCTGTGGGCTTGCTACAAGAGATGGACATCAAAGGACTTTATCTGTCATATCTCCTGCCCTTGCTGCCTGTCTGTGAGAAAGCAGATCTGAGATCTTCAAGACCCCAGTTTCATTAATGCTCAATGCTATGTTTAGACTGAGAAAACCTCCGTAGGAACCAGGTAGCAGTATCTCCTCTTAGTCCTCTTCAGCTCAGGAATTACAGGTACTGTGCTGGTGACACATTATTCCTACTAGGGGCAGGAAGAGAGAAAAGCCAGTCATCCAGTCATATCCATTATGTCTTCATGTCTGCTCGTGCTTTTGTCAACAGCAGGACAAACCGGGTGTAGATGGACAGATGTGGGTCTTGTAGTCAGGTTTTTAGCAATCTGTTGCAGCTAATCAAAAATGTCCTTGTGTTTGGGATACACAAAATATTTCCCCCTGTACAGATGTTATGTGATGTAAGGGAAACTAATTTCATGCTCTGTTTATCCCCCCAAGGCTCATTCTTTTCCAGTGTTGCTGATTGTAAAACTGCAATACTGTTCAGTCTCTAACTACTTTCCCAGTGTGGTTAAGATTTCCTACAGGTTTGAAATAATTTAGGAAGGAACCAACTGACAAAAGGTGGATATTCCCACTTACTCATGTATATGCATAGGGATGAAATGGAAACCTTGCCTACTTAGGAAGGTGGTGGAAAAAAAAGGAAATATTTCATTTGGGAAATGGAAGACATAGTAACTATTTAGTTACTACTTTCAGTGAAGTATTGCTTTTTACTTGGTTAAAGTTATTAGATTTGTTCTGTAAATTATCCTAGAAGATATGTAGAAAGCAATGCTATTACTGTTGTTAAGCAACAGGACTTTGGCCAAGATATTTTTACAGCAACTGATTAGTAAGCCTGACTGCAATATATCTCTCCATTACTTTAATTAAATGGAAAGGTAACATCACCTAATGGATTATGGCATAGTCCTGCCTACCACTAAATGGGCTGGTTGTGCCTTGAACTTGCACACAGTGGTAAGAGATGAAGAAAGGACACACAATCTTGGATTTTGGCTCTGCTGAAACCTTTTAGTGATTGATCTGGGTCCTGGTTCAGCCTTAGTAATGTGAACACACCACAGCACTGAAATAAAACACCTTTATTGACTTGAGCAATGTCTGAGGAGCTCAGGGTGCAGGCAAAGCTCCGTTCCATCCACCCATGTGGGCAGATTTTGAGGCTCCTCAGAACAAGACCTGGGTGAGTTAGAACCAGTATGGGCAGTAATCATGAGGAACCAGTGAGACAAGTTGATCATCCAAAGTAGGTACAAGATCTTGCTTTTGTTTTCAGACACACTAGTCAGGGTTGAAAATCGAGATCTCTCAAATAACTGACCAAAACTATCTTTTTACTTTTAGCCCCACAATTGCCGCAAGATGCAGATGAATATTCAATACCTTCTCTGACTGAGGTAAACCTTACGTTTTCTCTGTCAGGAGAATAACCTAACCCAGAAAAGTTGAACTATCCTGTCTGGACTGAAACTTTTGCGACAAATAATATGATATTTCAGAGATAGGGATGATGCTGAAGCCTAGTGATCATCCCAAATTCTAGAGACCGAGATCCTTTCTCCAATTTACATGAGGAAAACCAACAGTGTCTGATCTCTGCAATGACTGCATGCTAAGTATTGCTGACATGTATGAAACAGTGCTTTCAGACCACAGCTTCAGCTTGAGAGACATATTTCAAAGCTGTGCTTCAAGAAGTCAAATTTATTTTTGGATACTTAGATCTGATGGGTGACATTTCAGTATCCCTGAGGAAAAGGTCAGCTTTTGTTTATTTTTTTGCACTGCCCATAGCAGACTCTGGCAAAGCAGAAGCAATCAATGGCAAGCTGACTGAACTGGCACCACCTGCCTTGCTGTAGGTGGCACCAAGCCCTTCTAGAAAGGCCTTTTAAAATAAAACAGTCCATTTATTAAAGCATATATCAATGAATTAGAATTTGAGAAATGCTGGATTGTTCATAATTTTTAATTGCTTACTGTTGGCATTTTTTCCCAAGTTCTTTGTGAATTATTGTAGCACCAACCAAATCTTTTGCACTGTAATTTTGAGAGGAATTTCTAATTAATGCGTTGTACTCCATAGCAACCAAAACATTTCTAGACACAAATGAGACTAATGCTAATGACACTATCCAAAAATACAATGATTCTGAGTCTCCACTGAAGGTGAATACTGTGACAGATTTTATTTACAAATGCATAAACAACAAGAAAAAAAGATTACATGTCTGTCAGATAAGATTATTATTCAAAAGATGAAAAAAGTACTGAAATATTTATAGTGTCTGATTTTTAGCTTGTCTACCTTCACCATATTTTTTCTTTTAAATGTTTACTTCTAAAGAGTATTAATCCTTGGTGTATCATTTGACATTTCTAAACATATTTGCCCCATGCTGTTAGAAGGACCACTATTTGTTTCAGTTTTTACTCTGCTGTATCTGGTACTTCATGCTTCCTCTGCTTATAGCATGTATATATTTTCTCACTGAGAAGTGAAATTGTAAAACTGAATGTTCCAGAATAATTTGTAACATGTTCTTCATTTTAATAGAACTCCCAGCCTCTAATATTTTTAAACTATTTTTAATTATATTTTTAATTATATTTTAAACTTCTGATAGGGTTTGAACTAGAGCTTGTTTTCTCACTAAGAGAAGAGATATGCTAGAATCTTAATTTACAGATCTGCAGATGTTATAATGAAGAAACCAAATGGAATATCCTGATCTAGTTTGGCTAGTACACATAAAATTTATGAAATAGACAAAGGAGTTTCTTGAACCTCGTCAGAAATTTCACCAAAATAATTATTATAAAAAAGTGAAATCTCCCTTTTAGTACAGTCACTTAAGACACTATCATCAAAATCATACCTAACAATACTAACAGTATTTCTGTAGGACTGTTGAATTTGGAGTTGCATAGCTCAATGCACCATATAAGTGCATATCATGTCTTAGTCTAAATAAATAAAAAAAGTATATATAAACAGAGACATATTATGCCTGTCATGGGATTTCAGCATGGAAAGCTGAGACACATCCACAAATAAATTATTTTAGAAAATTAAAGAATCTAGAGAGTTTTCTAACAAAATAAGTATGGAAATAAAATCGTGGTACTTGTTCTCTGTATTAGTTAATACTGACAGCAGATGTCACCTGGGTTTGCTGTATGGTTTTCTGCACAGTTAAATTATCATAAATTAAACATGGCCCTGGACTTAGTGTAGTCCCAGCCTCTGAGTACCAATACTTGCATGAGCTACTCAAGTGCAAATGGGAGCTTTGCCTTTTGGGGTGCTGTAGTGTTGAATGGATGGGGAGATAGTAGTTTCATGTATCATAGAGATGCTGTGTTTCATGTATCCTATTAATACTTCCTCTGCTGTGTTTAATTTACAAAACTACAGAGGAATGATACCTGATTCTAGATGACCATTACTGTAACTGGCAAGGATTTCTCCTTGCCTTGGTTGTGAATACAGGTTGTTTCCTTTTTAAATAAAACCTTACCTTATTAATAGTTTGTATAGGTGGTTTCACTTAAGGAGTGAGGGAGTAGCAAGAGTGGTAGCCAGAGGCCCTGAGGTCTCTGGTGACGTGGAAGCAACAATTGTATGTAGATACGTGCAGACTAAACAGTGTCTGTGGTGCCAATGGCTGCCCACAAGGCAGCTGTGAATGTCTCTCCATGGTCTAGTCCTCTGTGAATGGCACAAATTCTGTTTCCATTTCTGTTTCCATTTCCAGTATAAGAACAATGTCCTTTGTTCCCATCTATGTCTCTCTTTCTTCCATTTGTAAAACAAGACAGTAGTTATAATATTTAATGTTGTAGCAAAGCATCTTGAGATTTACAGATGTTATGGAGGAACAATATTAATGTCAAAAAGCAGTTACTGCCACAGCTGTAAATCTGGATGAAAAGTATCATGCTGAGCAATTCTGATAAAACAGCGTTTTTCTAGAGAAAACGGAACCATCTTGTGAGACTGCACTGCTTCTAACAGCATTTTTGAAATGAATGTGTCAAATGAATTGTTTTACCTTTTTGTTTCATTTCTGTTATATCAAAATATTTCATATGAAGTCATTCTTTTTCACATCTTTTTTTCTTTTGACTGTGTATGGGTAAATTGCACCTGTGAGCTCTCTTCTAGATTTTATCCTGTGGGTTCTCCTCCTAGGGTAATCTTTCTAACCCAGATAGATGACTTGATAACACTGTTTGCTCTCAGCCTGACTGGTGATAAAAGGGCTTTGTACTCTTTTTTGTGGGTTTTTTTTTAAGAGAAGTAACAATCTCTAGGTATCAGTCCTTGATATGCTCAAATATTTCTGTGTGGATCCCCCCACCAGTCTCAGTATAGAGCTCTCTAATGTTTGAAATCCTCTGACTGAGAGTGCAACATGGTTAATGTTAAAGGACACTTTCCTCCAGGAGACCTGGGCATGTGAATAATTACAAAGACATAGAATAGCATCTTTTAAATAGATGTACTATTTATTCAACCCAAAGTACATAAGATGCAAGCAGCCTGGGGCTCACCTACTGCAACAGTTATTTGAGATCAGAAGTCTTGAGAAATGACTGTAGCTCACTGCCACACCATTGCAATGGCCTATGTCCAACTTGGCACCGAGAGACAGACTTTCCTCTTCGTGTGATTCTTCCTGCTGCATGTTCCCCTCTACTTTCCTCCAGGCTGAGGTCCTTAACACTTCAGTGGTGTTTCTAACCTTGAGTAATGGGCTCGTGAAAGATATTTCTTGCTGACTGATTCACCAATTATTTCCCCTGAGGAGTTCTAGTATTCTGACTGAAGATATCCTAATGATGACATTACTTTGTTTTCTGCTCATTATGGCTAGCACATCTCTTTGATTTAATTTCACAGAGCCAACCAAAATAACGTCAAATAGGTAAAAACAGATACATCAAAGCATCAGACATAAAATAAGGAGGAAAAAGCCACTTCTAAATAAGGGCTATAAAAAAGCATATCATATTGGTGAGGATTATAAAAAAAAATATTTTCACCCTCAAATAAATTAATGAAATTAGATTTCAGACAGGTTCTCTAAAATGTGGATTTGATATGCAAGGAAGCATTTGTGTTAGATTTTTAGTTTTGGTTTTATGCTATCTTTGCTTAGTTTTTGTTATCATCCCATTCCATTTCTATCCAATGAAATGATCTAAAGCAAGATCGGAAATTGGGATTGTACAGTGGTCAGAGATAGAAATACAGAGGAAAGCCAAGAACTACAATGTAAATCTAATTGCTTAGCTGTGTCCCCTCTCTAATGTTACAATAGCCATTAAGAAATGCAGGAAAAGGATGAAACCCCAGAATTAGTTTTAAAGCAGTCATTTCTTCCTGTAGTTCTTGAGTCTTTTTTATTGGAAGGAGCAATTCCCAAGCCTATATTTGGTATATCAAACTTTGAAAGAAAAGTAATTAAAGAAATGGAGAATTCAAAAATGCAATATGATGTAGTATCTTATATCTTTCCTTAAAAAGGACAGCTAGACAGAGTTTACTCTGTCTAGTATAGTACTATGTATACTATAGTACTAGGTATAGTACTATGTCTGAGTAATAAAATATGCACTGTAGTGACACGAAGAATTTACTTTGAAGCTGGAGAAAATTGAAACTAACTGAAAAAAATCTTTAAAAAGTAAGGAGCTTAAGAAATAGATGCTAGTAGATAAAGTGCTGAGATAGGGACAGTGGTTATACATTGTTCCTGAAGGTATTGTTTTGAACAGATAATTTTTAATGTTTTATTTAATTTTGTGGATATGAAAACAAGGGAAAGGAGCTTTAAAACCTGCATATGGACTGTTTCCAAGGCGTCCTTCATTGTTGGCTTCTGGTACAGCTCCATGTACTTAAAATTCCAAGTAAATACCTGTAAAGTCTATTGTGTGATACAGTAGGAAATAATCCCCCTGGTAATCACAGTTCTGAAAGCCTCTTGGAGGTTTTTTGCATAAAATATTTCTTTTCATGATGCATCAAACACTTCATCTTCTTATAAACTGATCAAAGCACCTATCCCCATAATCACTCAATGCCATGCTTGTTTAGTTAAACTCTTTAATTTCTGCTCCTATCACCCACTGGAGGCCAAATGATGGATCCAGGCTTCTCAAGAGTAGGCTGTAATAGTTGTGTAATGCTGTTAGAGATCAAAAAAACATTCAATGATTTATTTTGCTAAGTAGGTGTTTCATTGCTGGGACGTCTTTGATGTTTATGTCTGTTTTCCTTGTGGAAAATCGGTGGTAAAGCAGTATGTAGAAACACTTTGTAGCTAGAAAAACATACAAATCCTTCCTGCTTTACTTCAGATTATAAGGCAAATAAAATAGTTTATAGTTTTCTGAAAAGACAAACACATCCTATGCCTTCTTCCTAACCCTAACAGGAAACCCAAAGGCCCAAGGCATCACTGTCAGTCAAGAGTTGATAGGTAATAGTAGTTTTCAAATTATCACAACCATAATTTTATTGTGTGACTTCCTATCAGATGACCTAATGCTGTGCTCTATTTTATGGCTATTATCTATTAATTTCACCCATTTATTTACCAGAAATATATGTTGATATATTTTTAATTAGTCTGACATGAAAAGAAAATAAAAGATGTGTTTATTTGTGCAAAAAGCTGCAACTCATAGGCATCTCTTTCACTTACCTGTGTGTTCTTATGACCACTGGTACTGGATATGCAAGCTACATGAAGTGGGAATGAAAACTCTTATGCTCAGTAGACAAATAAGTCTTAATCTGCTGATGATATAGTATGTATGTTAGCTTTTACGTGGTGCCCAAAAATGCACCTCACAATTGAAGGATGTATGATTCTAGTTCAGTGTACTCTCTATATAGGTTAATCCTGGACAATAAAGAAAATGACCCAGCTGTTACTGCTAGCAAGTTTTGGAAGAAAGTAGGGCAGTAAGAAAGGCAAAACTACCACAAATTTTCCAAAGCTGAGATCATCTTTTATCACTCTACAGTCTATAATGGACATTGAAAGTAGGCTTTCACAGTGAAGAAATTTTTTAAAAGTCTGAAAAACTAAGAATAGCCTCTATATTTCCTAATTTACATATCCTTTAAAATTAAACAAATTTGCATTTAGATATTGCTGAAAGAGAGTGCTCTTTAGTTTTGGAAACTCTGAACCCAGGGGGAAACGAGATAGACAAATTTAGTACAGTGACTTTTTTTTTTCAGGCACATGTATGTCTGTATTGGAAGTCAGATGGGATAGCCTAAAGCTGAAAGTTTAGATTTCCCATTTTAACAGTTGATAGACAAAGGAAACAAAAGTTGTGACTGTATGAAAATTAATCAAAAATCAGTCAGTATGTTTTAACTTTCATTTAGAAATATTTAAATGGCAGGTTGGAATAACATAATTTTCTAAATTGCTTCCCAGATTGTCTGACAGTAGGTGTTGCACTGCAGTGCAAACAGTTGTTTCTGTTACTATAGAAACATCTGGGGGACCTGATCAATCTATGCTCATGTTTTGTTAGGTGCCCTGTGAATACTGAAAGAGGGAAAAGTAACTTTGGTCTCAGGCTTAAGTCTGTATTGTATCAACTGTTTGAACACTACATTTTCTGTGAATATTGATACAAAAGAGATGAAAGATGCAGGCTCAGAAATCCTCTAGTGCCGTGTTTCCTCTTATCAGAACAGAAAGTTTTCAATTTCACTAATTCTTTACTTCTTCTTTTTTTATGTAAGAATTGGTATTTTTCTTCCCTGAATTTATTGTTAAAATCCCCCCTTTTTTACACCTAGGGCATCACTTTCTACAAGGACTGAAACATAACAGTGATAGAATACATTCTGTGAAAAGTGTTGAACAAAAGGTTATGATAAGCCTATGGCAAATAGACTTCTGTGGAGCACTGAAGCAAAAAATGAGGAGAAATGGGTTCTTTTTCTTTGTTTTCCTTGCAGTGTGATACCATAGTATCACAGAATGTTTTGGGTCAGAAAGGGCCTTAGTAAAGACTGTCTAGTTCTGGCTTCCCTACAGTGGACAGAGACAACTTGCATTAGACTGTGCTCCTCAGAGACCCATCCAGTCTAGCCTTGAACACTTCCAGGGATGGGACATCCACAGTTTTCTCTGGACAACCTGTTTCAGTCCCTCATCACCTCTACAGGTAAAGAATTTCTTCCTAACATCCTACCTAAACCTACTCTCTTCCAGTTAAAACCATTAACCCTTGTCCTTTCACTACAGGCCCTTGTAAAAATTCCCTCTACAACTTTCTTGTAGAGCCCCTTTAAGTATTGGAACGTTCTGTAAGGTTTCCCTGGAGACTTCTCCAGGCTGAACAGCTCCAACTTTCAGCCTGTCTTCATGGGACAGGTGCTCCATTTCCCTGATCATCTTTCTTGCCTCCTCTGGACTCACTCCAGCAGGTCTGTATTCCTCCCATGCTGAGGATGCCAGAGTAGGACACTATACTCCAGGTGTCAAGAGAGCAGAGTAGAGGGGGAGGATCATCTCCCTTGATCTGCCATAATATTCCCTACTTGAAAAAAGCCGAGAGATAGTTTTTGACTTATGACTACTCATAATTTTGTATGAACCAAGACTGGGCTAGATCATATTCTCTAGTTTACAAAAGTAAAGTAGGCTGAACTGTAAAGTTATATATTTTGTGTAGTTTCAAAGAAGTGGACTGCTATTCTCCATTGTTTAACACGTTCTTAGGAGGGAAATGATCTGACAAGTCTGTCACAGAAGTTTCCTTTGGGCTTCATCAATCACACATTAATGAGATTTTTAAAGCTGCCATCTTTTCAACATCTATTGAAAAAGGTACGGGCATATGGAGTTGGGATCAGAGAGATCTTGCCTGTGTACTTGGAGATAATGCAAATCAACTTTAATGATTATATTATATCAGGGCAGTATTTATTTATTATACTGCTTATCATACTATTTCTGGTAAATGAAAACTTCAGGTGCAGCAGCCAGTCTCACAGGGAGCCTTGTTTTCCTGCTTGTATGATTTTACCATGAACAGGGCATAATCAGGATGGCACTCCAGTTTTGCAGTCATGTCCTGGCTCTTGTTTGAATCCCCACAACAGTATTGTGTTAGGCAAGAGCTAAAGCAAAGGAATCAACATTTTTGAAAGTCAAAACATTTATGTATGGATCCTAGCCATTTTACCACCCCTTTTGGATTTCAGTCAAGCTTTTTGTAGTTATAAGGAATTTCAAAGAAGTAAGACTAAATAGAAAGGGAAAAAATTTCGCCTGTAGCCTTTACTATCTTGAGAAAACTTATAACTGTGTTTAATCCAGGTATAGGATCCCAATGTAATATTTTACAGAAGTCTGATAAAAGTGAAATCAATCAGAAGAGAGCTGCAATCCCCATTCATTTTCTAGGTCCTTTCTGAGATGTCTGACAATTGCAATGACACTGAGAATTAATCATATTTTATTATTCCATTGAAGCCTAAGCCGCAGATCAGTCTTTGGTTGCCTTATGTATGTTTAAATCATTACAAGAAGATGCAATGGGCAGCTCTAGAAATCCTTATTCGGCAAACTGCCACTGTTCACAAATGACTTATAAATATTGCAAATTGTACTCACCAGAAATCATGGTTGTAAGAATAGTGTGGGATCCCTGCAATTTTTCATGGGACTTGCAAATAAATGATAGACAGATACAAGCAATAAAAATAATGACAGGATCACAGAAAAAGCTAGGTGGGAAGGGACCACAAGGATCATAGAGTCCAATTCCTGGCCCTGCCCAAGAGTCACACAGGTGTCTGGGGGTATTGTCCAAACACTTCTTGAACTCTGTGAGGTTTGGTGCTGTGATCACTTCCCTGGGGATTTGTTCCAGGGCCCAAACACCCTCTGGGTGAAGAACCTTCTTCTAATAACCAACCTAACTCTCCCCTGACACAGGGGAGCCTATTCCCTTGGGTCTTGCTGGTCACCATAAAGAAGAGGTCATTGTCTGCCCCTCCCCTTCTTCTTATGAGGAAGTCATAGGCAGCAGTGAGGTCTCTCCTCAGTCTCTTTGTCTCCAGGCTGAACAAACCAAGTGCCCTCAGCTACTCCTCATATGTCTTCCCCTCAAGGCCCTTCACCAACTCTGTAACTCTCCTTTGGGTGCTCTCTAAAAGCTTCATAGCCTTCTTACACTGTGGTTCCCAAAACAGTGCACAGTATTTGAGGTGAGGCTGCCCCAGCCCAGAGCAGAGCAGGACAATCCCCTCCCTTGCCTGGCTGGCCATGCTGTGCCTGATGCCCCCAGGACACGCTTGGCCCTCCTGGCTGCCAGGGTACTGCTGGCTCGTATTCACCAGGATCCTCAAATTTCCATGCCACTGCTTTCCAGAGTCTAATTTCCCAGTTTTTACATTCATCCAGGTTTGCCCCATTCCACGTGTAGGATCTTACATTTTGCCATGTTGAACTTCACATGGTTGGTGACTGCCCAACTTTCTGATTTGTTGAGGTTTCTCTGCAGGGCCTCTCTGCTTTTGAGGGAGTCAGGAGTTCCTCCCAGTTTTGTATCATCTCTAAACTCGTTCAGTATCCCACCCAGTTCTGCCATGTCATTAATAAAGATGTTGAAGAAGACAGGGCCAAGGATAAGCCCTGTGGAACCCCACTTGTGACAGGTGACCTGACCTGGGGTGATGTCATCCCATTCACTGTAACCCTTTGTGCCTGACCTGTGAGCCAGTTGCTCACCCAATCCACGAAGTTTTTATTCAGATGGGTGCTGGACATTTCATCCAGAATGATCCTCTGAGAGATAGTATCAAAAGCTCTATTGAAATCCTAACAGGTTACAACAACTGGTTTCCCTTGATAATTAGGTGGGTTACCTTGTCATAAAAGGAAATCAGGTTTGATAAGCTGATGTGTTCCTCTCATGAACACATGCTGGCTGTGGCCAATGACTGCGTTGTTCTTCAGGTGTTTTTCAATACCTCTCAGAATAAAAATCCAAGATTAGAACTATTTGGAAATAAGGTGACTAGACTCAAAATAATTGTGCAAGAGATCTGGGCTTTCAAGTATTCATCCCAGGAGTAGATTCAAGCTCGGAATGTCTTCTGGTCATAGTTTCAATTTATACCCTTGTCAGGCACTACACAGGCATGAAGCCTGGGAGCGGCCCTGTGTGTTTCCTCCTGGCCAGATATGTGTGGGTCCCAGACCCTGTGGCCTGTTTGTGCACTCTCTTCAGGCTTTGAAACCCTCTTCCAGGACCAGGCATGGAGCATTTAGGGTTCTCAACACTGGGCTTGAAAGCAATTATGTCTTTCCTGAAAGGTAGCTCTAACTGCTGGGTGATACTGTGGAATTAATGCATATGTCATGTTTATGATACAGAGTATTGCTTCCCTTCTCATCTGTTCTAGCTTGTAAAGTAGGAAGACAACACTGCACATATTCCTCCTCAATAAAAGAGAATAGAAGAGCTTTTTTAGCTTAAAAACAGCACTGACCTTTAGCTGATGGGAAGAAAATGTACACATATCAGCATATTTATGTGCATGTACATGAGTGTGTGTAATCTTTTATGGTATTTATACTTTAAAAATAACCTATATGTTTTATAAATCAAAAGCAATTAAGATATTTTGAAAAGAATAGTATTAGTTATAATAGCTGGTATTAGACTGTTCTTGTCTCTGTAATAACAGTACCAGTTGAATTGCTATTATGAGGAAAGCAATTCATAAATATTGCAGTAGCAGATGTGACTGAGGAAGTGGTTTGCAGTTCCAAGGCTATCACTTTGATTGATTGTAGTGACAGTGAAGTTGCTGGAGGTTATATTTTTTAAATTAGGCTTGAATTTAAAATAGAATACTAGCTCCCTCTTTTGCGTCAGAATCTGTTATTTATCTCTGATACAAAAGAGAACATGATCTGGAAAAGTAGACATAGACTTAAATCCATGATTTTTAAGAGTAGTCTACCTAGAAATAGTTCACATTAATTGACTTTATTGAATTTATAATGCTCCAGATAGTATATCCTGAGGAACAGAGCAAAACTTTTATAGAACCATGACGTAAAATGGTGTGTGTAGTGGTTTCTATTTGTATATCTGAGCAGATCTGCTCTTCCCATTGTATCAGCAGGCCCTGACAAAGTGTCATCATGCATCATGAACTGATTTCCAAAGATCTCCTTTTCCTGAGGCAGAGACCTTGTTCTACTACTGGGGCAGAAAAGTGATAAGTATTTCTCATATATATTGTACTGCTACTGTGGGTAACTCCCCAGAGCACAGCAACCTCTCTTCATTAGAAGCATTATCAACACTTTGTTGTAATCTCTTTTGGATTTCATGGGGTCTTTTGAAATATGCAAAAAATTGATGATTTGATATTTTCTTCAATATTGAATCATGACAGTTTCCTTTATATCTCCTTTTTTCCCCAGTCTTTCAAGATGCACAAAATTTTTCTATGTACATACTTATCTACACATATGGAGTTTCTTTCAAGGTTGTAGATGCTGCTTTATCATCTGAAATTTATAATGTCTATCTCATGTTCCTCTTTTGTTTGACTTGAATTTCCTGTGGGTAAGGCAACTTAATGGTAAAACAGAGAAGTCATTAAACTGGTGTGCAAAACTTTAGATCCTGCATAATAAACATAAAAAGAATATACTTCAGTTTCTTAGCAACACCTGCATAATGATTCAAAAAATGCATACCCATTTTGGAAGAGATTCTAAGGCATATTAGCATAGTACATTGATTTCTTAGATACATTGTAACTTCTGTGTTCTGTATGCTGATCTTTTAGGAATACCTATAGATCCTGATGACCTAGGAGTGTAGTACTTTTAATTACAATTGACTGCTCCTGAAACTCTATTTTGTATAGTAAATGCCAGAAACTCTGTCTTTTCAACATAAATAAGACATATTTTGATGTAAATAAGAAAATATCTGCAAGTCAAAATAAAATTTTGGGATTGCTAATTGAAACTGTTGCCTCTTCATATTAAAATTGTGAATTTTGTGTCCTACTATTATGAATGAGTATGGAATTCTGGAGATGACACAAAATAGGCTGAAGTAACTAGTATGTTACTTCATATGAGGGTCATCCTACCATCCAGAAGGATCTCTAACAGGCTGAGGACATGAGCTCTCAGGAATTTCATTAAGTTCAACAAAGTGCAGTCCTTCACCTGGGAAGGATCAGGCACCCATACATGCCAGGGAGCAAGCAACTGGGAAGTAGCTTTGAGAAAGAACTTTGAGATCTTAATTACCTCCATGATTAAGCCATCATCTCCATGAACATAAGCCACCAATCTACACTTGGAGCAATGAATGTTAATGGTACATTAGAAGTGCTGCCAGTAACCCAAGAGAGGTGACCCTGCCCTCTGCTTAGAGCCCTGGTGTGGGGGACTAGGTGTCCTTCTTTTGTTCCTTCTTGGCTAGTGGAATTTTTCCCCATTTAGCTGAGAGAAGACTGACGTATAGTAGTTCTTGGGTGCTTAAAAAAGACAAAGAATCATCTGGGCCCTGGGGGCAGCTGGAAGGGAGTTGGGGTTCTTTAGTCCTTCTTCGAGAGAGTGGGACAGACACTCTGGGAGCTGTTTCTGCTGGGGAGAAGAGGATTTGCCATCATCCAGATAGAGCTGCTTCTTCTTCTTCTTCTTCTGCTTCTGCTTCTGCTTCTGCTTCTGCTTCTGCTTCTGCTTCTCCATTTGTGGCCCTCACTCCCCTGTCCTGAGGGACGTGCTGCAGCACCAGCTGATCATTGCGGAGCTGCTGATCCATCTCATCCATTGGCCTGGGATTCCTGCTCATCCCTGTCATCCCAGCGAGGTGTTTTCCTCCCTGTTTATTCACCTAACTCCATCTAGCCTCTGTTCCAGCTCTTCCAGGCATCAAGAACCCTGCAGGAGCTCCGGGACTCACTGCCCACAGAGGGTTTGTGAGGCACAGCCTCTCCTCCACTTTTCCCGTGTCAGCCCAGAAGGCTGACATGGGGTCCCTGTTTCTGTTTTGTTGTTAGTGCTGTGGTTATTGTTGTTTTGTTTGCCTTATTTTACATATTAGTAAAGAACTGTTATACCTATTCCCATATCCCTGCCTGAAAGCCCCTTGTTTTCAAAATATAATAATTAGGAGGGAAAGGGGGGAGAGGCTTACATTTTCTTTTTTTCATTTCAAGAGAGGTTCCTGCCTTCCTTAACAGATACCTGTCTTACAAACCGAGACACCTGGTGAGGCCACAACTGAAGGGCTGCATCCAGTTCCAACTTCTCAGTACAAGAGAGACATGGACATACTGGAGAGAGTTCAGCAGAAGGCCACAAGATAGCGAATGGCCTAGATAATTTCTCATATTAGGAAAGGCTGAGAGACCAGGCACTGTAGCCTAGAAAACCTTAGGGTGCTCTCATCAACATGTACAAGTACCTGAAGAGAGGCTGAACGAGGGATTGAGTCAGGCTCTTTTCAGATATGCCAAACAAGAGGCAACAAAGAATGCCAGTTGAAACTGAGAAGGCTCAAGATGAATATCAGGAAAGACTATGGGGGTGGCTGGTCACTGGTACAGTTCCCCAAAGAAGTGTGGAATCTCTGTCCTTGGAGATACTGAAGAGCTTCCTGGACATGGTCTTCAGCAACCTCTTCTAAATGGGTCTGCTTGACCAGGGGTTTTGGGCAACATGCATGACCTTTGGAGGTCTGTTGCAATTTCCACCATTGTGTGATTTTGTGACCTCTCATTTCTCATTCCTCTAATTTTATATCAGCTTTCATGCTTTGGTATACAGGAAGAAAAAACAGCCAGAGACTTCTGCAGGACTATTTGCATGGTAATCTCAAAAATTGTTTGATTTTTTGCTAATTTTAGCAGTCTATACTTGAGAAAAACTTTCCTTTAATATAGAAAACATCTTAGGTGGAGTTTAATACACACTTTGATTTTATCTGTGGAATTTAGCCTGGAATTTTGTTCTTCTTGAACTGTGAACATTGCATGTATTTTCACACAGCTTTTCTCAACTGTTCCTACTAGGCACATACTGATTTAATCAAATCTTACAACTGTAGCTGAGAAGTGCTCTGAATAATAATAAGGATTTTACACAGAATATGACTTCATTTAGAAAATATTACTGATGCAAGATGGCAAAGTCATTAAACTGCCTAATTGATCAATGTGCTTATACTTCAGAAAATTCTATTTTTTAAAGTTAGATGACTTGGTTATCTAATAATATTTTATACACCTTGTTTTGCTTTACAGTGTTGTTTGATGAATAGCTCTTGTGAACTAAAAAATTAAACCAATGATCCAGAATTAGCTTCATAAGACAGGTGAGACTTTCTAGTTTGGTATTTTTCTATGTGAGGAAAAGCATGGAGGTTTTACATGGAAACACAAGATTTATTCCCTAAGGAAGTTGGTCTTTGTAAGCTGCAAAGCATCAAAGATGCTCTTTTTTTTTTTTGTTGAAAAAGATATTATGCTGTCACTATGACCATTCCCTTGCTTGCTAGTAACCCAATTTCATTAGTGTAGATAGATGAAATCAAAATATTTCTTTCTTCAATAACTAAGAAAAAAGCTGGACATTAGAGTAAACTTGATCTCTTTGCTATATGTTGAATTTACTTTAGCCTATTGGAATATTTTGATGTTTAAATAACCATATTTTTGAAACTATTGCTGTCCTTTGACTGGGACAGAACAACTGGTTTAGTCTTTTCCACGTTAGTAAAAGCATAGTGTAACCTTGATACACAGTGTAGTGATTAAAGGTTATTTTTGAAAGTAAAATATAAACAAGACTTCTTTCTATCAGATTCTGTTAAATTTTTAATTTAGCCCTGACTATTGAAGAAGGAAATTTTGAGAGTGCCCATTTCATTTCTAATCTGTGGTTTGGTTGTTTGTAATGAGGAGTTACTATTTATTCTTTCAACATCACATCATGCACTGATCTCATATATTGAAGAAAGCATAATCACTCTCATTCTCAAAGCAGACATTTCTCCTCTAAAATTCTGCTGTGTTTTTTTTCTAATTATGATCCCATTTAATGATATCAATGAAATATTTTTATTCACAACAAAGTCTAATAAATGAAATGTCTGCCTGAAAAATAAACTGCCTGACAATTTTGTCAGTAGAAAAACTGAAAATATTTGCCATATATGGCTGTGGAATGACGTGATATTGATCAACAATGTGCTAGAATCAAGACACTAGAAATGGGCAATAATAAAATGAAAATATCTGGTGGTCTATCCATTCATGCTGATTTAGAAGACAAGGGCATAAAATTCACCTTACTAAACAGTGCATGAAAATGCTGGAGCTCAGCAAGTTGGCATTTGGAGTTTATGCTCTTATACATAATGAAATTTCAGTCAGGATCATTTACATTTGTAGTAATGAAAATGTTCTAGTTTTTATGATTAGTTAATATAATGTATGTTGCTTGTATAGATAATATCTGATCCTGCTTTCAAGGAAGATCCAGAAAATACTCTATGAAAATCTAATTGCATAAGCAGTTGTTTCTGGTAAACAAAAGCAGCTACAAGAGAAGTGAACACTATCCTTTCTTCTGGGAAAGATGCAGAAGAAAATTATCTTGCTGGGTACTGCAAATGAGATCCCTGGGTGTTGCTCCTGGCCCAGTGTTAAGCACAGGATATATGATGATAAGGCTTCCAGACTCTCATGCAACACATGTAAGTAAAACTCACCCTGGCAGAACATAGAGGTAAAAGTTGAATTGGATGAAAACATTCTTTGATTTGCATTATCAAGTCATATCATAATGTTTGTTTGCTTTTTTACCCAAAGGATTATATTCTTTCTCCATTATTTTGAGAGACAAATGAAAATTTTTTACCTTTGGGAAAAATTCTGATTGATATTTTTGTCACAGAAAACTATGACCCAATGGGCATTGTTATTCTTCCTGCTATATAATTCTTAACAATTTTAGGAAAGTTTCATTCTTGTTTAGAACAAGGAGGGAAGAAATTTTTAATTTAGATTTTAGCTGAGTTTTATTCCATATCTTAGGAACAGAAATCTTTAAACAGATTTTTGTCTAGTCCTATATTATTTAATTCTATATTATTTAATCCTATATTAATTACCTATATGAAACTTAGAGCAGAGTTGTCTGAAATATGATGTTTGGGCTGCTCTCCTAATGTCTGGGCTCTCTCTTGCCCATTTTTCCTTTACAATTTCCTTTCTTTTTCCTCACCTGCATTTCTGTCTGCATGATTGCCTTTCCCCACTCTAACACTGATATAAAATTTGGCAGTTTCTTGAAGATCAAGAAATTTTTATAAGAGAGGCCTCTGGCATTACTAAAATAAGAAATCAGCAAAGGCATGAAATTAATATGAGAGGAGGGGAAATTTGAGGTATTCCACATTTTTTGAAGAAATTAATTTATGAAGATTGATTTATTTTGAAAATATATATTTTCATGAAATAGTATTTCTGAAACATGTTTGGACTTTATTGAGCTGAAGGTTTTATTGATGTAAAATATACTTCCATGGAACCAACAAATCAAAGTCTGTAGACAGATACTGCTTAGCAGTGCATCCAAACAGAATGCTTAACACTAGTTAACTAGTTGCCACTCATCTGAAACCCCTTAAAATTTAATTCTCAATCATTGAAATTAAGAAGATGGAAATGTAAGATTGATATCCATGAGTTTTTTAGATTCATATTAGTATATCACTGAAGAAAATGCAATCTCAAGAAAATGAGGTATTTCATGACAGGGTGAAAAACAATATTTATACAAACGTTTTCAAAACCAAAGAAGAATAATCTCAATAGAATCAAGAAAAAATAATTAGTAGGCTTCTTCAGGAAAATTTCCAGGCAGTGTCTGGAGTTTATTAGTAATTTTGTGACTAAGCTTATATTTTGAATATCACTCTTTAGTGTCTGAACAATCTTAGAGTGTTAAGAAAATAGAAATTAAGTAGTTTAAGACATATACCAATGGAATTATCAGGTATGGCCACTAAAGGAAAACAATGTAAGTCACCTGTTTAGATAAACACCCTTGTTATTGTGTAAGACTTTGTGGATAAAAGGATTGTGTCATACAATACCCCTGAAATTCTTCTGAGTACCATTTTTTAATGAAAAATGGATAGGAGAGGCATAATGTTAGCACTACAGAAATCATATTCATTATTCAGTATTTGCAAAGTTCTAAAAGGATGAGAATCAGTTGTTGTAGCCAGTACTTTCAGTCTTTCTTCTCTCACATTTAGTGTGTGTAAGATGGCAGACACTCTATCCATGTCCTTGGGTTTGTAATAATTACCCTTTCCTACTATTTTAAGTTTGCAAGAGGAAGTGCAGTGTAAATTTTAGGTAGATGAGAAATTATATACATGGAATCATTTGTTGTAATGTCCCTTATCAAAATATTAGACCTCTAGCTTTTTTGACTAGCTGTAGTATTTAATAAATAATAAATTCATTCTGCAATATAGGAGATTGCATTTTAAAGCGTATGTTACTTGAACATTTCTTTCTACTTTTCACATTCTGAAAGTCACACTTTCTGTATCTATTTGTCCAATTGCATCTTATCTTAATCAGTTGCCTTGGAGTTATGTATGTCCTATGCTTACACAGGACTTTTGAGACCTGAAGGAAAATAAGGCTGGTGTTTCTTTCCATGGTGATAATAGGATTTTGTACAGAAATTCAGCAAAGCTAAAAACTTTAAATTCAGAAACTTATGTGAAATGTGTTTTTTTATTTATTTGAATATGTGTAATTTTTATGAATATAATCCACCCACACCTTGAATGCAGATATCACTGGTATTTTCAGAGATTTCTCTCAAATCCTAATAAACACATCTGTGTACTATTTCTGTCTATGTCAACATCATGAGATACAAATAGATACAATAATCCTGTTACATGGTAAATTAGGCAATAAGCTAAGGGCATTCCCATTCTCTAATAAATCAGTGAATATTTCTGGTTTGCCCTCCTTATACTGTTTTCAGAAGTTTTCAGAGTAGTAGAGATGCAGAAAGCAATGAGAATGGAGCTGGAGAGATTTAGACACTTAATTTTATTCAAGTGAGCTATGTTTGGGTTTATTTTCAATTTCATGTATTTCACTTAGAGAGCTCAATGCTGTCCGTCTTTTCAGCTTTAAAAATAAGGTTCTGTTTCAAAGGTGCGTGGTTGATTTTGACAAGTGTTACAAAACTTGCACTTTCTGCTTCGGAAGGATGATTAAGTGCCTCCTACTTACATACATAGGCTGTTCAAGGCAGATTAATTAGCTTAGAAAAGAATTCTAAAAATACCTTTTCTTCTTACCAATTTCCCATGAAAACTTCAATACATGTTCTATTCCTTGCAATGACATACTGCTTTGTGAATAGCAGAATACTAAAAGAATGACCAGAGGTACTCTAGTGATTTAGTCCATTGTGAAAATATTTAGAAAGAAAAGTACCTATTAGTTTACAATTGTTTTTAAAAGAGACCATTAAAATCTAATACACCTTCTCAAATTTGATGATGTCATTTTCTCAGCATGTTCAACAACCTGTGAACAGTAGAAAATGGAGATGGAATCCCCTTATTACCTACTGACTTTGGAGAGGTGTTTTCTCTGAACATATGTTTTGAATTCCTTTAAGGAAAAAATTTATTGAGATGAAAATGTGTAGAATTCATATTTTTCTACTTGTGTAGTCTTGGAAAAAATGCTTTTTCTTTTTGAGATTGTCGGAATTAGGTCTTCGTGATAATACTCTGCTAGATAAAGCAGGTTATTGTATCCTTTAAATAATTATTTCTTAAAAATAGATCCCTATACATAAACATTCATTATAAATCATGATTAAAATGGACATGCATCTACACTAGCAGATCTCAAATATACACCGTGTCACCTGTGAAAATTACTGGACTGATGTCAAGGTAATTTATACCCAGTCTTCCAAGTTTGCTTCAACAACTGACTAGACAAATTATGGCCCCATTGAGACAGAGACTTGTCTTTTTAATATATAAGTAATGAGAAAGGTTTCTTTGGAGGAGTTGTACTGTTCTGACTTAATTTCTTGTGCCATTTATGACACAAACAGTGTAAACATTGATTATACAAGGTGCTCTGTTTTGAAGATTTTCTGGATTGGAGCCAAGTGGGGAAGAAGTAGAAACTGTAACCTGCTGGAGGATTTCTAAAGATTAATTTCATCTTTACATTCTGCAACAAAATAGTGAATATTCTAGAAATTGGACTGGTCATCTTGGTTTTTCTCCCAAAAACTTTATTTTTGCTATATTGTATCTGAATTGGACAGATTTGCTTCTTTTATAACTAGTAGGCATCTGTCTGATCTAAATTGCCCCAAAGCTTATAATGTCCTCTGCACACTCTTATGTAAAGGAAAGTTGCTAGGAAAAACATTGTGTAGAATATTAAATACCGTAAAAGTGCTTTTTATCACTTCAGGAATAGCCTTTCTTTCCCTTCTCCAAAACTGAAAAGTGGACAGTGCTAAAGTCAGGGGCATGGGTACTCTCTCACTCTCTCTCTCGAGTGAGGTGCCTGGCTAATTTGTCCTCATATGCTCAGAATTAGAATGATTCATGAATTCATTGGAGTTTCTGCCCGTGTATTGCACTGGCACACATTTACATTCACATGCACAAGCCAATGTGCACGTGACTGGCTCTAGACCCATTGGTTTACCCCTGCACTGCCATAAGCTTTTTCTAAGGAAGTTAACATAGACTTCTTAGAAAAACCTAACAAAAGCACCAAATCTGTTCCCTCCAAGATTTAGCAGTGGAGATGGAGTTTTGAAATTTTCTTTACTTTATGGGAAATTGAGTTTAGTTGATAGTGGTAACAGTTTAAATGTTCTAAAATAGCTAATAGGTGAGTTATATAAAAAGTTGCAGATAATAGGGAAATAGATGGCTTTCAAATGACTGAAACCTGATACCTTTTAAATTTGTCTTGCCAAACAGTGCAATACTTTATTCAAGTAAACAATTCTTAGTTCAATAACTAATGCAAAAACTAGCCACAATGAATATATTATTCTTCTGCTACAGGATCAATTTTCACATTTGAAATTTTCAGATGCTACAATAACATTTTTTTTAAAAATTGCCAAATTCTTCATTTACAAACTTTTTCACTAGCAAAGCTATAGCAAAAATTATTTATCCTCTTATTTGTATCACCAAGTAAAATAGATAAAAACCCACAAAACAAGAATCAATACAAATTCACTTCAACAAAATGTGACAATAGAGAAGGAAAACTACAATAACGAGATGATAAACATAATAAACAATATAGATATTGAAAGTGAAATTATGTGTCTTTGCATTCTTCTAAATAGGTATTTGAATTAGTAATTGTAGTACAAGGACTGAATGAGAGAAGATATAGAAAAGGACTCTGAAAAATTAAAAAAAATATGGAAATGGGTTTCACAGAAAATATTTTTTTGCTTCTTAAATTGATATAGGTGGTTGTAGTCAAGGACAGTGCCAGGCAGAAGATTTTATGTAAACAATCTGAACTATTTTTGAAAAATGTATACTTTTACTGTGAAACTTCTTCATAAGGCTGTGGCGTTTAAAAGAATAAACGGGATTAGTAAATGTATTGAGCAAATTAGTTAAGTACAGTAGCCCAGGCAGAGCCATCATCTTAATTTTTTTGATATGAAAGGATAGAGAAATGAAAAAAATATTTCTGTATCTTTACTAATTCATATGTTCTCAATTATTTGCTACTGCTTTCTTAGAAACAAAGCATGGGAATATTTGGACCTATCATTACAGTTGTTGGACTAGGAGAAAAGAAGCTAGATATGTCTGTCCAAACCTAAACAGCATTCATACAAAGAAAGATTACAAGACTAGGTTCCTTCAAATTCTGAGGGAGATTATGGGCACGAAAATCATTCACATGTGTAATGCTATTGGTGAGACAGCAAAAAGACATTTTTCATCTTACACTGGAAAAGACAGTTCAGTAAGTAAATCAGACGTTAGTTTTGAACCTCTTTGACAGCTCTTAGATAACAGCTAATCCTAAAAGAAATGGAGATGTTAAATCAGGCTTTCAGAAATTTATGAAAACCTTATTGAAATGCCTGTTATGCATTTGTCTATCTATTTTGAGACAAGGATTGTTATTTTTCTTTTGCAAACCCACATTGGACATTATGAAAATACACTGACATAAAATAGTAAACTTTATTGAGATTATTCCAGTAATAAAATGTAGAAAATTTTTGAAATAAATAATTTGGATCACATCAAAAAGCTGTATGAAAGAAATGCACAAAAATTAAAGCATTTGAAGGTTTTTTTAAAGAAGCAAAGCTTATTCCAGAAAACCAATTATCTGCATGATAAAGTATATGAATTATATAATTTATTGAGTATAGTCTAGTCATATTAAGGATTTAGTTTAGCATAATGAGCATTTTCTTATGGTGAGAACAGCCAAGCACTGAAATATGACTGCAGAGAAATGTCATGTAATTTCAGCAACAGATGAACTTTAAAATCACTCCTGACAAATGTTAAAAATGGTGCATTTAGATTGATCCTAATTTAAAGGAATAGGATGGACTGCATAATCTTTCCCATTCCCTTTCAACTCTACTATTAAAATTTCCTATTATTTTATAATTTAATGAGAGAGTCTAACATTTACTCAGCTTCAGTATTACACAGTGCTGGATCCCAAAAAAGGACTTTGCTAAAGGTTAGAGAACAGAGCTGAGATCCCTCAATCCCAAGTGAAGAGCCCAAACATCCTGATTAATAGCTGCCAAGTCCTGCAAACATGTAAGCACCACAGTGCCCTTGAGGATCACACAGGTTTTTGGAGAGCCAAGAGACCCTTATCTGTGTGTGCTGCAAAGATACGAAGCTGTTCAGGCATCACAATGCAGACAGACAGGTGACTGCTGTGTCGTAGAGAGAGACATGAGAAAGCTGCAAGTTAAAGCTGATGTAAGTCACCATTGGCAAAGCAGTCACAGAATAAGGGATTTTTGTGCAGGCAGTTTACCTTGCTTCTCAGACAGCTATGTCAGGAACACAAATGCTGTGACAATGTTGTCAGACTTGATGTGACTGCATACTGTTTACCTCCCCATAAGACAAATCTGAATCTGAAAACTGAATATTTCTTGATGTCTCTTGCTTGAAAAATGCAAATAAGTAAATGTGCTCTGAAAATATCTATTCTAGAGTCTCTGATCTGAGCTCATGGTGCAGCACGTGAATTTGACATTCAGTCCAGACACACAGTGCCTCTTGCCTATTTATGCACCCTTCAGATATGTGCAAAAGCTAAGAAAAGCAGGAAAACTCAATAAGTCTACATAGGCATTTCTCTTCTTTTTAAAAATATAGAGATAGTGGACTATTATCCTCTCTCTTAAAGTAGCCCTTTAGCTACAGGAGATCTGGGCAGAATACTGTTTGCCTCTGAATGCTTCAAGCCCACATCTCCACCACCCTAGACAGGGTGAAATTTAAGATCAACTTAAGATGCTACTCTCAAGCCTCTCTTTTGAAATATTTCCACTCTTCAGCAGTACGTGGAAATGAAAAAATCCTGGCTTTATTGAGTGGTTGGAGGAATTCTGCTGTCTGCTGTGTATGTTTCAAGGACAAGGTACATTGATTAGTGAAGAAGTGAGGAGAGAAATAGGTTTTAAATACCAGTTCTCTGTAGAAATGCCTGGCTCTGTGTTACGAGTGGCACCCAATACAATAAACTGATGCTTATTTTTTATTCTGAAGCACTAAGTTGGAAACGTTTACAATGAAGCAGATATAGTAATTCTGCTCAACTTCTTTTCATGTTCTATATCTGAATCTTGGCAAGTTGTTGCTAGACGTACTTGTTATAACGTTTCCCTCTGAGACACCTTGCTACAAAAACAAAAGAGGGAGCCAATGCATTTAGCCCAAAGATCTGGAGACAGCTGTAGAAACCAGACATCGAGGAATGTAGGCAATACCTGCTCAACAGTCACTGGGGTATATGGATGTAGCTCATAGGCCAAAGGTGGTGGGCTTATTTTATATGTTTTACTTTCTATGTAAGGTATGGCTTCTATACATAGAAGCAATTTCAGTAAGATTTCTCAGCTTCCTACTGGTGAATATTTGCTAAGACCATAGACTGCCTCTGCAATTTATTGGTCCTTATCTTATCCCTTCCATATGTTCCTGAGAGCTATCTAGTGATATTGCTCTCCTCTGGGGAAAAAAATGTAGAGGATATAAGTATCAAATAAAGCTATGCTTATTTCACATGCATAGTGTAAAAGCTTTGCAAGCTTTCATTTCTAATTTCTATAAAAGTACTTTGAGAAATAAGTTAATGTTTTGCTATTTCCCCTTCCAATACCTCTACTTGATTATTTTAATTAATTCAACTTCTTACATGGGAAGAAACTGCATGAATTTAACTTGGCACTAGAAAAAAAATCTTACAGTCAGATCCAGCAAGTTAGAATAATCTTGTAGTGGAAGAAACAAATCTCTGTATCTTCAGTAACTTAAAATGATACTAGGCAAAATACTCCATCACTGCACTGACAGTTTATATAACAGCTTTCTTAATTTGTCTGTTCTTCCTGTTGACCCAATAGTTTTCTGAGGAACCTTTCTGTAACAGATTTCAGGGTATGGCTGATTTTCAGATTAAAAATAGAGAGCTTTGAAAGACTCAGTCATATTTCTAATAATAGAAGTGAATATTCAGTATGCAAAATTTCACAGGCACTTTTAATGAAATTAATTGGGTAGATCTGTCTAACAGATTCTTGCTTTCCATTTTTTGACCAGGTGACTTTAAGAGAAAGTATTTGGACAAAAGTTTCCAGTATACCAATATAATACAGCTTGTAAACATTTGGGTGGGATTTTTTCCACATTATTCTGTTAAGATTCAATCTATTTGTTCTTTTGGTGGTAGGGAATGAAACCTACACTCGCAGGTGCTTCGAGATCCTCACCAATAGTGGCAAGCGGTAGGAGATGGGAGGCTTTACCATGGGCCAATAAGCGAATTCCTGTGTTCTTCAGATCCTTTAAAAAGCTTACACATGTCAAATTCATAGAGCTGAGTTGTTTATTTCCACTACAATTTGTTGTGTTACATTCATGTTATGAATGAAAATGCAAGGGTTCCCATAAAAGGACATAGGGCTGTGGAAAAAGTTAGTCTATAAGGGAAGTTTTGGACAATTTTTCTAGTCATTGCTCCAAGGCAGAACCCATTACGAAGTTAGATCAGGGCCTAAAGTTGTACTGATTGTAGTGTGACAAAAAGATGAGAGAGGCCCACCTTACAAAAGCCCTGAACACTTATCTTTTTACTTGCCACCTCTGTCTTTTCTAGGGCAGAAACTTTATCTGTTTCTTTAAAGTCAGATTTTCAAAGGCTTTCCTAGCTGCACAAACTCTGCACAGTCTTACTGGAATGCCTTGAAAGTCACCTTTCCTATCAGTTCTGAGGTCTGCTTTTGGAATTGCAGGGTCAGGAGGTACCAGTCCCTTTCAGCAGTCAGGGCTGCCCAAGCAGGCTCAGCAGTGTGGAGCTGGGTCTGGAGTGGCCTTTTCAGTGCTTGGGCTGGCTGGTTTCCTCCCCCAGCACAGGCACAGCACTGAGGACAGCAGCACCAGCCCCCGCGGGCCCTGGCAGCAGCTGCAGGAGGCTGTGGGTGATGGTGCCAACACCGCAGATTCGGGCACTTCTCATCCACCACCACAGCTGCTTCGTAAGCACCTGCCTTCCTGGGAGGGTTCTTTCTGTCCAGCATCTTTTCCCTTTGCCTCTCAGACCATGTGGTTGCCTGGAGGGCACCAGCCTGGTGGGGAGAGCTGATGCCATTCTCCCTTCGTCTCCCTACATGCAGTCGCAAGCAAGGGCCGCCATGTTGGAAGGGGGGGGGGTACCCAAGCATTTTGGGTGTCTCTTTGTTACCCTGGAATTTCTGAGATTTAGCAGTTTTGTATTGTGATTATTCATTGGTTTTGTTTCTATTTTCCTTTGCCTACTGCTCATTTGCTTTATTACTAAATTGTTATTTTTTCACTTATATCTACTCATATTCATATTCATATTTTCACTTATATCTACTCATATTCATATTCATTCCGTTGGTAGAACGGGATTGGTTAAAACTGAAGGGACATAACTTATTTTAGAGTATCCACCTCTTTAAATTGTCTTAAACCAAGATACATGGTTTTGTCCCAGAAAAGAAACTCCTCTAAAGATTCGCACCTGACCTGGAGCAAAACAAGCAAGATAAAGGACCTTGCATACACATTTGAAAACAAGTCACAGTTTGTGATACATGGAAAACAAGCAAATGTGATGCAACCACCACAATGTTCTTAAGAAGTATCTAAGAGATATTTGTTTTCTAGGGATCCCAGTCACAGAGAATCCCATCCTAAACAAAAAGATTAAGCTGCTTTTTGAAAGAAGTGAAGCCAAATTTTCTTTTCAAATGTCCCAGCCCTTCCAACTCCAGAGCTGCTTCTGGCAAAAAATTGCATTTAGTTTCTCACATGTAAATTGCTGTTAGTTACTTCATGTAATTGACTCTAATTGATCTAATTTAAGTAAATATTCTGGATCTCATTAATTACTTAGAACCTTAGCTTGTATTCTCCATTAACATAGCTGTGAATTCCTACATTTCTTCCGCCCAAAAAGACTTTTTGTTGTGTTTTAATAAATGTTTTTTACCCATTTAACAAATTAAATAATAAGAAATACTAGACATCTCTGTGTTAAATAATCCAGTCTATAAAACAATAATTTTGCTGGCAGAGGCACAAATGCTTATAATTTTTCACATGTAAAATTCATAGCAATTTCTATTTAATAATACTCAATATGGGGAAGGCCAGCCAGATAGATTAAAACATAATTCTATCTAAACTAGAATGCAATAGAAGTATTTTAAACATTTCATGGCTTCAAAAAATTCTGTATGTTTTTCTTTCCTGACAATTTAGCATTTCATAGTCTAAGATTTATACAGATTACTGTCTCTGAACTTAAGCATTTTGGGACCAATAAGGTAACTGACTCAAATTAAAACCAAAGCTATTTATTAATTTCAATTCTCTGTAAACTGAGGTTTTAAATATTTTCTCCTATTATCCAAGACTTTTCATGTGGAATTACATTGCCTAGATGAGGGGTTATATTCTTTAGATCTAAATGTTTAGCCAGCCATATGGTGAAGAGTGATCAAATTTGGTTTTTTTCTTGAGGAAAGATCACGGCTGATTTACATACACACAAGTGCCCTTTTATTGCCATAATTTTCAAATAGTGCATTCCTTAATTTTTGTCCAAAAGGATAAATTTTCAGAGATTAAGGGATTAGGTAGGGGATATTAGTAAACACACTTTGTCACAAAACAGGTAATAAGCCTTGCAGTGATTTTTAATAGATGATTCCAGTCTAGTATTTTCTGAGACTCCAGGTGTTACAGGAAAAGGGGGAGAGTCACTGTGGCTATGCTAGCTATTTTTGCAGTACAGCTGCCTTATGCCATGCTCTTGGCTGATCAGGCCCAAGGGCATACTTACATCATGGATAGCAAGTGTCTCATGGTGACTACAGACTGTCATTTTGGCATCTCCAGAACTGTCCAGAGTGCCTTGTGTCTGTGATATTTGCTTACAGTTCCCACCTCGAGTGATTTTCCCTATAGATGGCAGTAGGAGCTTGAATCCTCAGCAGCAGCGGGAGATGCTGTCAGTGGGATCCCTGACAGTGATCACAGCTGATTTGCTCACAATCCCAATGGAGCCTGTCCTCTGCCTACTCACTTGTCTTGTACTTCTCTGCTGACTCTAAGTTGAAGCTATAATTTCCCTTGCTCTGGCTCCAGATATTTATTCACTCTAGCTGTCCAATCCCTGTCTATGGACTGAGTTCCAGAGTGTGTTGTAAGGATGGCTGCAGTATAATCTTCGGGTGTAGGAGAGAGGGAGTCGGTGTGATGTCTAGAGCCTGTGACATCAGGTAGGCATCAGGGAGGAAGGAGAATCAAAGTCCCTCAGTAAACCACACCTGTAATCAATTTGCTTTTGACAGAAAACCACAGAAAGCAGCAGTCCTGACAAAAACGTGATTTCCAAGATTTGAGTTTGTTTTCCTTGTGGAGCAAACCAAGCTAATTTTTAAAACAATGCCATGATACAGAGTCTGTGGCTATTCGCATGAGTTATCTATAGTTGTTTAAACATGTCTCTGCTCTTGTCAAATACATATATTGCATATTTTTTTTCAAGCATTGCTGGAGAGCTGGTCTCTGATGGACAACTGAGGTTTGATTGCTAAAATACTCCTCCTTCTGGGCTGAGCAGCTAAATAGTCTAGCTGGGCTGTCTATATTCCTCCTTTCTTTGGCAGTTCTGAATTACAAACTCCTAAGCTTAATGGAAACACTATCTATCCCCTTATCTGCAGAGAGATATGCTATCTGCTCTTAAAATATCTGTTCCATTTATTTTTCATGGCTTTAACGTTTTCACTACTCAGTATAAAGGAATTAAGTGCAGATTTCCAAGATTTGCTTTCAAATTTTCAGTCTTCACAGGAGGGTCTATCAGATGGAATTCACTTGTCTTTGTATAGTTCCACTGAGAATTAGCATTTCTGTAAGTTTGTTCTATTCCTTTCTAAATTGTGCTGATTACCTCTATGATCTGATTCAGTATTCATTCTCTCAGACCTGAAGTCTACAGAAGAGTAACTTAAGGGGAGCTCTATGGGAGACTCTTTCTTCCTGTGGATGGTTAGGGACAATGACTGACAATGAAAAACATGCTCCTTTCCAGAACATTAATCAATCATGAGATAAAGTGAATATATAATTATTTTTCAATTATTTTCTAACTAGTTGATAATTGAACAATTTTGTTCTTGATGTGGGATAACTCCTAGAAGAGTCTTCGAAAATTTAATTCTCTCTGGGATGGTCTAACACACCGTGAACCTTACAAGCTTCCAGGCTTAATGGGCTTTCCTTCCTGCTTGCCAGCTCTAATTAGAGGGAAACTCTGTTTCAGTATATTATTCTATTAGCTTCCATAAAATCACTCACATTTGCATCAGCCTGTCAAACCTCATATTTGATCTTGCCTAGTCTCCTGAATGAAGCAAGAGATTTCCTTTCTTTTTCTCCCGGCCAATGTAGTCTTCTGAATTAATTTCTCTAACTCTTTTCTTCTGCAACTGTGAACCTGACAGGTAGTACATTTCTCATTAACAAAGCATTTGGTAGTTCTGGTATCACACTGCTGCTTTCCTTCACGCCACGGTAAGACTATTTCCTAGTCAAAGAAAAAGTGAGTTGAAGGATCTCAGTGGCTACCCACATGAAAATGACTATATAATGGGACAGATTCTACAGACAGAAATTTGACAAATTTTTCTCCCATTAGCAGAGAAATACTAATTGGATTTCCATTAATCTCTGAATTCCTTTACATCTTAATATTTAAAGTTACATTAGTAACTTTAGTTGTGATTATGACATATAATCCCTAAAAATACCATGGAAAATGTAGTGATAAGCCAATAAAACTATTCCTACCCACTCTTTATAAAAAATATTGGTTTTTACATTGAAAATTGGGTCATGACAATGTAAACCAACTGATTATCTTGTTAGATATATTTATTTACTTTCACAATTAAAGCATTAATGAAAAAAAGGAGCACAATCTGTCATGACCTTAATTCTCTCCTTCCAGAAAATTTGCAAACTACTTTGCAAATCATACACTTCCACTCTGTTGATACTTGTGGGAGACAGTGGCCCAGCTAGTGGTTCCCCCATTCTTCCGTGGAGAGAAGACAGCTTTTAGGAGCTAACAGTCCAGCATGCTTCTCAAGTTCCTGTTAATTCCGTGTTTGTTTTTGGTTGTCCCCTTTTGACCCACCCTGAGATGGGTTCTCAGTATCCCCCTCAGCTTTTGTATGGGAGATTTCTAAGAGGACAGGCTGCAATTAAGCCTTCAAAAGAAGTTGGATGCAAAACTCCATCTCTTTCTTCCACTTTGCTTTGGGAGTGGTTCTCATGCAAACAGCCAGGCTCAAGGCTCAAAGCTGAATACCTCCAATGTGGCTGAGGAGGTTCTGGGGTCCCGACCCTGCCACCTCCCAGGCAAGCATTAACTGGCTCTTGAACAGGAATCTCTGCTGGAAAACCCTGGAGAAGCATCTCCTGCTGTAGAGCAGTGGGAAAATGTCACACTTGAGCCAGCCAGTTCCCAATGAAAAATCCCTGTGTTATAGCAGAGATTTTCTGAGGGCCAGCCAGAAACCACACAGACCACCTGGGGAGTGAGACAAAGCCCCGTGGAATGGCTGAGAAGCATGCTGGACAGGTAGCTCCTAAAAGCTGTCTTCTCTCCAGGGAAGGATGGGAGAACCACTAGCTGGGCCACGGTCTCCCACAGATACTTAGCTCCTTTATAGTGAAATAGAATGTTTATCTACTTAGAACAACTCTGTAAGTATGTTAGAGGCAGACACTTTAATATATGGTATTGCATCAAGCGCAAATCCCAATGTCATTTTTCAGACTGATAAAGTTTCAGCTTTAGCTAGGGCCATTTGGCCATATGTTTAATTGTTCCTACTGATTTATTATATTTGAGTGCCCCATTGGGCACTAATGCTACTGAGAAATGATAGTATAATTAATTTCATTAGACAAAAGAAGAACAGATATGCTGAGAAACAAAGGATCCGAGTTAAAATCAATTGAGAAATTAAAATATTTGGTCAGCTTCAACTGACCTTGGATCACACCCAAGTTTATATTTGAGACCTGAAAAGACTACCACTGACAGAGGTATCTTAAGCAAAAAATTATTCTATAATGCAAGGAGAATAGAATTTTTAATCAGTGGAAGTGATACGAACTGTAGTTTGAAATACCAGGAACACTGAAATGTCAGTAGTTGCACTAGTCACCAAAAATAATTGTCCATAGTTATCTCCTGAAAGAAACACAATTAACCTGACACCACTTTTCTTACTATTTCTTACCATTCCTATTTCTTACTATATACTAATTGAATAGTGTTTGATTTGTGATTACAACAGAATTACTATTCCTGAAGCCTTCACGTGTGTATGTATGTGTGTATGTATGTATCTATTATTTATGTATTAAGACCATTTCCTTGCTGCAGGCACTTTCATAAAATAACATCAGTAAAGAACTCCTATAGTGACTGCATCCTTGCATCTGTTAGTGCAATTGACTTCTCTCAGGAAAACTGTCTCCTCACAGCAAAGCTTTGTACAGCATATATGATAGAAGGGCTGCAGGACTGATCTAGCATTAGTGCACAAAATATTGTACACACAGATTGCTGGAAATGTAAATGTTAAGCTGGCAGTGTATTATAAAAAGCCTGGTAGACCTTAACTGATATGATTTAGCTCTTAGAGAATTTGCTATGGACTTATATATTGAGGGTGATGCTAAGAAATTCTAATATTTTAGTTCTTTTAAAGGACCTTCTTATCCTCTTTGATATTTGTAACTGTAGTGAACTTTAGTATACCCAGCTCCAGCTTCTGTCAGGATTAAATACCTCCCCAAATCTCATTACAATTATATGTATCAGAGCAACATGTGTGCTAGAAAACAAGTTAAAAATTCCCTAGTGAGAGGGGTCAAACAAACTGAAACCTTCATCTCAAGGTCTCATGTTCTATTACTCAGATAAACTGTTGGGCTGCTCAGTAGAGAATAGCAATTAACATCTTTGAGGGAAAAGGCAGAGAAACCTAGTGTTCCACCACATGGGATTTCATCATTCTAATGGAGATTTGGAGCACTGCAATTACCCACCTGCTCAGCATTTTGTTGTGTCAGTTTTCCTAGAATAGTTCTTCCAGACCTGTTCTTTATGTGGTTGCCTCTGGCCATCACAGCATGCTCTAAGGTGCCATTTTTCCCATTTGGCCATGATCTCCAGACGAAGGTTTATTTAACTCTAGTAAGCAGTTTGTCTACAGAAAAATTCCTCACTTTCTAGCCCACTTCAGTAGTTTACTTAGTCCTTTCTCCTTAATTTTCTGTTCTGTACTGAGAGTCATTTGAAACATCTTTTACATCATAATGATAGAAAAGTTCAAATAGTAGTTTTCTTTGTATTTTTGTGTTTGTTAAGTAGTCAAAAATATTCTAGCAGTCAGACATAAAAAATATCAGTGTGAGGGACCTGAAAAAAGGTTAATGGAGCAATAACAAAATTTTATGTTCTAATACATAGTAAATCCCTTTGAACTTTGTGTTAGAAATTTGTATCAGATTGTCCAACAGGTTATTGCACAAAAGTCTATGAATAACCCTTCTTGAAAGAAGACTTTTCAGTTCTCTCTGTTCTCAAACAAATTCTTACACTGATGTTGAGTTATGAAGGCACGTGTTGCAATTTATAAGAAGAATTTCAGCTATATCTCTTAAGTTGTTCTGATATCTCTGTTTTGGTTTTTCAGTCCACATACGCATTTTCTGATTTTTTGGCCATCATACTATATTTTATTTTCTTTTACCTAAGAAATTAACATTGTACATGCTGCTATCATATTTGAAAATACTTGTGTGACCTTCCCTCATTTCTGTATATCTTGCCTGCTTAGATTAAATCTCCCTGAAGCAATGTTAAAGAATGATATCAGTGTGTTGCTACTTTTCTTGAGGCAGAATCATTAATAACTTAAAAATATATATATAATCAAATTTTGATGTATTCATTTCAATTATGATGAAAGAACAATAATTAAAGATTAAACAATTGATTACAAATACCAAGAAGGCTCAAAACATCTTTTTTAAAGTTAAAGAAGTTTAAAGTTATTGTGTGCACAAAAGGTACTTAATATGATGTCCACCACTTCAAAGAATGGCATTCTGTTTTTACTTCTCTCACATAAAAGACTACCTGAAATCAATGAATATTTCAGTTAAGGTGACTGAGGTCTGAAGTTTCTTGACTTTAGTGTCTCTGGTGAAGAAGTTGGTCAAACCTTGTGCTTTGATAAATAGGTGAATACAGAATTATCTTATTTCTGCATGCAGTCCTGCTGAGACAGTCTGTTAGGTGACTACTTTACCTAAGAGATCAATACATTGGTAGATAACAGGAACTGGAGAGTCCTAAGTCCTTATTCTGTATAACTGGAGAGTCCTAAGACCTAAGTCTGCATAATTTCAGATTTAAACAAATCACAAAATTATACAGGACAGGGAAAGAAGTATTTGGCAAAAGCAAAGATATGGTGACATGAAAGCCAAAATTTAATAAGGTGCTTAAAGTGTGGTGAGCCAGGAGAATCTGTTTGTGTTGGTTGTGTGTGTACTTGCCTTTTTTCAAATTATTATAACAGTTCAAGAGGTCTCCAGGGATAGAACTGCAGTGCTTCCCTTATGAACCACAAAGAAAGGGCAATGGTCTGCGCCAGCCAATTATTACCAAACAAAATCAACCCACCAGCTCCACACTGGAAGTCCCAAATATGAAGGATGCAACATACAAAAAGCCCCTAAAACAATGCAAGATATACATAGAATGAGTGTTGCTTCCTGTCTCTGAGAAATTTTTATAACCCTTTTGCCATCAAATAGGAGGATTCTGAGCACTGAAAGAAGATTTAGAAAATGTGGGTGGGGTTGACAGTTAGTGGCCTTGGGCGAGGTGTCTTTTCAGCCTCAGCACCTGCTGGATACCTGCTATGTGTGAAGGCTATGGCAGAAAGCCCTGCATTAGTTCTAGCTTTCACATCCAAGGTGAGTTTTGGAGCTGAGTGGATGAGCTAAAGGTTACCTGGACACAGATATTTTTCCTCTCTGAATCCTGCAGATCTGCCCTGTGCTTCCAGGAACCAGGGTGCTGCCTGAGTGAATTGTACTTCCCCTTTATAAGTTTATATCTTTTACTGAAACTAATTTATTCCTTCCAATGAAGGATTAAGAAGTGGAAAACACTGTAGAGACAGCAGCTCTTCCAGTCCAAAAAAGGACTCATTCTTTCCGGCTTGGCCTATTTGGGCCCTGCTTAGAGCATCTCTAAGTGGATTACATTAGACCTTAGTGATTCAGGAATGAAATGCAAGATCCAGCCAAGGGCATTTCTGCCTTTGAATGTGTTTTTGCTATAGTTCATCATCCAAACTTCTCTGAATACGCATATCCCAGGTTTCCCTGTTTTATATTAGTCCAACAGCTTTTTCTGTTCTGAACATTAATCACTGCTTATCCCAAGTCTGAATGTCCTCTAACATTTATAATGACAGATATGCTGCTACTTCAGCAGTTTCCATATGTCCTTCCTCTCCTGGCAGGGCTCCTTTATGTCCCCCCTGTCTCCTGGCACAGCTCTGCTTTCAAGACTTAGTATTCCTTTCACTTTTCTGTTTGGCATTTCCATACCTCTTGACATTAATAAACATCTGTTGCTTGGGTTCTATGATACACTATTAATCATCCAGCTAAAGTTACCAGGTACTTTTTTTTAACTTAATCAATTTTTCCCTGCTCCTTCTTGCACTGTCAGTTTGATTGTGTTTGAAAAATACTGCTGTCTGTAGATTATTCTAAACTAAGATTTTCTTCACTTTTGTCAAACTGGAAGGTGTGAAAGTATTAATAGAAATATGAAAGTTCTATTAACCTTCCCATTCATGACCCAAACAAAATTCAGTTACAGCCCAAAGGATATAAAATTTTTTTAGAAACATTCTTTCAGGGAAAATTCAAAATGTAATAAATGAGAACTGATAAATTTATTTCTTTATTCTTGGTATTCAGTCTGAAAAGAATTCTTTCATTGAATTACAGATAGATGTTTGTCCCTTTAAAATTATCAGTTGTAGGGTTTTCATAGTATCACAATTTTAAAAAGTCAGCTCTAACAACTTGAATGATATAGCTTACCTAAGAATATATGGTGTAATTTAGTATTTTTCTTATACATACCTTGATCTGGAAGTGGAATTTCCAGTATCTACCTGAATTTGCTTTGATTTCAATGATAAAATTTCAGTAGTTACCCCCTTTTAATTAAATATATTAAAACTGCAAATCATTGTAAGTAGATGAGTATAATAAGGATTAATTTATTCATGTTTTAAGTTTTATTTACCTACATCTCCAGAATTTGAAGCTACACAACTGCTTTCAAAGTATGACAAAAATGCATATAATCAAATATTGCATTTTTAACCCCAAACCACTGAAGTCAAACCCAAAGGATAATAGCAATTACTTAAACTGCATCCTTTCTGAGACTATAAAGTATTATACTTTTCCATTCCTGAATACCAGTACTTAGCTGGTATTCCTGGTAGCAAACAGAAAAATGCTTAACAGTTTTTCTCATGAATTTTCGTTCTCCAGTTGAACCAGAAGTCAAAACAATTGGCAAAGTTGCTTCATTAAGCAGCCTTTTGAATTCAGGAAAGAAAGAGTAAAAAAGAGTAGTGTTTCCTACTAATTTATTGGCTTATTCACTATTAAAACAACATATAGATATTTGTACGAGTTAAATTTAATTAATGTAATTTCTATGTTCTGAATATGGCTAAAGTGTTATGCTTTCATTGAGAGTGTGCTCATGTGTGCCTGAATGTCCTTTCTGTATGCATGAGCACTCACAACCTGCAGCACCAAGAAATTAATAGTCTGCACTGCCTTTCCAAAGACAAAGTCGAGACGCATGAGTCACTTTACTATTGATTCAGGGATTCGCACTGCCAAGTTGTTACCAATAAAGTAATTTCCTAAAATCCTAGCAGTTGTGGTCTAAAATTTATCACTGTCTTTATGCAGCAAAACATCACTTTTGAAAGATAGAAGATAATTAATTAGAAATCCAGTGAAGCTCCCTGAAATAATGCAATATATAAGTAGAAGACATGTTGATAGTGGGGAAATAAAGTGTGTTATGTGTATGGTTCTATGTTTTTCTCTAAAAAATCACTAGTGAAAAAAGATTTAAAATAGTGATATATCTGTAGTACTACAGATTGTATTACAGTCCAAGAAAAATTTTTATTGGAATAACACCAGACAATGGTCTATACAGTTAAGATAAAATAGTCTATTCACAAAATATATGATTATCTAAAGTGTTTCTTATTTCTCAGGAATGGTTTTAGATTAATTAAGTGGTGGTCAGGTCCACTGTGTTATTTTCAGCACTCCTGCTCTACCACAGGGAAGGCCCATGTCATTTCTCCTTCCTATAAATATAACCTCATGTATCTTACTGTTGGAGTAACAGGAGAAGTCTGTAAGATCCTGCTGTAATTTAACAAGATGACTCTTTTTTCACACCACTATCTTGATGAGGTGTTCTTTAGTTAGTTACTGATATTATTTTGTGGCTTTGCTTCTTGCTTTCCAACCTTACTGCATTGCTATGGAGCCAGATTTTGAAGGCCCACAAACACCTTCTTCAGACATGTCAGTCCAACATTTTAACCAAGAAATAAGTAAAAGGGTTTTTTTTCTGTTAATGTTAGCTCTACTTTAAACTGGAATAACATTCTTCTAAAGTTATTAAAACTGAGATCTGGCTCCTCAGCTTCATCTCATTCTTATTTGGATGTACATCATTTTGCTGTCATGAATTTTTCAGATCTTTGTGCTAGTTCCTTTGGCCCAGTGGTGCAACAAAATGTCCAACAACAAAATGCCTTTGATAGATTATTTTGTCTAGAGAAGATACAGTCACAAAAGAATATGAGAATCAACCCTTATTTGACATTGAAAAGTTTTATATAACCCCCCTGAAAATGTCAGTTCTAGCTTTATTCTTTCCCTAGATTCAATTGCTGTACTGAAATTTGGGCAAGGTACCTTTGCCCTCGACAAGGCCAAAAATTCCTCAGTGATATTCCTTCTGGCAGCCCCTTTCCCAAGTCTCATTAGCTGTAGCTATGAGCTCTCTTTTGCTCTGAACCCCATCTCTAACCATACATAGGTTATCATACCCGAGGAGATCTCTCTCCCTCCAGGAACCAAACTCTCCACTGGAGAGTTCTAGCATCAGCCCTTGGCTGTTTGCACATAATTCTTTCCAGTTTCCAGACTTGTACGTAGCTCCAAGCATCCACTCTCTTTAATCTTCATCCTTTACCCTGGGCTGAGCTACAGGGAGCCAGGGCCCTTTGACTCATCTAGAAGGAAGAAGATAGTTATTTTAAAATGCCCAATTTCCTTTGACAGCTATTTTCTATTATTATGTCCATTGTAGCTCTGCGCTTTCTTTCTTCTCAACCCTAAACTGACTCTTAGACAAGATACCCTTTGCCTTCCTCTTTTCATCACAGGGAAGAATAATTCTCAAGTGCACTATTTGCCTCTCATAGACCCTCTGACTATTTTACATCTGTATTTTCTGACCTTTTCTTTCTTTTGTCACTTAACTGTACACGAAGCCATTGGTCAAATTCCATGCTCCATCCAGGGACTAAACCAGTAGCAGCTCTAACGTTGCGTAGTTTCTGGGGACCTCCATGGATTATTCTGAATAAGTTTGTGTTTATACATGCTTGTGAAAAATGTACTGGAGAATTAGTAGAACAATAAAATAAAAACCATGAATAGTTTAGGGTATTTTCTATCCAAACAGTACTAAAGAAACAAAAAGCTATACTTTAGAAAATTGATAGAAAATTGAAAATATTTATAAATTTTTCTTACATATCCCTCTGATTTTTTATTTCTGTTTTGATTTTGTCATGTTTTTTGTTATTATGTTTTGGTTTGGTTTTTGTTATTATGTAGCCTGTATTACCAGAGAAATTCACACTACAATTGACTTTGCTCAAGAGCTCTCTACTGCATTAGTACAAATTGTACTAACATGAAAATTTATGAAAAAAAGGGTCGTGGAAACCTGTTACATGTGACAAATTCCACACAGCCTACATTGCTTCCCATTCTGTGCATTGTGTTCATATCACAATTACCTTGGCAGTGTTGTTCCTGACTGCAGTGGTACAAAATTACAAAAATATCAGAGAGGTTTGAACAGTTCTGCCAGCTTGGCTCAAAGGTAAAAGCTGATCCTAAAAATTGTGGGAAGAGAGCCTGGATTCTACTTTTCATCTGCTGTCTATGCAGATATGTTTAAACCTGCTTCCTGCTTCACCCCCAAAATCTGCAGTTAGCCACTGAGATTGAATGAAGATACTTAGAAAACCTTACAAGAAGGCCAGAATGTTTCATTACCTGAGAGTAATGAAATTTATTTCCTTACAAGAATAATATTTCTTGTAAGCAGTTGAAATTAGATAGTTGATCTTTGTCTTTAGGTGAATGTTCTGGGCACAGTGACTGATTTTGCAAGAGCTGTATCCTGAAATACAGGCTTTAAGGCCTGCTCAGAGATAGATATAACCAGGACATGCCCCCAAAATGGCAGGATTTAAGAAATACCAACTCAACATTGGTTTTGTATGCCTTGGCTGATATATGATATATTGAAAAACATGTGCATAAGGCACTTGCGTTTATAGAATGCACTCAAGGAGTCAGAAGCCAAGTTCACCACACTAAACTAAGACTCAAGACAGAAACTATTTCAGGTTCTGAATTTTATTTTGTGCTGTTCAAAGTCTTATATCCTGTTACACTTAAAGCACACCATTTATTTTAACCAGTCTGGTTTTCTCTTTCTTTTCTGAAAGAAATACGAAGAAATGACCCATATGAAATGTTGATACTCCCAGCATCATACTGGCAAGACTTATAATAAAATATGTTCAAATAAATCTGTGAATCGATTAATAAAGATTTATATAAACAATCTTTAAGTGCAGATGAAAAGAATTGTCTTTTGTGAAAAGACTGGCAAGTCTTCTGAATGCTAGTGAAGACAATGAATCGTAAAATAAGTATCTGATTTTATTGGTTAACCTGATTTCATCTCTGACACAGACTGAAAGTGAAATGAGCTTGTTATTACATGTGAAGCCATAATGCCAGATTTTCTATACCAAAGGAGAGTGCATTCCCATTGGGTAATTGCTATTTGAAATCCTTTTGTCATTATTTCAACACACAAAGTAGAGCTGAAAATGTAATTGGTCTGATTCCTGAAAATCCTGAAGGAAAGATTTATATTTAGCTATGCTTTGTACATTATCAGGCATACTTTCCAGGCTCTTGACCTCTAGAATTATTTATTCTCTCTATTAACTGGTGAAGCTCTCAAATGTGGTGAGCTGGCACCCTGGGATGGACTCCTGGCAGAAGAGGAAAACCTGCCTGCCATCTCTTATAGCTAGTCAAAAGAGAAAGCACAAAAAGGTGTGTTTGAAACCCTGCTGTTCTCTCTGCAGAGTGGAAGGGATTTTGAGAAAACACCTCTACTCCTATGAAATTTCCAAAATCACTCCTTAGAATAGGCAGCCATTCTTGCAACCAGATGAACAGGTTTTACTGTTTTGGAAGCATGCAGCTCTGAGGGTAAAACATCTCTGTGGTAATGGATGACTAAGAATTTCCTCAGGCTGTGGAGAATCTAAAACCAACACTTTCTGGATGGCAGTATTACTAGTATGGTCTTTAGAAAAGTTAGTGACTGCAACTGCCTTTTACATTGTACTTGTTAACTGCTGAGTAAGAACAAATAATGAAAGGTCAGGATTTAGGATAAAAAAAATACCTTTTGCCTACTTATATTTCTCTGGTCTGATAACTACTATTAACTAAGAGCAGCATGTGTTGGAAATGTAATAAAATATATTTCAGTGGTATTTGGTTAAAGAAATTATAACTATCCTGCTGTAAAACACCAGAAATTAGAGATTTTCTAGAACATAAAACCAGAAATGAAGCAACTCAAATCATCAGTTTAAGCAGGAGGTGCTGAATTGAATGAAAATGGTGGAAAGAATTGGGTCATAGGTTTACATGTTAAAGCTTAAACTGTACCCATCTTTAAGCTTGATGCTACTGTTTTCACATCTTACTACTGAAGCCCAGGTTTGAGAATCTGAATATAAGCCCTGAAAATCAGCAACCCTCCGAATTCAGGTGGGTCCTGAAGATGGATCATACAGCACCATGAATATCCATGAAGAAGTTAGTCCAAGGGCTATTTAATCTAGGTGATTTTGTTTTAGACAGTTACAAGCTATTTTTGCTGTGAATTGCCTTCTGTTTCCTACCAAAATAATTTGCAGGGTAAAAAAGAATTTTGAATCTTCCAGTACTTATTGATCTCTTCACAAATTTTTAAATGTCTATAAAAGCACTTAAAAAACCAATCCCAAACTTGAAATGGCCTGTATATAAAATTAATAGTAAAGCAGTGACTATGCAGCAAAAGATAAAGCGAATAATTTTTTTTAAAAAATAAATTTTAAAAAAAGGCAAGTTGAAAGCCTAAAAGCTTTACAGGTCACTTTTCTCCTTCCTCCAACTAGAGAACTGATTGTGAGGATCCTTTGTACTCATTTAGCAGTCTGTTAAACTGGCATTGCATTGAGGAGCAGAGAGGAGGGCTGAAAGTATGCTAAAGTGTGAAATTAATTATACAAATTAGACTCAAAATTGAACATCACATTGTTTGATTAAGTGTATGTAAAATGTTACTAAAAAGTAGTTTCAAACACAATCTCAGTATTTCAATTTTGTTTTCTTATAATATTAATTCAAATATAAAAGTAAGTGGGAGTATTGCATTGGAGTGGATACTTGTTATATAGGTTCCTCTCTTTCTCTGAGAAAGACCTGGAAAATCAGGAACTTCTGCAACTCAGTGAAATAATTATTGACTATTTGAATGCCATGGAATGAATGGCTAAAACTGGTTCCATACATTTCAATGCAGAATGCCTGGACAAAAAAAAAAGAAATGCTTCTACATATGAGGATGAGAAGGATCCAGGTACTCTGTCAGGTGTCCTGAGCCTTGATTACATTTACCACAGATAACAGGCTTGATCCCAGGAGCTCTGGTAGTGAGAAAATGATATTCACTCTTCCAGATTCCTCGTGCTTCTCCTTTCTTTTCTTATAGACTGTTTTCAAGTAGTTTTCCCTCATCCCTCATCTAGATTGCTTTTCCTTTCTGACCACTCTCTGTACCTGTTTCTTAATACCCACAATGAGGAGGAGATAAAATTATTTTGTCTGCTGTGTGTTTTGAGGATTCTTTGTTGCATGATATCACAGCTTTTCTTTCACAGGACAAACGGGACAGACAACACTCTCTTACTGAAATGCTTTTTAGCCTTCTCATTTAGCTCTGTTTGCCTCAGTCCCCAATCCTCCCTTACTGCCTAATGCTCAGAGCAAGTTTAAATGAAGAAAGAAAAGGTCCTCAAGGGCGATAGTGAAGTAAGTTCTTCCTATTTTTTCATTAACTACATATCCCAAAAGATATTTAGAAAACTTGGAAAGGTAAAGATGAAGAAATATATCAGAATGAAGAAGGTTATGAATTGTCCATGGGTCTATTCTGTTGCAAAATTCCTTCCATATTGACTTTCTGCTTGCTATTTTTGTCACACTTATTTTTTTAGATGACCAGATGAGCCAAAAGATTATTTAAAGAAGGTAGTTTGGGACTTCTTCATACAGTAATTCCCATACTGTGACTCATTTTTCTCCTTTTATATCACCTATTCAGTCTCAGATCTTGGATAGACAATATAACTTGTCTATCTAAATTTAAGCTATTTATGTGCTTGAGGTTTTCTTAAATGTTACTTGTGTAAACTGAGAAAGATATGTAAATATTTCTGAGGACAAGCATGTTTTTCATACGAGAGTTTCAGTTCTCTAATGTTGTGGTAAAGTCACCTTTCTCTGTATATATGAGTGGGAATTGGAAGAAGCAGGTTAATTCTCAGCTCAAACACAAAAATGCCTGTGTGATGTTAATGAGCCAGTTAACTGAGCTCCAGTTTCCAAATATGCAAAATAAAATATGATCATCTGCATCTCAGATTCAATAACAATTTTGAAAGGCTGTTAGGTTTGGAATTGCCTTTTTTTCTGCCCTGAAAGTATTTATGAATAACAAAGATTTTTAGAGAATTGTTGTGAAGTTGTGACATTGACCTGATCTTTCTCATCTTGGTTCTGTCTGTATTAGCAGGAATTCTGCTACAAAAGGAGATTTGCAAAGTGAACAGTTGACGCCAAGGATTTCATATGCAGACTAAAATAGTTTTTTATGTATTAACTTTAGTCTGATCTGTGGAGTGAATGGTTGGAATGTAGTAAGTGAGCACCTGGATCAGATCTTTTATTCTTGTTTCAACAGATAGAAAAGCATTTATTTGCTCCAAGTGCACTCCACATTGTAACCTAAAGATGTGTTAAGTGTGGCTGATCAGTATTGAAAAGGATGCTACTGACGCAAACTAAAACATTAATGTAATTGCATCCTTAGCCTCCTGCAGGGGTATCATATTTGAATACAGGGGAGGTTTTTTTCAATGTTTTCACAGAAGCTGGATAGTATAAGTTCCATCCTCTAATAAGAAGACCTCCTTTAGGGTATTTGTTTCTTTCAGACTAGACAGACCGATCAGCTGAGATGGATCCCAACATTCCCTCTCCCTCAAATTCTCAATGTTATTCTGACAACAGATTCCTACTCCAAATATTTTTAATGCCAATTTTGAAAGAAATTTTTCTAAGGGTTTCAATTTTTCCAGACAATGCTTTTCTTTGTCTTCAGTCTCTTAATTAGGTTGTTATGATTTAACTAGAAATCTTGTGCAGGACAGAATTTGTAGTTGCTTTATACTTCTGTGTCACAGCTGAAGCTTCTTCTTTGGAGAAGACCATAATCCGGAAGTAATAAAAATGCTACATCTGCTTTTTTTGAATACAGGGAAATGTGCTGGTTTGACATTGGTTGGTATTAGAGAGGAAGGAAAGGAAGACATCCCCGGAGATAGTTCTCCTGAAAGAGGCTTTTGGGAATTTCAGAGAGAGCCAGTGACTGTCCAGTTCTGAGAACTGACAGCTCTGTAAGCAATTCAGCGTTGAGTTCCACCCCCGTGAATACCATTGTGAAGCCCAGGAAACTCTGAACTCGCTCTCTTTGGTTTCCGGCGGCTGAAGGTGACAGAGCTGTGAGTGGAGGGAGGCCCGGCCGGGCCAGGCCGGGCCGAGCCTGAGCCGGGCCAGGCCGGGCCGGGCCGGCCAAGGCACTGCCGCTGCTGCTGCCGCGGCCCGCTTCCTCCTCCCCCCCCCTCCACCCAGCGGCCCAGCTCTCAAGAGAGCTGAAAAACAACAGAAGAACTCCTCCAGCCAGAGCGGAGTCCAGGCTTTGCCTCTACACTCTCGCTTCTGGCTCTCAGACAGAGATGAGAGGTCAGAGTTTCCCCCCCCATCGTAGCTTTCTTCAGCAGCTGCAGAGGAGAGAGAGAGGAGCTCGGCTGCAATCCATCCATCACCGTGACTGCTCCAGCCACTGCTTGGCCTGAGTGAAATGTTAACCTTTTCTCTGCCAGTGCCCAGATGAGACTTGCAGACCATGACTTTCTCCCTTGGGTGAGAGAAAACCCAGAGGGTGACAACATAAACAGGACTGGGTCAGTTGGGAAAGAGTTCAAATGAAGAAAGAGGGAATAAGGAGATGTCTTAGAAATTGAGACTGAAAGTTCTTTTGGTACACTATGGAGGTGGATTATAATAACTACAGCATTTCCTTTAATTCATGAGAGAGAACAATATGGGGAGATGGGGGTCTGTTCAGTGTGGACTTAATTAGAAGTAGCAGATTTTTTCTTCAAGAGGTAGTGATGTTTTGAGAAGAAGAAGAAGATTTTGTGTTTTTTAGAGATGAAGATGATTGTAGAAATTGGTAAAGTGAGTTTTTTGAACAGCCCATCTTTAAAAAATGACACCCCATAAGTTGACAATGACCCATTGACTCAATGAAAGAAAATGGGAGGAGTTTCACAACAGCAGAGTTTTTTCTGAACTGGGCAGCTGCTGTTTTGTGAAGATGCAAGCCACAGAGAATTGTTCTTGTGGACATATCTCCAGGGTGTTGAAAAAGAAGACTCCTTGTCCTATGTGAATTAGAGAAAGATTATTGTAGAAGTGATAACTGACTTTAAAATCCCAGATTTTGTTTTATGTTGTCAGGTGGGAAAGAAAATAAGTAAGTAGGGGAGGGAAGTGTTCTGAAAGTTTCATTTGGACTTCTTTTTTTCATTTCCTTTTTAGTTTGTTTTGTTAATAAACTTCCCTTATAGTCTTAAGTTTAAGCCTGCGTTTTCCTTTCCTCTAAAATCATATCTCACAACAGAACATAAGTGGGCTAGTGGGTTTTGGCTAGCTCTAAACCCACAACAGGAAAGCAATAGATTTGTGTGCTCTAGTCTGGTGCATAAGAGAGAAGAGCATCCTAACTCTCACAATTTTGGTAAAGGCTAAAAGTGAGTCAGACTTCTGTGATGAAATCTTAACTATGTCATTTTCAGACAGGGATTGCCCCTCAACTGGGAGACTATTCTGTGAATACTTTCACAAGGATGGTGAGGTAGGAATATAGTCAGAGAAACTTTCTTAAAGAATTCTTGCCATGTACACAAAAAAACCAACTGAAGAGTACATTCACATAATTCAGTTTGTCTCTGTTGGAATGCAAAGAGGAGAATACCAGTAACTAGGCATTTATCAGCTTGCACTTGGGATTTCAGAGTAGCCCAAATCTGTTCTTGAAACAGTCAAAATGTTTACGTGAAACTGCACAGAAAATTACACTCGTAAATGTATATGTAAACTTTAAATAAAATGTTCTGATTGAGTAATCCCTAAATGTCAACCACTTCTACCTCAGCCTGGGCAGAGTGCCCACACTGGTTTTCAAATGGGATCTGTTCTAGTCCCATAATGCAGAACAAACTAAATCTGTTCATTTTTAAATAAAATGACAGCAGATTGTTCAGGCAGGTTGGTATCTGACTAAATAAATACATTTGTAAAAGTATTATAAATATACATTCCAGTAGACCAAATATTAGCAATAAAAGACTTAAGGAGATGTTTGTATACACATATATATTCTAATAGTGACCCCAAGCCTGGTTTTACAAACCATGGTTATTCTGTCATTAATGAAAAAGGCCCTGTCACGCCATGGTTGATTCTCAGATGCAATCCCATGAAGTTTAGTCCATAAACATTCCAATGAACTCTTCATCTATATTCTTGTTAGAGAAAACATGTATAAAATTGGTAGAACAACTGCATGAAGTATTTACAAGTTAAAAGAGACTCAATTCTAGCTCCTTGTATGCACCTGGAGTGGCAGGATTATCCTGAGAGATATTTATCAGTGCTTCACTTTTTCATCTCCCTTCTGCTTACCTAAAACAACTGTAAAAAGAGCAAGGAATTGTGAAAATTAAACAAGCTGCTAATGGAGATAATAATCATTTATGCAATGGAAGCTGCAGTTATCTCTAGGGATCAGCTGATATGAATATTAGTTATTGCAGTCTCAAGATCTCTTCTACAGTCAGCATAATACAAAAATAGAATACAAAAAATGCCAAGCTTCAATACTTCAAATTTTTTCCACGTTTAAATAATTTTTTACAAATAAGATACAATATCCCACACTTACACAAATTAATTTTCACTTACCACACTGTTCAAAAATCCTGAGAAGACCAGTAGACTCATATTTTTTATATAATTAGATGTCTTTCTTATAATTATCACTTTTTCATGATGAAATCATCCTTTCAATTGATCAGGAATCATCCAATAAAAATAACTTTACAGGTGCCATGAAAAATTATTAATATATTTTTGAGAAATCTGGTTAAGTTTATCCTAACAGAAGAAAAATTCCTTGTGAATTTTCAGAAAACTGTCTGTCTGCAATGAGCTAAGATGATGCTGGATGTGGTGCTCCTGAAGGTTCTGTCATGAGCCATCTTTTCATGGTGTCAATTGTGTCAGATAACAAGCTCCCTAAGGAGTCCATCCCTCCCAGGGATGCAGGTTTGTGCACTTGCCTTTATTAACATATAAATAATTTTCTGGAATCTGTTCTTCCCATGAATGTACACCTGGATTTGTTGACATGAATATTATTTTCCCCACCTCTTTCCTTTCTTTAAAACAGTCTTGGCAACCCACTCTCAGAGAACAGAGGAGAAGAATGGAAACCCTGTCTCAGTGATCTCTTGCTGCAATCACATTCAAAAAGTTTCTATCCAACCTGTCCTAAATTGTACATGAATTTTTATGCATAAGTCAAGAGGAGTCATGAGGTTATTTCACATCTTTCCTTTGGCACTTTGAGTAATAAGTGGTACATATGCAGATATCATGTATGTGGGTGGCTTTCTAAACAGTTCTACAAGCCACAAGAACATTTCTTAGAAATGGAGCAGTTGATGGTGTACATATGAAAACAATTAAGTCAGTAAAGATCCTGAAATGAAACGTTGCTAGGATGTTCTAGCTGAAGAATTCTTGCTGAAAAGAAGAAAAGTTTTGCTTTGCAAAAATTTGCACAAGTGTACTTGCAAAAAGGGCATAATGTCACACATAGTTAAAAATAAAAGCTATTCTGGATGCATTAAACTTTAGTGCCACTGCATTGTCTGGAAAAAGCCTAGAAAACCTATCTTTGGTTTCAAACTGTCACTTACACAGCTTTACAAAGAAGATGGATTTCACACTATAGCATTGATTCCCTTCCTTGAAAATAAAATTGGCTACACCTTCATAGGATGGGTAAAAGGAAAATCATGATTTAGACTTGGGAAAACTAAAGCTTTGACAAGAAATATCACAGATTAAATTGAAAAGTAGAATATATTTGGGTTATAAATGTCACTGGATAAAATAATGTGCTTTTATTTGTTCTTAATTTCGTTGCTGATAAGTACAAAATATTTTAGTTCTTGATATCACTGAGGTAGCATGCAAAGTTCAAAGTGTAGGTGCAATTAATTTTTTCAAATTGATCAACGATGACCAATTTTCAAATTGGTCATCATTGCTGGCTGTGCACAAATGCTTATTATGTCAACCAACACATTGCAACAGTGTTGCTTTATTATTTTCATATAAATACTCTGTCTTGGGTGACAGCTGCACTATTGTAAGGGGAGGAGAAAGGTGATAGCTCAGAACTGTATACCAAAGTGTATGTTAAAGAAAAAGATGAAAGCAAAGGGAATTCCTCTGCTCAGCTAAAATTAGACCATACTTACATGGGTAAATATGATGTAAGAGGCTAGGATCATGTATGACCAATGGTTTAACCCTTAAAAGTCAGGTTCATGAATTGCTTTAATTTAAAAAATTATTTTACTCTAATTTTTTTGTAAGGAAAAACTTCCTTCTCCCTTTCCAGAAAATTAATTTATTCTGTGACTCCTAGAAGGAGGAATTACCATTAGTTGGTACCATAGACTATGTTCTGTTATCATCTGACTCTATTTTGTTGTCACTGTTCTGTCAGTTCATGCCTTTGGTGTTCAGAGTATCATCTGGAGATGAAATATTTTGCCAGGGAGCTGTGCCAGTGAAGACATCAAAGACATACAGCAAAATGAACAAAATACTCAATGTCTATGCAGTTAAGCTGACTAAATGATATTAAAACTTCTCTTCTTCCCTTCACATACGAAGTTTCAATGGCGCAAAAATGTCAATTTTCCATTGTAAATACACATAGAAGAAGTTGAATTTGTGTAAGAGACTGATCTTTTAAGTGTGAGATCCAGGCACTGGAACTCAGTGTCACTGTGTAATTTATAACACTATTTTTGTCTGGCATCTGCCCAATCATCTCAGTCTAAAACTGTCCCTTTGACAGATTTTCATAGTTATTGGGAAGAACTTTTAATTTTCTGTTCTTCTTCAGGATGCTGTAATATATGAGCACCATACATACAATTATCAAACTGCATTGGTCTGTTTGTCTGCCTATCTTTAGCCTATCTTAAAGATGTCATTGAAGAAAATAAAGAAAAATAAGCGTATCTCCTGTACAGAACAAGTATCCCCTGAGATACAGATGCAGTCAAGTTCAGAGTTCAGGAAAATAGTGGTATAACTAAAAGCATCTGATCAAATTATTATGAAACTAGAGTATGTCATACTGGAAGAGCATTCATAGGACAAAAGTATAGAAAATTTTTATAAACAGCTCTCTCTAATGGGAACACAGAGGAGAATAACCTGTAAAGGAGGTGTCAAACCAAGCATACAAAAGGCACTTTGGTTTATTCAAGCTTATAAGATATTTCCATCAAGCTCAAATAGCCTATGCCTTTGACAACAGGGGTTTTTCAGTCCTACAAGGCTTTTACTGACACTACTGATACCCTTTGTGAATAAACATTTAGGAAGATGAATAGAAAACTCTTCTATTTTTTTCCATAGTAAAAAGAAATTGTGATTTTTGTGGGGTAAGACTTTTTAGAAGTAAAATTTAAGAGTAACAAGGAACAGAATTGGACTGTGTTGGCATGAAAAGTCACACAACAAAATGGGCAAGACAGACCATGCAATTAACCAACCAGATTCTATGAATGTTATTAATACCAAATGAAAATAGAATATGTAAATTGTCAGCAGTGCCCAATGACAGGACAAGAGACAATGGGCAAAGATTAAAATACAAAGCCAAGGAGAAACTGAAAAAGAAACTTGTTTTATTGGTGTCAGTATTTAAGATTGGCCTAGGTGATCTAAGAGCTCACTGATGACAAACCAGGAAGCTCACACCATTCTTTCCTGTCCCACTGTCAACTGACTGGATCTATTTCTTTGTCCTGGGATTAGTTTTCAGGCACCTAGATAAAACAGAAGGTAGCAGCACATGATCACCTTGGGGCTGGATGAGAACCTGGAAAAGACAAGGGAATACAGTTCTTTTAATTAGGAGCAACCTGTTATACTGGTTCAGCAATTCTTTCAGATGTAGGCATGGAAAATGGCAGAGCCTCATGTCATTATGAGCAATGCAACCTGTGTACATCTCCAGAGAGCCAGTGACACAGCAGGAATCATAAGTTTAATGGAATGCATAAGTGATATTTAACAGCTTTACGTTTGGTACATACAGAAGCAGGCCCACTGAAAACGGGGAAGGAGGATTAGAAAGGGCTAAAATTCACTTTTAAACAGGTAGTGGATATGGGCAGATATACAGAAGTTGGTTCATGGGATCTGAAAGCTGACATGTGCCTTGGGAAGAAATATGGATTCTGAACCTGCAGCACAGATGAAGATTTTTCTGTCATGATGTATGAAATCCCTGATGCTGACTTCTAGGACAGGTTTACAGTGAAAGGTCTAATTTAGTTAAATCATATTGTGCTGCTGCTATTTGAAAAATTCAGAAAAACAGCGCTTAGTCTGAATGCTGACCTTCAAATGCCACTAAATCCATCTTTTCTATGCTCAGCTGCTAATCTCAGCTCTAGCTGAGGGAAAAATATTGGTCAGTTGAAGATATCTCCATAGATTAATCCAGCTCAGGCATCTCATGGGATATGCACCTTATTGATGCTGATCTTCTAACTAAGATTTTTTAAGGAAGAAGTTAAGCTGATGTGTTAAGCTTTGACAAAATATTGTTTATAGTAGGTGGTAACATTTTCTACGGGGAAAAAATACTGAAAAACCAAAAGTAACTCTGGAAAAATATAGAAATGTAACATTTCACCTTCAAAAACCTAAATTAAGTTTTGATCAGGAAGTGCAGCATTAGAACAATTTTCAGAAGCCTCATATACCTGAAACAGACATTGTTCCCTATTGGAGGTTTCAATCAACTCAGACAAGAGATTATATTTAATCACTAATACTGATACTCTCCCAGTATTTTGATTTTGATGATTGCTTTTAATAAATGTACACTGATATATGCATATTATGATGTGAAATGCATAAAGCATTTCAAAGTTTTCTTGCACATTTAGGCAGTATTTTCCTCTTCCTCTTGCATTTGGTGACTTTCTAGCCCGAGGCTGGAGAAATTGTGCTTATGTCCATTTCCACCTGCAAAGGGTATTACCATAGAATCTGTTCAAGTTGGTGTTGCAGCTCATAAACAAGCATTAATGTCAGCTGAAATAATGGAAAACTAGGCTTCCAAGGCTGACTGCAAGTTCTGATCAACTTCAAAAGTGGGTTTCCATTTTATTAATTTGAATATTTATAAGTTGAAAATTACCTAAAAACCTGGTCAATGGAAAAGGTTGTCCAACCATGACCTTAAGTTAATTCTTTTTGGTCAAAGGCTATTTGGATTATCATTAATCTACCCAATAATAGGTAGATATCCTCTGGCTTATTTTATGTGAAATGAAATTATATGTTCATAATGATCCCATCTATCTTCTGTAAATCAGTGGGTAGAATGGTTCTCTTAATCAGTCTTGTCATAAATAATCTCAATAAAGCAGCAAATATAATGGCTTTTAATCAGTAAACAACACTTTGTGCAATGAAACTTTCATTTTTGATTATGTGGATTTTAGTTATTTAGTGAAAGCAATGCAGTGCATGGTAATTTACTGTCCCTTTCCCCGAGCTTTTTCCTCTGAATCTATGTGGTTCTCAATGCATTTTTGGTTTCCTTTCAAAGAAGTTTGGAGTCTTCTTTTCAACACCTATGGAGGGCTCCACATAGAGGAAGACGTTCTGACTTCTATGAACCCTTTGCCAGCAGTATTTCAGCAAGGAATCAGAAATACCTGTGCTGAGTGATATGTTGGAAACTTTTGAACTTGCCTTCCCTCAGGAAGACTTTCATTGCTTTCCTCTGTGCCATTTGCTGCTTTATCACACATATTTTTCAAGTTCCTCTGTTTCCAATGCCTGAACCTGCGAGTGTTCAACACACAAGTGTTCTTTTTGTCCAGAGTCCTTCAATTTATATATTTGAATAAAAAATGAAAGAGTAATAGGTCGTGTAAGCTGGCTTTAGATATGGTAATTGCTGTTGCATTTGCTAAGGGCTGGAAGTTCAATAAATGCAGAATCACAACAGCAAAACATGAAAGTGATTGACATCCTGCTCCAGACACAATATATAATGTCCATTTGAAATACCTAAAGTAAGTTCCCTGCTGCAAAATCCAGATAAATGAACAGGAAAAAAATGTATTTGAGAAATGGTGATAAAAAAATTGAATACATAAAAAAATATTTGAAAAATTCTACCTCTTTTGTAGAATTAGAGACAGAAGAGAACATAGGCTTAAATGCAAACCAATGAAGTATTTCAACCACATAATAGGATTTCTATCTGTTGGAGATTAAAACAAAACCACCCATGATACTAAATAAAATACAAAAAATGCAACTGAAGTTACTGTAAAAGAGAAATGAAAAATCACTTATAAAAATTTAGACATGGTTTTGGTTTTTTTAGCTGTTTTCAAAATTTACTATTCCGTCTCCCAAGAACTCTTTGTATATCTCATCTAAATATTGCTTACTGTAAAATCATAGTTAACTTGCACTCAATTACTTGTTTTGCAATTACTCATATTAATCATCAGGAGCAATAGGTCATCTGTTGTTAAAAGTATTCTTCTTGGAAAAGAGTCAAAGAAATCTAGAACTTAAAAGAACAAATACAAAAGTGAAATAATTCCTGTGAGTCTGAGATTTTGGGAATTTGGGTGTGAATGTTGGGGGTTGTAATTCCAGTGATAGGTTTTTATCTGTTGGGTATGGAATATAGTGGATCATACTTCATGCATGAATTCAGTAGTCACCAAAAATTTTTGCTGATGGCAGAATTACAACACAAGCAAGCAAGAAACTGGACGCAAGTGAAATTCAAAGATACTGAGAGTTACAAGTAAATATCTGACTGTGTGGCTGACTTCAGTGAATGTAACACACACTTATGGGGCTTGAAATGCGATAAGTGGCATTATACTCTCCCTTGTGGTGTTCATATCAGGACTACAAGTATCATTTACACCATGATATATGTTTTGACCTATTTTATATTTTTCAAGGTAGAGTTTCCTGTCTCAATATTCATATACAGTATTCTTGTAGTAGCTTTTCATTGTATTTCAAGAGTTCAAGAACATTTCTCTTATCTTGTGCACGCCTCTAAACTGCTTTAAAAGATTTACTAACTGAAATACTTCTCTCCTTTTAAGCTCATGTTTATTTCTTCATGCTGCCAACGTTAAGACTTAGTGCATATAGGTCTGCTTTCACAAAATTTAATGGAGTAAAAGCAACATTATCTTTTGTAAGATCATTCTCACTTTAAGCTAAGATTATTTCTGCATTTGATGGAATCAACAGATTGGTTATATAAAACTCTTGCTTGCTCAGGTTCAGATGTCCCAGTTTGCTCACAACCAAGAATCTGTCTATGCTGCCAGACTTAACAAGCCTGAGAGGAAAGCACCTGTTACAATCTTAAGTTCAAGAAAAGCTTTTATCCTTTTCTAAAATAAGAATTACTGAGAAAGAAGTAAGGAAAAAAAGCTGTCACATCTTTCTAATTTATGCATTTTTTTCATCAACTGCTCCCTGTTTGCAGTGTCTACATGCCAGTGCAACAACTTTTAGAAGTGCATTATTCCTGCAGTGCCAATAAAGCCACAGACTAGTGTGTAAAAACACTGTGTAAATCATTTGTTGGAAGAGGAAGGAAAGATCTTGAGGCTGAATTTTTCATTAAATTGGAAGTGTTCATATCTCACAGATGGGCAAGAATTATGGTTTAGTGGTGAATATTTTATATTTGCAACAGTCCTGTAAAACCTCCTTTAATTCTTCCTGCAAGAAATGAATTGTGAGAGGGGATGAGGATGTAAATTTACATTTGAAGGGAAAAAATTGAAGCCATTGTGGCTAAGGCACATTGATATAGATTTGAATGTTACATGCTTCCCTGTGTCGGTATAGGTTGTGTGGCTGAATATCAGAGAACCTTACCCTCACAGCAAAGAGCTAAATATGAGTAACTGCTCCGAATGGTAGAAATACTGGCATGTTTTGACTGTGCTAATAAGATAGATTCGTTGGAATTCTAATCCCAGGTTCAATAATTATTTAAGAACAAATGCAGATAAATTAATGAACGTATTTTAAATACTGCATTTTAATTTACAGATATTAAATTGGAAGAAAAACCCGTTTACTCTGCCCTTCATCTCTGAAGCACATCAAAGCCTGACAGAATTCTCTGCAAAAAGGGAGGAAAAGAAACAGCAGATGACTGTACCAGGCTGCTGTTCAGACAAAGCAGTAGAGGAGTAGGTCTGAACCATCATCCTGTGCTTGGCTTGTGTCTGACTTCACTGTTCAACAGGAGCACAGCTGCAAAATCTTTAATGGACACATTTGCTTGAGAAGGTAACCAACCACTATGGACTCCTTTTATTCTTTGCTGTCAATAGCATAGATAGAACCTATCCTAAAGATGCATATAAGGATGGACCTAAATATTAAAAGTAAGTCCTAAATAGAGCAGACATGAGTTCATCCTTCAGAGGGTACCAGATTGCCCTAAAGGACAGTTCTCAGCAACAGTAGAAATCATGGGTATCTCAGATCATGGAAACGGTGTCCGCTGGGAACTACAGCTTCCAGTTTTCCAGTTGACAGTATGAGTGAATACTTTGGCTAAAAAAGTAATTTACTGGTTATATTATTGAAAAATTATTTTTACATGTCTAGTAAATCAAAATTTATCTCCGAAGCTTTGAGCTATTATTTCTAATTTTGGTGTATACCTCAAGTAAAAATAACACTTTTTGAAGTCTTGATTTTAAATGCCCATGTTTCTACCTCATCCTTTGTAATTGTTAAGCAGACACATATGCTTATGTTAACACACATGATCTTAAATACCAAATCAAATCTCCAGAACATTGATGGTTTTCTTTATTTATTTCCTGAATTACCCATGCAATCTGGAGTTAGTGAGGTGCCTCCTTTTTCTCATACATACATGATTGATATAAGTTATGGAAAATGTCATTGTCCAAATATGGATTGTCAAACACAGTCTCTTCACATCTGAAAGACCTAAAGCTCCTATGTATTCTTGAAGATGTTCTGATTTTAATTTTTTTTCTGTTATAAGTTAAAAATGGCAATCTGAAATAATAGCCTCATTATTCATGTTTGCACTTAGTAAAAAACTATACAGAAACAAATAAATCCAAAATCTTTCATGAAGTTTTTTTGTACAATAGCAATTTCCACTGCTGCTCATTGACAGAGCAGGTTAGTGGATTTATATTTGTTTTCCATTCATTTAAAACAAAAAGATTTGTCAGACAGTTCTATTCACAAAGTTAGAACACAATAAATAAAAAATCATTTGGAAAATTTAATATATAAGTATGTTACAAGACATTATCCAATTATCTCTTCCTAGCCTGTCTATTGTTGTAAATGGGTAACTGGGTCTAAAATGTATACTGGTCTGAATTACAGCCAAGGATCTGGACACTTTCATCCGGGGAAAAGTTGACATGCATGCTTGAATTTTAATCAGTAGGTCCTGTATTTCTCCAATGAGCCTCATCAAAGCTAAGATACAACCGCACTTTTACAAATTTTAAGAAACTAAGACATTTTGTGATAATATCCTCAAAGTTTGGTAACAATGCCTAGTGGCTCCATAGCTCTAGGATCACAGACATTTGGTCCAAGAATCACACTCTATCTATTCCAAAATAACCCAGGAAAATACATAACATATATGTAATAAGTTCCTCGTATAAGTGAGGAATTCCAACATGTACTGATTTAATCCACCAATTTACCTTTTTTGCATTTATTAGTAATGTATAATGTACCAACACTGCACATTGGATCCTACAGGAACAAAAAGTGTATTGGAGAAATATTAGAAGGTTGTGCCCTTTTAAAGTCAGTTTAGTGTACTAAAAAAGGTGTAGTCTGAGACTTACTGTCACTTGCTCACCGGCAACACCTCACACAAACCACCATGGTTTTTAAAAACCTCTCTGTTAAAAAGAAGAGAAATAACAACAGCAGAATTAGAGCCATTTTTTTCCTTCTGGAACTCATAGCTTAATCTGTTAGAAGTAGTTACTTTGTCAGCCAGATTTTGAAACCAGCTACTGATCTATGAATTAGTTGCCTGTTTTCTGAGGCTATGTATCACTACGCCAATATGCATATTGCTAAGTGACCTTTGTGGTTAAATTTAGATGATCACTTAAGGAAAAACTGTCAGTTTTATTTCATTTCCCCAAAGTCTTTGTCAGTGCATTTATGGATCTCAGTCACGCTGGAGTAGTGGTTTAAAATATGCCAAAATGCATTTAAGATATGTGATTAGCAAAACTAACTCAACCAGTTTGCTCTTGGTTCTTGTGTCCTGGTTTTGCTTGAGCGATGCTCCTTGATTTTTTTTATTTGAAAACATACACTATAAATTCATAAATGTTTTATGATAGGTATCATTTAATCTGCATTTTTCCTCAGAGGCTTCAGACAAATTTGGGAACAAATTTTTGTGAAATGGCACCTCTCGAGAGAAATGATAGTGGGGTTTTTTTAAAATTAAATGTTTTACTGTAATGAACGGGTTTTACTTCTATGTAAGTGAAAGAGCAGGCCTTCCTGGTTTATGAAAGAAGATGCCACAGTAAATGTTTTCTTAAGTAATTGAAGTGCATTTACCAAGTAGAAATGCACTGATATTTACCACATTAGTGATTACAAGGCAATTATAAAATCACACCAGCTTATTAAAATTGATGAGAAATGTTATAGCTATACGTGATTTGTTAAAAGTATCACTGTAGTTGATAATTTTACAAAGTATGCAGGAGAAGATTAATAAGTTATGCTTGTAGTAAAAACAGGAGCATTTAAATTCTTCAAAACATTTCTTGCTCACTTTTTTGAGTGAGAAATCACAAGAAAGAAAACCTTATAATTAAATGTTTTGGTTTTTTTCCATGAAAGTTGTAGTAACAAGTCCACTTAAGATCATGACCTTCCCTGTATATTTTCTGTTTCCTTTATCAGTCTTCTAACGACAAGATCAATAGTGATATACTTTAATTTGTCTTTCTGGTTTAGATTGAAATTTTAGGTTTTAAATCATGCAACTATTTAGAGAGGTTTGCTTAAGAAATTACTTAAACTCTTCTATGATCTTAAATATACTACAATTATTTAGTACTTCAGATATGTTTTATTTGAAGTCTGCTCAAGCTCATGGGGATGTTTCTACTCACCCACAATGGCTTATGACACACACATCTTTTATTGTAATTGTTAGGGATTGCTGAATTCAGTAGCCTAGCAGGGTTGAGGCTGCTGCAGCTCTGTGTGAGCTCGAGGTGAGTCTGAGGATATGATTCTGTGGATTTGTAGAGTGAGTGAATTAAAAAAGGATTACTGCTGATTTTTTTTTTAAAAGAAGAGTAGTTACAGCCATATCTAAAAATATTCTGAGCTATGCTTTTATAAATGCACAAGTGCTTAGCCGAAAGGCTGAAATATTAGCAGTATTATCTAACTAATATCCAGTATGCAATACTTAAATTAGGAGTAATATTAATAATATTACAAATATACAAATCTAAATAATTAGCAAACGGAAGGAAATTGTAGCTTGCTCCTAAAATTTCAAAAGCAGAAACAGGTGCTAAACTACAAAGATTCTTCATGAGATCTTCTGCTCAGATCTAATATGTAGCTAATTCAATTTTCATACTGAATGTAATAAGCAAATTAGAGAGAATAGCATAGCAATTTCAGGAAAAAGTAGGGAGTGTATTCCGTCTAATATTTTACTTTTAAACTTTGTTGTTCATCCAAAAGTCGTAAAAGTGACACCTTGTGGTAATGAAGAACATTGTTCCAATATTCATTAGCTACTGAAAGGGTATTTTAAACTGCCTTCCTTGTAATGCAAACAGAATAATGTTATAATTGAATCATACAGCTGGACAGTAATCTTTCACTCTGAAAGACACCCACTGAGCATCAGGTTAATGTTATTTCAGATTTAAAGTGTCTTAAATGTTTTTCTCACCTTGCTCTGGTGCTTTTGTAATAATTTCACATCTTTAGAGTACTAACTGGGTTTATAGCATGCTCCTTGGTTCAGATGAATGTTGCACTTGTTCCTGATTTAGATGAATACAGAAAGCAAAGAAAACCTGAGATTCAGATTAACTGCTTCTTCTTTATATAGATACCATGTGCACAAATCTATCCCTCAAGGGCAATACGGAGAGCAGATCATTTAACTGTATCTGCAGCACACTCAGGGGCTATACAGTGATATCTCTGTTTGCCACCTTCCTTTCTGTCTATGCACAGTCATTGCAGAGCTAAAGGCTAAAAGGATAGTTCAGTGGTTATAAACAATGTTGGTAAGTGGGTTAGCCAAACTGTTTCCCATTTAAAACTGCTCTCCTAGCAAGTAATCACAGTTTGATGATTACAGCCACACAGTGCTGAGCCTGAGCTCAGTGAGGTCTCTAATGATGATAAGAGTCAGCTCCTTTTCCTACAAGATGTGGTCATAACTTATTTAGAAACCTAATTTGTTAAGAAATCTAATTCCTCAGCCTTCTTCTCATTCTAGCTTTCAGTCCGGCCTTAGCAATCCTGATGCTCACTACAGATAAACCTACACATAAACCAATCTCTCCTCACTTGGCAACAGCTCACATACCTAGGAGGCATGAATGAAAAAGCGTATTCCAAGTACCTTCTTATCACTGGACTCAGAGATTACTGAAATTGAGGACTAATGTGAGAGAAAAGTTGGTAAAAAAATTTAACAAATGTGTGATGGATTTCCCTGAGTAGCCCGCCAGACACCATCCAAAATAATATTTTTGAAAGCATCGGTTAGGTGAATTCCATCTTTGTTAAGTGGTTCTGCCAGGAAACAACATTGAGGAATTTGAAATATTGCATGATGTGAAGGGATTTATTAAAGGAGTAATTGAGACAGAAAGATAATCATAGTTCCTACTTTTAAAGCCTTCTACTCGGACAAAAAATGAAATACAAATGTGATATTAAGAACTCTTTAACAACCCACTGAAGAAACAAGACAAAATGGGATAAAGATATTTGCAGGTTTATATAATTTTAAGAAAGGATCAATAAGACTTTTACTTTAACCTGAGGACCTTTGTGGTATTCTAATGCCACATTTGGTTGTAATAAATTATTCTGTATCTCTATATGAAAGTTTTGAGGCTATATATTTGAATATTTGAGAAATATTAGGATTTTTTAAAGTTGCTTCATTGCATAGATAGTAGAATCAGTAATGCAGTAACAGGTGTAGATACTGATGACTGTTCTAGCAAAATTCAACATTAAATGTTTCTTAATCCAATGAACAAATAACATCACAGTATGGTATGAATACAATTATGAATTAACAGAAATTAGTTACACTGGAATATTAGATGAAGAAAGATATTTAAATCTTGACATGCAAGATAGGGTGGAATGAAGTGAAAACTTGCAAACTAGTCAATTGTACTTATGGTCATACTGTAAAGTCAGATCAATTTACTCTTCTTTTTGTGAATGATTAGGCAGGTACAAGGTACAGGTGGTTACTGTGGAGAGGCTGACATACTGGATTTTACTGCATAATTTATACTTATTCATATACCCCTTTCATGAAATTCTCCATTTCAAAAGGCAATCTTTCATTCATCAAGGGAAGTAATTAGAATCAACTTGTTAAAGGACTAGTTGATATAGAGCTGGTACAGAGCTGTACAAGGCTATACAAATCAATAAAAATACAAGGAATCAGGATTTCAAGCAAAGAGGGGGTGGAAAGAACTTGTATAACTGAGGTCTAGCCTGAATTACCATCTGTGAAGTGCCAAACAAGCTAACTTACATGGAACAGAAAAAGCATCTGATTAGAGAAAAATTGCTAACTCTCAGAAGTCATATGCAAGGGTAACATGAGAATTGCCAAGGTTCAAGGAGAATTACATCTTTCCAAGATAGTAAAATAAAGTATAAAAGAATTTTCTATTTTATTTTAAAATACAGATAAGCTGTTCGCACTCAGTGTCAGAGTCCTATTCCTGCCGCCTAGGGAATAACAAAAATGACAGGTGTTGTATAGGACACAAAGGATCAAATAACTCTTCAGGTTCCTAACAGCTAGGAGTAGTGCAGCACCAATCTCACTGTGCAGCTGTAAGATCAAGGATAGGGAGTAGGTTTCAAGGGTGTTACCATTTCCTCTTTCTCCAGTGAACAATTTCAAATCTACTTGTCAAAGAAACCCATATATTTAGAGGGAAGCCAGCATATTCAAGGAAGGAATTAGTCTGCATCTGACCTTTGCTTACATGAACTCCAGTCCATTTGAGAAAGACTTCTCTTATCCAATACAACCAAAAAATTGAGTAGATACAATAATTCAGAAGAATCCTTACTAGCTGCTGCCATAGGAGAAGAGGACAAAACAGCATCAAATCTTGACCTCTCTGAAGGTCAGTAAGTAAATAGTGGCACTGCCATGAGGCAGGTCTTAAGGCACATTTTGTACTGACTTTTAGCATTTGACTGATTCAGTAACCTCTCACATCAAGCCTGGCTAACTGCAGTTGGTGGGCAGGAAACAGAAGAGACTGATTGTGCTGTGGATGACATCAAAGACTAACACATAGACACAAGCACACACATATTTACACACACACAAGTCAAAAATGTAGGTTTCTGAGAATGCAGACACTCCTTGAACTGTTCTGTCACTGTCAGAAGAGTAGCCACCAGGATCTATTCTGAATAAAGATCTTGCTTAACATTTCAACTGATGACTTCAGAGTAGAACAGAAATATGAGAAGAACTATAATGACATGTACGCTAATAAAACAGCATGGTAGAGAAGAACTGGACAAGACAAAAACAATACAATTGAGATAATTAATATAAAATTTCAAAGTACAAGGGATCACACTAACAGATCAGGCAGGACTGGCTTTGCCATAAAACCTTGCAGCTAAGTACAGCAGCTGGAATCATGTCTGTGCTGTAGTGAGTCAGCGACAACTGCTGAGACACAGCTGCAGAAAAGAAAACTTAGATATTTCAATCAGGTGAAGCATTTAGCAATGCCAGGAAAAATCTAATTAAGGCAGTCTTAAATAGTCTAGGCCTGATGAAATTTACTGCAGGATGCTTAGAGAATGGATGAAGTATCTTTAATGCAGTTAGAGGCTGTCCATGAAAATCTTTGCAGCTTGGGAAATGCATCAAAGTCTGGAGCAGTAATGTTCTCTTTAAAAAGGGAATATTGCTGGGTAGAAAAACTGATACTTGGATTCTCACTGTTGAAAAACAAAATGGCCAAAAACTGTAAGTCTCAAGAATTCTATATGTAACAGACCTGTTATTTTTCAAGGATGAAGTATTAAGAATGTGTTAGGCTAGCAGCTTTGCTAGACAAATGTCAGAACTATCTTTTGGTTATTACTCTAGTGCAGGTTCAACAATTCTGGCTTTGGCAGTTCTGTAACTGTTTTCCAGACAAAGTATATTTTTCTCTCTTTGAATAGGTGGAAGATATTCCATGTTAAAGAAAAGATTAGCTATAAGTTAGGCATCAGAAATACCCTTTCTAAGTTTTTAAGAGATTTGTATGAAGGAAAACAAAAGCACACTTTCTATTTTTCCCTATGGGCAGAGTTCTATTTTAGTTTATTAACTCTTAATCCTGCTTCCCAGATGATTTTCAGCATCTGTGTACTGTTTGTTCATAGAGGATGGTAGGTACTTGTTTAGAACCATACAGGACTGCTGTTATATATTGTTCTGTTGTAAGATGAGAATTAGAAATAGTCTTCAAATATCATGTTTCTTCTTGCTGCTAGGAAAAATTCTCCATCTGTGTATTTGAAGCTCAAGATACCGGATCAGCCTGGGGTTCTGTGCTTCTCTGTGCCTCTATATCATATCACCTTCTGCATGATTTTGAGCAACTTTAAATGAACATGGCTAACTAATTGAAAGAAAAGCCCTTTGAAAAAATTCAAATATTTAAATTGTTTTGTTGTAGGATACTTTTAATTCTCTGTGCTATTCCTTTTGTAGATTTTGGCTGCTATATAAAACAGTTTGGCACGCTGCTATAAGAATTCTTCTCTGCGGTGCAATTTAGAACATTTATTGACAATTCTTATTCAAATCTGAATATTAGACAAAAGTATCATAAAGAGCTCTTAAAGACATCTTGGTAAATATGTATGTATATTTAGTTTAATTGTAATACTTGTTGCAGCGGGGCAGAATCAACTCCTCCAACCTAGTGGCCCAAGATACAGCCCATGAAAGCCCATGCTCTCTACTTCCATGGAGGGCCCTGGGATACATTAAAGTGCAGGCATGTACTTGGGGGAGGGCCCTGGGAGGCCAGAGAAGATAAAATGTTATGATGCTGATGAGTCGCACTGCCTTGGATTTACAAGTAGCTGAGGCCATTCTGGATCTAAGGCATTGACTATATATATATCTTCCTCCTTTTTTTTTCCTCTTTCTCTCTTCTGCCAATTTATTGAAATATGTTTTAAGCCAGACTAAGAAGTTCCAGTCAATGCTTTAGTAAGGGCCTTATTGTGCCTGGATAACCTGAAGTTGACTAATTCTAAGTTTCCTTGAAGTTTATGAGGTGACTTTGAACCAGATGGTGGTTTTATATTTACCAATTGCCTTATTTTACCTTAGTGTTCTAAAGTTTGCAAGTAAAACTTTGTTATTAAATCTCCTGAGAATTTTGATGCTTTTGTGCACCACCAGAGTGAACACAATTACCTTTCCCCTTAAACTTGCTCAGTAAGCTTGCAACTTAACAATGGTGCACATGTCCTCATTTATATCACCTGTGCATTTAAATGCTTCTTTCCCTTTAGTTTGGCCAGCAGTTCCTTACTTCACCATGTGGATCTCTTGCCTCCCTTGCCCTGCTTCTTGCTCCTGGGATTGCCAGGTGTTGCTCTCTATGGAAGACTTCCTTAAGGATTTGCCAGCTCCACTGGGCTCCTTTGTCCCTGCAGGCAGTCTTCCAGAGGATCCTTTTGACTGTCGCCTTGAAGAGCTGGAAGTTTATTTTCTGCATGATTCTGACTTTACTCCTTACTTGACCTATATCCCTCAGGACTGCAAACTCTACACTGCATCCCAGGCTGCCTCCAACATTGACATCCCTGATTACCTGACTTGTGTTGGTGACCAACAGACCCAGCATTGCCTCTACTGTTGTAGGGCTGTCTACTACCAGGCTCAAGAAGCTGTGTTCCATGCACTGCAGGACTGTGCCGGACTGCCTGCAGCTTGCTGTGCTACTTTCCCAGCAGATGTTGGGGAGGTTGAAGTGTGCCAGCAGGAGAAGAGCCTGTGAGCACGATGCCTCCTGAAGCAGAAGCAAGAAGGCTTCATCAATAGGCTCCCCTTTATCAGGTGGTCTGTAGTAGATATCAGCTATTAGGTTCTCTTTGTTGCCTTGATCTCTGATTCTTAGCCAGGGGCTTTTGACCTGTTTTTCAAAGACAACTCTTCAATTCAGCCCCTGATGTGGTAGGACAATACCTCCACCTCCTTTCTCTCTTCTGAATAGCCTGTAGCTGTCAATAGTCACACTCCAATCAGGGGATTCTTCTCACCAAGTTTTCATAATGGCAACAGGGTCATATCTTTCTTGCAGCGCGGTGGCTTCCGATCCTGTGTGTTGTTCATGATGTGTATATTAGTCACTAGCAATATCCAGCCAAAGAGAGAAGGAATTTGTCTAGTGCTTGGCAGTGCCTTATCTGTATCTTAATCTTTTCATTGCTTCAAATTTCCTAATTATTGTACTTCAGCATAACCTGTTTGGCATTAATCTACCTCAAAAGTGAGACTTTCTGCTTTCAGTAATGCTGGACTATTTGAACCTCAATAAACAGGCTGTCAACAGCTGAGCTGCCTGTTAAAACAAACACAAATATGATCAAAATTGTCTGATTGCTTCAGTTCCTCCTTTCCCAGTATATTAAATTAATTAAAGTAATTACAATATCTAGAAAAATGCTAGAATAAAGTGTGCTGCATCTTGTTCAAATACTTTCTGCATTCAAAAGTTGGAAGTTGCAAAGTAAGGCTTTGCCAAAATCGAGTTCCAGCATTAAGCACAAACCAACAAGGAAAGTCTGAATTACAATATTGTTTTAAAATAATGATAGCTATTTTTCCAGTATACTTGTTCATAGTTATCTCTTACCGAATAGCTAGTCTATAATTCAGCTTAATCATTCTGCAGCCCATGATCCTATGCTTTATTTCCCATGCATTATTCAGTATCTGCCCCTAACACAGCTATTGTTAAATTTCTTTTCTATGAATCACTTCACTACAGAATGTGCATTTCTTGAATGATCACACACAATGGTAAGGAAGGAAGGTATTTTATGACTGCGGATCAAAGACATAAAAGCATTAGTGTCAAATGTACACGATGAAGGAGTATTTAACTGGAGATATCTAAGATGTAGGCTTTTTTCAGAGTACATGCATTCTGTAAATGCAAATGACAAATATCTTTAGTTTCAGGTGGATTTCTGGCTTCTGAGAAATTCTGCAACTGAGCTATGGGTGTTAGGCAACATAGAATAAACAAAACCTAGAACAGTCTAGTCTAAATAGAATGCCTAGGATACTAGATCTTATGTGAGATCTACTATCAGATGTAAACAGATTACAAAACTGCCAAAAAAACATTTTTAACCAGTGATTTAGTATTCTTTTCCAGCAACCTATGAGCAATGCTCATAGGGCATCCTCCATACCTAATACAACAACAAAAAAGTTTATTACCATAAAAACTCCAGCCTAGACTTCAGTCTAATCCTTCTTTCAAATAACTTTGGCAGCTTGTCTCATTGTGTTGGTGCTCATCATTGTGCTCTTTAAGCATTACTTTATTGGCTAAGAGCTGCTAAGTAACAGCAGGAAGTATCTTCCTCACAGCAAAGTACACCCAGCTAATCTGGGTGGCTGGAACCTGCTCCTGGGCTCCCTGCAGCTTTAAGCATTGATTCCAGCTGCCAGTAAACCACATGTGTTTCCCCTTGTGATTTCTTTTCTCATATATTTTATACCACATTATCATGCCCTTATTTCACGCCACATTGCCATTTTTGTTGGAACAGAAATTTACTTTTTATTTCTAGGACAAAATGCTGAATGAGTTCCCTCCTTCAAAGAAAAGGTCATTACAAATCTTTTTACCCTCTAAATTTTATTATTTAAAATTACATTTATTTTTGCTATAGAAAAATCTCTCTCAAATAAAAACATAGAATACCTTCAAATATGATTTGTCAGTGGAAGAAATCTGAAAAATATCAGCTTATATTTGAAGTTTGGCAACCGAGAGGATGAGCTTTTATAATGAAGAGACCTAAGAAAATCTTAATGATAAATGATAGTATTGGTCCCAACTGTAACTATTCAATATTACATCCTCTATTCAGATCTAGATGCTAATGGCAACAGTTTCCAAACTGAGACTTTTGATGAAAAGCAAATGACAGCTGATAAATGAATTCATCCTCCTGCATGTAGTCCTAAACATTTAGTATCGCAGTAGCTTGTCATCAGTCTCATGACATCAGAAAAATACTACTGCCCAAAAAATAAGATAAAAAGGTTGGGAATTAAGAAAAGTAATGAAAAACTGTTTACAGGAAACAGGTATGGCTCTAAGCAACAATTCCCAATGCAATTGGGCAGGGCAATCCTTAATTAGGCAGGGCAATCCTTAATTGGGCAGGCTGCCTAAGGCCAAGTCTTAACAGTAAGGTCGAGATGACAGTAGAGCTGCTCACTCCTTTGTAAACCCTGAGAAACCACTGTACTGAATCATCAGTCACTTTAGGAGATTGGGGTCAGGGCCTAGATTTTGCCTTGACTTTCTTGGGGATTTAGCTGCCTGGGCTCAGGGCCAACTTAGAAGCAGCAGAGCTTGGCAGAGTGAGCAGCGCGTCCTTGCTGTCTGCAGCGGGCAGATCTGCGAGGGAGCCGGGCTGCCTTCTCCTCTCTCAGGCTGCTGAGGGGTGCTTGATCCCTGCTTGACCTGTGCTGCAGCTGTGCTGTGCCTGTGTCCTGCTGATCCAGATCTTCACTGCCTTGATGTCCCTGCTGGACCCTGGCCTTTCTCTGTCAGTGCCAGCATCTCTGCTGAGAGGGGCTGTCCACGCCAGCGCTGCTGCCTCCCTGGCTGGCACAGCCCTGCCCTTTCAGTGCTGATCCTTGCGTGCACATCTCTGGGGGAAAATGTAGGGTCAGAGGGGTCCTTGTCATTTTCCAGAAAAGTTTTTCACTCTTCTGGAATCACATTATTTCATACTAAGCAAACTGTACTTTCCAAGCAAACTTGGTAAATGATCGTTTTACTCCAGTTCCTATTTATATTACATCAATTTCAATAATATTAACAGATTAGCTCACTACTGCAAAATTAGTGGTGGGATATATTTCTCAACCTCTCCCAAAGTTGCAGAAGCTGTACAGCTTAATTTCTATCAGCTCATGGCTCAACATCAGCCAGCCAATAAGTTTACTTCCAACACATTTCCATGCCTTTGATAAAAATGTTTCTGTAGTATTCATATGTTTGGAAAATTCCACAAGCCCTATGCCAGTATATCCATCTTTCAGTGTCGTTGTGTTCCACTCCACATATTGCCACATGTGCTATATCTTCTAATTCACATGTAATAATTCTAATGGTTTATGGAAAGCCAAAGCATTTGTATAAAATAGTGTATTTGCTCACTTCTCTTAAAAATAGATCCAGATTGTATTTGTGGTTACAGCTGGTAGACCTCCTCAAGGACATCTCCCACAGGAGGAGGAATAGCTGGAAAGTGCCATTATAGAGGAAAATATGCTACTAGCTCTGCTCCATTCTAAGGTCTGAGCTGTGGTGAAACAGAAAGGGTAAGTAAAATTCAGTCATACAGTGAGAATGATCTACAAAAGTATTGATTCTTTTTAAAAACAAACAGTATTTTTGCAAAGAATTTTAAAGCTGCCTCTTCTATAATAGAAAATTAACATTCCCTTCTTTCCAGAAGTGACTTTCCACCATGTTTCCATCTTCAATTCCTCCAAAATACAGATACAGGGGTAGAAGTGCAAACATCTCTTTTCTAGAGAGGTTTCAGCCCTGTAGGAAATGTGTGCAGGCAACAGAATGCACGTTACATTTTCAGAAGTTTACTTCAAGTCCTATTTCCTTAAAGTTTTACTCCTATTCAAAGCCAATTGAGGTTAACTATATAAAACTGAAAATAAAATACTGAAAATTTTCTTTTAAACTCCATTTTTTAATTAGTAGTGAGCCATTTGCCTCCTAGAATCTGGCCTTACTTTGTAACCTGAAAATACACAAAAAACCTCTAAGTTTCTCTGAGGTGTAGGTTATTTCTTTTAATTATTAATAGCTCTACAATATACATTACCTCTTGTTCTATCACTACATCTCAAACTATTTCTATCATACTCTAAGAACGGCCTTCATCCTCTGCTCATTAATGCAGATATTACCATATTGAATTTTTCCTACATTGATTTATCCTTCCTTCCTTAATCACTCATTGAATCAAGAACCAAATTTATCTGCATTGACCGAATTATTTTTTTTCTCAGGTCTATGAAAATGCAATTAAATGTAAAATCAGTCCCAGGAAAATGTGATGGAAGAAAAATAGCCATTGGTGATATTCCCTATTTGCGTAGCATGTTGAGATTTAAAATGTATGTTACTCAGTCGTTAAACCCTTGCGCCTTGATAATTGTTATCAAAAGCATGCACAATTTAATAAAAATCATACCAACGTAATTTGACAAGATCAATTTTCCAGGTAGTCATGTTGATTAGAATAATTACATTATCTTCCTTTAGTTGCTTATATCTTGAATCCTGTATCAGGCTTTACACAATTACAACAATCTTTTTAATACTGACAACATGAGACCTTTGACTGATGACACTTAGATTATTTTCCCCATGGTAATGCAAGGTGGCATTTTCCCTCTAAATAATCCAGATATTTGCTTAAATACCTATTCATCTTAAAATGATATATTAGCGTGAACGTAATAGTGAACTGAATAATATTCTGTCTCATGTTTTATTTGGTGAAAGATTTGACCAAAAGGTTCAGGAATACTTTAGTCTGAGTTGTCACTTCCCTAGAAACTTGGAACTTTTCATATTCAAAAATGTTTTTACAAACTTTCAGTACATTAAACAATTTTCCTAACAAAAGAATACATTCAAGGCCTTATTTTTAATTCCTGAGAATTCTCTGTGTTTTTCTGTTGGAAGTTGCAATCTGAAAGAGTTGATGAATACCTTTCATGTATCTTATGTAGGCACGTTACGTAAGGAAGAAAAAAAGCCCTTCAAGGTCCCACAAGGACTACAGCTCAAACTGACCCATCCTGAATATTTTTAGATGCACCTCCCAGAAAAAGCAACTGGCCTTAAAGCAGGGGTAATATGAAGAGAATGAGTGATGGAAGGAATCTTGATTACCTGTCCTCTCCTATCTTGTTTCCTAATAATTTAAGGTTTATTAAACTTTCAGTATTAGAGTCCATTCATAATTTAATATCATTATGCACTCACTATCTAGACTGTGAAAATTTTGAAAATTTTATTTTAGTTGTCTGAATAGTGTCAGTTCCCTAATAGATTTTGTCCACAAAATGTAGCCTTGTATAGAGCCATATGTTTAAAACCAAGAATAATTTATGTTTCTACAATTACAGGAGACAGAGAAATATTTTTCTGTGTCTTTTTTGTAAGCAGACATCTATTTCTAGCATTCAGAATATCAAAGGCACTCCTGTGTAAATAACATAATGAATAACAAATTCATAAATGAAAGATCAACATCAACTAGACTATTTTATCCTCTGCGTACTCTTAGAGGTTTAATTGGTCTAATAATTGTATTGATTTTTTTCCACTTAATAAAATAGTTTGCAATAGCTTATGTCCTCATATATCTGAAAAATGGATATTCAAGTTAATTAATTCCGTTTCTGTATTGTTTTGCTATGATTTTATTTTAATAATGCAGTATGATCAATTGTGCTTTTTTATCACATTCTTTCATTAATTTTAATTAATGAAGTCATAGCATTTTTAATTATAGGAAGCCTTTGAATACAGTGGAAAATCAGCATCTATAGGATAAATGAAAGTCTTTGGAAAGTTCAGAAACTAATTAAAAGACTGGATCTAATATATCTCTTTCCCTCAGTGGTACTGGATTTTATCCATGAGTCGTGGTTTAAGCCCACCTGGCAACTAAGCCCCACGCAGTTGCTCACTCACTCCCCCCGGTGAGATGGGGGAGAGGATCATGAGGGTAAAAGTGAGAAAACTTGTGGGCTGAGTGAAATACAGTTTAATAAGGAAAGCAAAGGTTCTGCACACTGCAAAGCAAACCAAGGAATTCATTCACTGCTTCCCGTGGGTAAGATGATGTTCAGCTATCCCGAGGAAAGCAGCACTCTGTTGTGTATAATGGTGACTGTGAAAACAATGAACTCTGCCTCAGCCAAAACCAGCACAACAAAACCTTAAAGGCTGAAATGTAAAACAATACTGAAGCAATAGGTTGATGTCCCCTATTTTTTTTTAATATCTGAATGTAGTTGAATATATAACTTTGCTGCTGTTCTGGAATGTTTATTTCTTTTTTCTGAACAACTTTACTTAAACTGGTTTTTTTTAAGACCAGCAAATATTTAATATAAATTTCTACGTAGTTGCTATCCTTTGGAAGGGTATCTTGAAAACTGATAATTTTTTCTGAGATAGGTTTTAAGTATGTGATTAAAGGAATGAAGGGCATCTATACTTCTGTCCTGTGATGATCATGGCCAAGCCAGTATTGTTTTAATGGTAATTATTTTCTCAAATGAAGAAAACAAGTAGGTTTGGGTTGCTTGCTTTTGGTTTTTTTAGTATTGCTATTCAGGGAATGATTTCTCCGGATTTTTTGTCAGGAAGAAATAAATGTAATATTCTGTATCACCTATTCACTAAGAACTTTCTTTAGCATTGTATATGTCAGTGAAATTTGAGATACATGTGAACAGGAGCTTGAGTAAAGGTGAAGAAATATGTGGGTGCTCTAAGATGATGATGCTTAATGATTTTGAATTGAGAATGAAATATATTCATGTTTCAATAGTTATTCTTCTGTGATTTTTAGTGGTTTAGTGTGATAGGAAATTAGGTTTGTTGCTAATTTTCTTGCATAGAAAGGCAGGAATGTCTGGTTGTGGATGCCAAAGATTTCCAATTATATATAGTAAGTAAAATGTAGAGCATATTACAAAGAAAAGGAGCTGTGGGTTAGATCCTTATCTACTCTTGAAACACAGTGATTGATATCAGGTAGGTACATGATCCTAGATAAAAGGCCTTATCTGATAATTGAATGATTCTATAGTCTCTCAAATATTATTTTGAAAGTTCTTCTTTTTCAATTATTGGTTTTTTAGAAGATGGTGAGGAGGGGTGTTAATCTTTCTAAATTCTGAAACCAGAATAGCACATCAATCTGGGAGGCTACCAAAAGGGAAAAGAAAAAAAATCCATGTCTGCTAAAGTGTTTTTATAGAAAAAAGAGCTCTTTAGTAATTAAGAAGTTATTTTTCTTACCTTTCTCTGTAGAACTTCTAAAGGGAAATTGATTGGTAGGAAGAAAGAAAATATTTATGGAACTTTTGCAATGGCTTTTAAAAGCCAGTACTTCAAGCTGAACTGTATATCATGGAATAACTTTGAACCATCTTTAATGATCATTCCTATGTACCTTGAACATGCTTTGAGTGGAGTGGCAGAATGTGGTACACAGGGAGGATCCATTCCCCCACCAAGTGTTTGAACACTACACAGATGCAAGGCTACTGCTGAGGAGTCAGAGTGGTTCATGAATCTTATTAAATTCATTTGATGAAGTAAAAAACTAGTTGAAATGGCCAAGTGACTGCATCATGCCATGGAAAAAAACATCTATTTGTCAATGATAATGTTAAACTTCCATACATGTAGAAGTATGCATTCTAGTGTATTGCTTACTCTCAAGAAGTAACAGGAGTTTGACTTGCTCAGTGAGTATTTTCCAATGCCAATCTTAGTACCCACGGGAACTGGGATGGTGTTGGGAAATCAGAAGTGTTCAAAGGATATTTCCATTTATAGAAGAGATTATGGGTAAACAGTTCTTCAGACATGAGCTTTAGTTTAAATAGCAGTAATGGGAAGTTAAGAGCAAAAATGTAGGAAGAGATATTGTAGACGGATTGGTCTGCCATTTAGAGAAATGTTTCTCGCTGCAGTTTTCAAGAAAGATGCTGGGTTAACAAGAAGAAAACTCCAGGAAGAAGGAATTCGCTTCAGAAGCACAGCATTTGTAATCTACAGAAATGTCATATGATGGCCATCTTAGAACTATCAGCCATATAAACATGTATGTTTGAATGGAACTTTCAGCCAGCTTTTGAGACTGACTTGAACAAGAGAATTTGAATATGAGATATGCAGAGATATGCAGAATATGACTAAAGTAATTGTTACCATCAGAAAGAGGCAGAATTAGACTTGCTCATGAATTTTTCCGTAAAGCAGGTTATGGACAAGGAAACTTATGACTCTGACTGCTTTGTTCATTTATCTCAAGAGAAGACTTTTTTGAGTTCAGAATAAAAATTCGATAGAATTGCTCACTCTAGCTAAGATATGAAATTGAAAAGCCTTCCTTCCAATGCTAAAAATTAAAATAGCAATAAATATTTAATATACATATTTAAATGTTTATGCCTATCCCCCATTCTGAGAATTTTGCACTTTTTTTTTTTCCACAAATGTAAAACTTGTTCACTGAATTACATCACACCTTTTCTAGGGTAATTTTTTTTATTCTGATGTCATGATCATAACCTTTCGTGGCTTGGTCTCATGTATTATTTTTAGAGTGTGTTCTTCATCATATATACTAGTCTTTGAGTAGTAAGCCACTACTCTGAGGGAAATGTTAAATTGAATTTTATTTTCCTGGCTGTGTAATAGGGTGCAGAAAATAAATATAGTCGAGCTTTGTTTTTTGTGTATTTAAACCTTTAGGTTCATTAGGTTGGCTTTTTTTAAACTCAGCAATATCAGACATGCAGCAGAGGACCACTAATCTTAGGTCTGATTTGACAACCTAGGGGCTGTAATTCTGTGCTCCAGGAAAGAATTACTATGGTGTGCTGTGATGCCATATTTTCTTAAAGCAAAGCTGTTAGTGGTACAGCTTTGAAGCATGGCCTAATATGTACTAGGCTATTTCATTTCACCCCAATACAACTCAGGAGGATGTTCACTTTTATGTGGACATCTTTGACTTGTGGAGCTTCAAGTAGTCTGTGTCAGTCTTACTGTGGCAATTATAATTCTTACTATATCCAGTGCAGTACATAAAAAAAAAAGGTGGATAATTTCTTCAGACACAAAATTTTTCTAATCTTTTAGAAACATGATGGGATTTCAAATAAATATGATTCACCTGGCTGTTCTAGGTACATGGAATTTGCCCAGGTTCCCAGTTATTGTTACAGCTGGAGATCCCAGTCCAGTGCATTGTCACTCCTGTGAACATGAGGCTTGGATGGAAAATAAGATCAGAAATTACCACTTTTCTCCAAGTACAGGGTGTCTTCTGTGCATTGCCAATTGAAATTGAAGATCCTCTAAATCTCAGTTTTTCTCAGATAATAGTGGGGATTCTTTTGTTCTAGTTTTAAGGAAAGTCATGAAACTGCTCTCTCGTTTGACAGTTTTAGACTTGCTGTAATTCTTTCTGTCTAGCGAGAAATAACGAGGTTTTGTAGAATTTGGGACTCATCAGAAACTGCTGTTTAGATTTCAAATGTAAAAATTGCAAAAAATAAAGTTGGCTGCAATCCCACCGTGATTTTGAGTATAGTAACAGAAGGACTGCAACAGATTTTAAATCTCCAACAGCATTAATCAGAAGCACAAAAAATAAGTCAGAATTGTAATTTAGCATACTACAAAGAAAAATTAAAAGGGTAAAAATTACCAGAATAAGTCTTCTACTTTGGTTTACAAGCATGTTTGAAAGATTTTCCTTGAATCTTTATGTCTTAGAGGTTACATGCTAAACAATATTTTAGAGAAAAAATCCAAACTGCATGCTTTGTCTTTTTTAGGGTTTTTTTTTTCATTCCATTCCATGGCATGGTCCTTACATTTCTATACAAACCTGCTGTATAGATTTTTTTGTATCTTTTACCCCAGATTTTACCCCTAATCCTGATATAGCTAAACAGAGATAAAAAAATATTTGTCAAGTAAATGTTGATGTTCCCAGAGGCCCATCAGAAATGCTGTGAAAAAGGCAGTCAAGAAAAAGGTGAAATTGGAATGATATTGAAACTATCCGTTTCTATAATATTTGTGGAACAATAGTTAAAACTAATTTTAGTGATGAAAAGCAGCTAAAGTAGAGATTATTGGATGAAAGTATAGACAGCTACACAATGGGAAACAACAAAATCATGCTCATCAGATACGTCACAGTCTGCTCAGAATAAAGTGAAAGTTTGTAGCAAATGCAAACATTGTATCCAAACACTTGTAATTGAAACACTTATGCCCTCTAATCCAATTAGCTAAAAATCTTTCTTTTTCCAAGTTGTTGTTTGATTTTTTCTGCATAAGTAAACTTTAAATTGATACAGAAATATAATCTGTATTACAGAGAATCATAATGTTACTACTATTTGAATGAACTATAGATGATAATTTATAAATTGAATAAATAAAAAAGATATTTTATATAGGACAGATTTTTATGTTTGTTAAAAGGAGCAATGGGTTAAAACATTACCCCAGCTAAATTTTTAAATATAAAATGGTTAGAAAAGCTTTGATAAGCTCATTAAAATTAATATGAACATTTCAATGGGGCAGACTGGCTGTCATAAATTATTCAGGGCAAGTAATTATGCTGTTCAACAAAGCATGCTTTTATTTTTATTTTTTTAAATTAAAACACAAGCAAAATCTTAACTAGTAGCTAATTTCCATTTCACTCTGAATTGCTAGTTTTATCTTTTAGGGGTTCCAAAACAAAATCAGATACAACAAACACACCCTGAATTACAGCATTGTGGAGCAGTGAACTTTATTGCCTTGGGTATCCATGGTTACCAGTCACTGAAGAACAAGAGACAAAGATTAGACAGCAGTTTATTGTCAGCTAGGAAACCACAGTCAGGTTGATTTTATACCTGTTTTAGACACGAACTGAGGCTACTGGCTGTCAGGTTTAGGAGTGTGTCTGTGTGTCTGTCCGTGTACACAGTTTGTAATGTGATACAGAGTGGCAGGAGCCTGCTTGCAAGAGGTGGCAGATTGAGAAACCACTATAAAGGATATGTTGATAATTCTTGTCCAGTTTATATCAATTTGCATCATCTAGCAACATAAACATGTATAAAGAATGCCTCTCCTTGTGACTTCAGTTCTCCATTGTTGAAGACAGCTCTTCTAAAACTTTTAATGAACTTTAAAAACTGCATTTTAAAATGCTTGTAGTATTTAGTCCTTTTAATCCTGCTGGGAGATTGTGATATGTAGGGAAGTACTACTAATTCTCTATCTGTTTATGCTCTAGAACCAGTACCTTTCTCCCATTCCCTGCTCTTTTACTCATTCAATCTCTGCAGAAGGGCTCAGCAAATATTTGGTGCTTTAGGTTCACTCTCTGAAAATACATGAGCAGAACCAAGCATCATGCTGCAGAGAATGTCTCCTCAGCCTCTTCTAGACTGGCAATGGCAGTTTGCTGTCCCTCTTGAAATATTTTCTGAGGACTTGCTGGGATTCTATTTATATTTGAACAGCAATGATGAGAAAAATGTGAAGTTCTTGATTAAAACCCATAGCACTTATATTGTATGTAACCAATGAATTAAAAAGACTCCCAATCAAGGCCTGAGGGCAAAATAAATGGAGTAGAAATGGTTGAGTAAACCCTCGTTAGCTTTGCTGACTTTATCTGTTGAGTCAATGTAGTTTTACCTTGTCCTCCCTCTTTAGTTCTAAGCTATTCAGGTGTATGCACACCTCCTGGTAACATTAGCTTCTGGAACATTTTGGAAATTGTTTATGTAGTTCAAAAAAAAAGCCAGCAGGATGGCTTTTCATGGTTTTACCTTCAGCCTGACAGAAGAATTTAGACTTTTAGAAGTTTCTCTGTGTGTAAACAGAGATGAGTTTAAGTAGTCTCCATCTGAATTTCTTTTAATAAGTATAATCAAATCAATTATTATATCAGCTTAGTTTATTTCTTTGCAAATATTCCCAGTAAACTTCCAGATTTTTTTGTAGCATCTTGTTTTCTATGAGAAATTATATTTCATCAAAACTTCATAAGAGAAATATAAAGAACATAAATTGGCTCTCTTCATTAGTAATTATTCACTTATCTCGAATAAGTTTGCTAGTTTCTTAAAATATTTGGAATTATGTAGAACAATAAGGTCTTCTGATTTTGTTACAAGTTTCCTCACTTCAAAATAATTTCCACTTTCTTTTTAGAAATAGACCAGTCAAAAATATTTTTACATTTTTGATTCTCTATCACTTCAAATTTTTTTATTCCTTCAACACTTTTTCATTAATTTACTTAGTTCTTCAGGCATGGACATTGATTTTAACAAAATATTAGTGCTAATAGAATAGTATTAGTGCTAATAGAAAAAGTTCCTATTTCTGATTGCATAATATCTGTATCTTAAATTATTTGCATCCCTTGACCTCTAAATACTCTAAAGTGGGGTAACTCATTAAGAGACAAGTGAATAATGCAGTCTTTCAGGAGTTTCTCTTTCATTGTCTTGGTGAAATGATTTTTTGCATATTGATTTTAGGTCTGAAAATACAGAAAAGAGTATCTTTGTAGAAGCTCTTCTGCGATATCTGCTGGCTGAATTTGCACTTGCAGTGTGAAACTGCCATGTAGTAATACTAACCCTAGCTGGAATCCTTCCAGTTATATTAAACTCTTTCAGTTTCTGATAAATAATTAGTCTGCTCTGGCCATAATTTGACAAAAGGACATTTCTGGAAGTCAGACTATCAAAAGTGGACTTCTAAATAGAGTACAAAGATGAAAAACGTCACATATGGATTTTAAAGTATAATAACAAGTTGATGAGGCATTGGGTTTTTTCCACTTGGGAAGATACAGCACAAAAGGTAACAATGGGAATAATATTCTTAATGGGAACAATGGTGTGGTAGGTGTTCAAAGGACAAAAAGGGGCGAGTCAGATGTAGACATGTAAGATTTCATATAATGCCTTGAAAAATCTGCTGCCAAGGGGATATACCCACTGTGAATTAAAGAATTTATATATGTAATAAAGAATTCAAAAGCATATAAATTTTTTTTAAAGACTAAGAATAAAGTTACAATAGTGATGATGAAGTCTTGTCTTTCATACAGCCTAGAGATAAGAACAAATTCTTACACTTGAATTATTACAGAATCATTTTTCTTACGTTTATGACATTTTCATTGTTCGGGGGAAAGGGTGAAACATGAACTCTGCTTTTCTATTCTTGTGACATTTACTATGATTTATTATAATATTACAGTAGATTACTAATCCATAATAAGTCTTTTGGGCATGTCTAATAGTTTATGAGAAAGTCGAAATTTTTTTAGGAATTGCAAATACTGCATTTATATGGCTGACAGTTTTTCTAATTGCATTGGAGAAGCTCAAGGACTTCTTGCATCTTCAGGTAAAGTGCAGAGATATTAGGGAAAAGAGGAAATTATTTCAACTGAGCTATTTTATGCCACTTTCTTGAGTGCCCCTGCCTTTTCAGGGGCTTATCTCACTGCATTTAAGACCTGCTCACTGAAACGAGCTGTTGAGAAAAGCTGGAAGGAGCCTTTCCTCCAGCTCTCCCAAATGGCTCTGCATGTGGGCTCCCTCCCAATTCACTTGGGAGAAGCTTTTAACTTGAGACTCGAGCTTGAAGATGACTTCACTATAGATAGTTCCCTTAATGAAGGCTATCTAAAGAAAAAAACAACTCATTTTTGCAAGGGGCTTGGATTGGATACTGATTAAATACCACCTTCAGTTTTTAAGTTAAACATCTGTTTACTGATCTTGCTCATTGAGCCTTGTTTCACTAAGGGAATTTGTGTTTTAGATGTTGAATATGCAAATTCTGCTTTATGCCTTTGCACTTCATCATCTCAGATGCAGTTGGCAATCCATCCTGTAACAATGTCACAAAAGGAGAATTTGTTTTTCTTTTTGTTTGACTAACCGTTCAGTACTTAAATAATGAATTACTGTCTTCAGTTAGCCAAATTATAGTTTTCTAGGTGATTTCTTTTTGAGCAACTGGCTTCCTGTCTTAGCTCCTTTTCCTTTCAGTTGGCTTCACTGTTTAGCAGAAATAACAGAGTTTCACCTTTTCTTTAGAGTTAGAAAACACACATTGTAAGTCATAAAGCTCAGAGATTGCTTTTCATCCTACATATTATTTTATAGTCAATAAAAACACATAGCACACAAGTAGATTTGTCCCGTGCAGTTCTCATTCTTTTCCACGTATTGCCTGCAGTTCAGTAAGTTTAAATCTCAGCAAGGAGGCTCTTTCATTTAGGAGACAGTATCTTTTTGCCTGAAAAGCAAAGAACAGTGTTGATAGTAGTTAAGAAATTGGATTTTCCACATCAATAGTTGAGCCATATCAGCCTGTGACTGGCTTTTAATATTCAGAAAACGTAGAAGTTAGGTATTCTTCCTTCCATAAGGTTGGAGAAACAGCTCATTTGACATCCCACTAGGAATCCCCTCTGGAAAAGGTCTCTGGTTCTTGCTACAGCCTGATCCTAATTTACTTTAGGTATAAAGAGCTGAATTTTTGGATCTCATTGCTACTGATGTAATTCAGTTGTACAGAAGGCCACACATTGGTTTATATTGGGGTGCTTTACGCTCTTTGGGGGTTTTTCCCCGGTCTCTGGCTTCTCAGTGCCCGCGGCTAGCCGAGTCCATGTGACTCAGGCAAGTCCAGACACGCCGCGGTCGGAGCAGAAGCGAGCGTAGTTTAAGCGCAAGGCGTCCCCCAGCAAGTTATAAAGCCAGCCCGTTTACCTCCTGAGGGTTTCTCTTTGCAGATCCTGGACGAGGTGAAGGAAAAAGATGCGAAGTTCAACTTAGGTTTCGGTCCCGATTTTATGAAGTTCCATTAGCGACACCGATGTTCATTCTCTGAAACCTAGGTTGCAAGCCCCCGTCTCTCCGCCCACCATCTCTCTTTTATCCCTCGGGGCGGAGCAAGGGGAAGGGAATAGTTAGTTTACCAATCGAAGGAGAGGGGGCGTGGGGCAAGCCAGATTGACATTCGTGTAACTCTATCCTCCGCTGCTCTCCCTGGAACTCTCGAGGGTTAGCCAGAAACCCCCCGAGACCTGGGGAGATCCAAGACATGTGAATATTGCGTCACACACTGCAACAGGTTTAAAACCTATTTTGTCTGGAGGTTTTATTTACAGCCTCTGAACTTTAGAGGGTGAAGAATATCTTCTCTGACCAAAATAAATGAAATCAAAACAATTTCTGTATATAAGCTTGTTGGTTGAGACCTAACATGAAGGGAAATACACACATCCACACCCTGCATTCCCTCCTCCTGCCAAGAGTCCCTGAGGTCAGCGAGACCTAGACAAAGAGAGTGCTTCAATGGCTATCTGGTAGAACAAAACAATGGAAGAAGGCATAAGAATATTTGGTCTGCATATGTTGTTTATATATTTTTTTGTTAAAGTGTGCATTTTAAATATGTTTTTCTGTCAAAATGTTTGTATGAGCTGGGAAAGTGTGGTCAATGCTATCCATATTTTTTTTCAGTAGGTGAAATATCAAAAAAGTGGAAATGAAAGCTGTGAAGGTTACATAGAGCAGCTACATAGGAAAGTCTCACCATAAGGCAGAACTGGTGGGATAGATGAGGAGGGAGAAGAATAGAGCAAAATTATGTCACCAGCCAGCTCAGCTTTGATGTGCCACAGCAAGGCTTGTTATTCATTCCAAACTTCAAATGAGAGTTACTACAAGTAGAGAAAATACCCAGGAGACCTAAGGCATTCCTCAGAGGAAAAGGACATCAGGTAATGTATTTAAATTTGCTAATATTTTATTCTACCTTATTAGTAATTTTTGCTATATTTAATAAAAAATGTTTTTATTTAGTCACTTGATTAATGTTTTTTTAATAATAAAAATTATATTTTAACGTGGAAAATTTCATTTAGCTTTACTGTTCAATTAACGTAAACAATAATCTCAGATTCTGTGGAAGAGAAAGCTGAATGCAGCTTTCCTTTTATATAGATGTTACTGAAGTGCTCACAATTCTTACTGCCTTTCCCTAGTGGTGTTGACCATATAGTAATAGCTTGGTTTGTGTTCAAAGGGACCTTAAAAATCATCCATTTCCACCCCCTCTTCCATAGGAAGGAACATCTTTCACTAGACCAGGCTGCTCATGGCCCCATCCTGGATCTGAACATCTCCAGGAATGCATCCACCACTTCTCTAGACAACCTGTTTCAATGTCTGATACTGTGTGGAGTATGCATGCCTTTGTAGATGGCTTTTACTTTTTAGCAGTGTTTTATGCATGTATTTTTCAGCGTTTGAAAGGCATGCATCATATTTTTTGTTAGACAAAGATGCCATCTTGTGGCTGAATGTTGGAAGTTGCATCAAACAGTTTCAATTTCGGTGGAGAAACGAAGTCAAATTTTTAGCAGTATTTCCAATATTGTGTGGCGTATTGTCATACACTGAACCATGATTCCAACATACATACAAACAGAAGAGATCTGATGAGCTAGCAAGTGAGTATTTCGTCATTAAGAGAAGGCACTTATGACTAATGCCTGATGGCAAAAAGTGTTCAGCATTGGGAAAAGTGTGATAATAAGTCAGCTTACAGTTTAAAGTCTCTTTATTAAAAAAAAAGAATGGTTGTTATGTTTCATTTTCAGAGAAGGGGTTAAATTACTCGTATATTTGTCTTACATCTAAAAACTGATAATAACATAGCATGAGACATTAGTGACTAGAGGAATAAAACTAATTAATACTATTCCTAGTTATCTTTTATTTCACCAATTCTCTCATTTACAGTAGCAGTCTGTAAATGTTGCAAATATATGACCTCTATAAAAAAATACATAGACTAACTAGGTGTCACAGTTAAGATTTTCATACATATATTCAAGACATACAGGTTTTCTAAATAGCCTAAAAATGAAAAAAGTTTAGATCAATAATGTTTTGATTGAGATTAATATTTAGATTTTATATTATATGATTAAAGGAGAGGTGAAAAAGGAAAATAATTGGTGCATCGAATTGGTATCAGAAGAATAACTAATTAATTGTGCACAGGTGGGCTTGAAGAAAGAGGCATCTGTTGCACATTGCTGAAGCAGTAGGGAAGTGATACAGATGTGACAGTCTGTGTAATCACAATATGTGTAAGTACTAAGAAGTCAGCTTGCTCTCAGAATTGTTTTTCACTAACTCTTGCCAGCTAGTTTTTCCATTTAACAGAAATCAGTTTAGTATTTAGATAAAATTTTGTGGGTTTAATTAGGTGGATTGCAATATAGAATAAGTAACACAGAATGGTAAATATTATTTCAGTAGAAACACTGTTATAGAACACCAACTTTGCTCTTGCTCTGACTTAAAAATTAGGTTAGTCCTATTCAGCATTTTGGGATGAAATGAGTTTTTAGAGATTGAAAGCATGAATAAAGAATGGCACAAATACTTCTGACACAAATTACTACTTTACTTTCTGTGCCTTCAATACAAGAATGTAGTATAACAAACAAAATGTCAAAGCCATACATTTTAAAATTTTCATGAAAAAATAGTTCTTTTTCCACATTTGATGCTAACCTAAAAGATTCCATTACAATGACAGATTAAAGTGAGGCATCAAATCTCATAAATTCAGGAAAGAGACTACATATTCACAGAAGCTAACACTGAAATCTTGTATGATATTCACAGGGATGAAAAATACTCATGGAGAATATAAAAGCAGAATTAATTACTAAAAAATATGAAAGTAAGAAGTTTCCTCTGTCTGTACATTAGGCTTTAGTCTGAAGAATTTGGTAGTTATTAAACTGAACATAGAGTAATCCATATATTATGGAATTAATCATACGATTTTGATTTAATGAATGATTTCTAATGTTTAAGGTATGTAGAAATATTGTGTTGACTGAGTATGGTGTGTCCAAACAGTTTAAATCCTCAGAAATCTAGGCAGATAAGTCTATAATTCTTTATACCTATATTTTCATATCTCACTTTTCTGCCTAAGAAATGTCCACCTTTATCAAGCAAGGACATGGCTATGTCCTTGCTTTAGCAAAGAGGTTGCAAAGTAAAAAATAAATAGTCTTATCTGACTGATATCCCTGTCACTTGTTCATCCAGAAGTATCAGGGAAATATTTTTACACTTCAACAAGAACGGAGAGAAATTGGGCTGAGAGTTGCCAGTGATTCTGTCAAGTGGACACCTTATTTTGCCACTTTAAACGAAGTTCTTCTGAAAGATCTCTTCTGCCACTCTTCTGCAAATAGCAAGACAGGAGCTGCTGTTTATCAGCCAGCTCTGGAAGGGTCTTTTTCCAGCAGCAAAGCAGTTCATAGATCTGGTGTGTTAAATTATCAGGGCACTTCAGCCTTAACAAGCTGAAGTACACTCCGTTGAACAGGTAAACATAAAGCAAACAATGATGTATTATCTTCTGCAAGCTCTTCTGCAAACCAAAACAGCAAGTTGTCCCATAGGGCCTCTGAAGAGCAAAAATTAGTAAAGTAAGAATAAATATTCCTTTTTTTGAAAAGCATTTTACAGCCGAAGGCTTAGTGGGTAAAATCCCCAACAAAATAGGATGTGTTTTATACTTTGAAACATTATCCCATCTCCTTTCCATTGCCATTTTTGGTAACTATTCTGTGATATGAAGTGAATTTAGTCAAGAGCAGATTCAGCAATGATCTATAATTTTGGGAACTGAATGGGGAAAGTTAGCAATAAAATAAAAGGCTTTCATTGTTTATGGAAACTGATTCATCAATTATACCGGAGCTTTCCATTAAAAACTTAATTTCTTTATACACAAAATTATATGCTGTTCAAGCATCCCACTACAACAGTATCTTACAAGAGCATTTGCATTTCCTGTTAAACAGATCTTTTTTTCCTTTGACTTAACACGTTAACTATTTCTTTCCTGAATACGGCATTTTTCAAGTGTCAGTAACAGCTGAAACAAATCTTGGAATTAAAAACAAAAATCAAGTATAGCTCTTTTTTATATTAATTTTAATTTAATGGTTGTTTTCTTAACTGATTAATCGGAAAAAAATCTTTTTATACTTCATGAATGGCGATCAATTTTTCATGCTATTAAGGAAAATGTGTTGAGGAAAGAGAAATGATGATTAGTAAGAAGTGAGATGTATGATTTGAGAGTGGATTGCAGTAGAATCTTGGGGATTTAACTCTTAGCATTTAAAATTTGTTCCACTTACACAGAATATTTTTGTCATTATTAAAGACCAATTAACAACACCAGTAAATATAAAACAGTATATAGCTATTAAAATAAAGAAATTAATTAAGTTTTCATCTATCAAATGGATGTTTATTATCTCTTATAAAAAGTTCATCCTTCATGCAATTTTACAAATGTTTAATTAATAGCATTATGCTACAAGTGATGTATAGAAACTGGGTGCATAGAAAATCTGTATAGGACCTTTGTAGATGCTACAGATTCTAATTTGAATACTGCATTAACTTTGCCTTCCTTTCAAGGAAAAGAACAATTTTTAGGTATGCAGTAGCTGTTGTTAGGTCAGGCAACTACACTGTATTTGTAGCTATAGTTACTCATTTTACATAGTTCAGATTTTAAAAAAACATCATGAAAAATCATCCACATTCAGGAGATAAATTCTTTTAGAAGGTAGAAAGTTTTTCCTCTTTCTCCATCTAAACATTGGAGAGGAAGAAAAAATACTTTGTCCTGTTTTACCAATGGCTGCGAAAGATAAGTCTTCTGAGCTTCAGTGTTGTTTCCTACGGCATATAAAACAAGAAATTACTTACATAACCATTGAGCACAAAAAGAGATTAGTTTGTATGAAGTAAAATTCAGATTTTTTTTTTTTGTTCTAAAGTGAAACTATCCTCTTTCAGTGCCCATGTTACCTGGCTGTTTATTCACAGCTCTCCCAAGGAGATTTGCCTGAGCTTTATTCACTGATCTTTTGTTTTTCATTGGGTAATGAAGTGCATGAAACTCTGACTGGAAAAGTTATTCTTTTCTTTCTGATATACTAAGCATTATGGAGCTTATCTTAATCACTTCTATAATACAGATTTTAAATATTGTTCAATATTTGGAGTGTATCAAATGTACTGAGTGCACAGCCATAAGTTCATTATATTCATAACCATTACCTATTGTGAATTAAACAACTTTTCATGAGGCCTTTACACAGTCATCCTGGGAGGTGATTTCAGTGTGCACAGGATGCACAGATTACATGTCAGTACAACCCTGTGCTGTACTGCTCTTGAGATCTTGGGGGGTTGGACTAGGTGACTTTAAAGGACCTTTCCAGACCAAATTATTCCATGATTCTATGATCTGAATCTGCCTTGTTTTGAATGTTTCTACAGAAATTCTGTCACTGGATGTGCCCCGGTGTGAAGATAGAATGGCATGGCTACAAATCTCTCAGAATAAAGGGAATTTAAAGCTCTTCCAGAAGAGGGCATTGCTTTTCTTCCAAGACTCAGATTTCTCTAGTTTTGTTTAATTATACATTTGTATTTAAAGTTATTTTCATTCATTAATGAGAATTTACCACCTCAAAGGTCTGCATTAGATTTTCAAAGTTATTGTAGATGAACTCAATTACTCATGCATTGACTTTAATCTGAACCACTTTATGCTACTTAATGTTAAAATAGTAGTAAAAATTAGAAGAATTGAAAATTAGTATTGTGTAGAAATAGTGTAATAATATACAATGCATTAGATCTAAAACAGTGAATTGCCTTTAAAGATTAAGTGTCTGTGGTGAAGTGCTAAATTCACCCATGGTTCAGCTGCACTGGCATGTGGTCCTGCTGTTCTGGTTGACAGCCTAAGTAAAATACTATTAGCAGCCAAAGCAGTTTTCTAGTCTGGAAGGCCCTTCAATTAGCCAAGCAACTGCCTTTCTGAAGCAGAGGATAACGTGCTATTCTGCTATTAGACAGTCATTAGACATAAAATTTCAGCCAAATGGTAATTTCACAATGTCTATCTGTATTACAGCAATCTATTTTTGCAAAGCATTCCCAGCCAGTAACATTGATCTGCTCTGTCAAATGGACCTCTCAGACATGACCAGACTCCAGTAGCATATCAAACAGGACAGATAGAAAAGGAGAAATTAATCTTTTACCTCCTTATCCCATTGTGTGACATAAATTCAAAATCTTTGGAATCAGTAAATATGCACACACATACCTGACATCAGAACCTAAAGCACTGTATCTGACATCTCTTGAACATAAGAGGTTAGAGGAACAAATGTTTTCTGTTGCTGAAGAAATGAAAGCACCATAAATAGGAAACATTAGTGAAAATCAGATTACTTGTGCAAAAATATATGTTTGAAGTAAAAACTGATGTGAATGTATGCATACAAAATAAACAAACAAGCCCCCAGCCCTGGAAACAACAGTAACTACTTAACATAGAGTTAGCCCTCCTGGGGGAATAAAGAGACTCCTCCATGGACTTCTGTATCACAATTTTCCCCAGTTTCTCCTTTCTCTGCCCCTCCCAGGAGACTCATTCCCTGGAGACCTATTCCCTGGAGACCCATTCCCTGAGTCCAGCCCTTATCCCTGCCCTTACCCCTTCCCCTTTATAAGCAGCCCACACCACGAGGTCCCCCTCTTTTCCTGGCCAGGTTTCCCCTTCAGTGACTGTGACAACTTGCTGGAATAAAACCTTGCCAAAGAACCTTTCTGTGCCTCTAGGGCTGAGCCAGCTGTGGTAGGTGTGGAGTGGAGGTTTGACTGTGTTGCCTGAATATAAACTCACCTTGCTTCTCTGCAGCTGAGGCTTGTTGGGAACAGATATAAGGCAGCAACTCCTACCATTCTTACACCTGCATTTATAGCAATTCTTGGCATCCCATTCACTTTTAAGGTTTTCAATCCTTTCCACAAGTTTCTGTTTTTTGTTTTTATTTTCACGTAGCATTTACTTTCTTCAAGTACATTTCCTTTCTATTTATTGACATACTTTTACTGATTTCAGAGTATAAAATGGATTAAATTTGCAAAATTTGAGTCCTTTTAATAGCGCAAGTTTGATCTCTGTCCTTTTTAATTATTCACTCTAGCCCCAAATTTTTGGGAGTTTCTCAATTATATTCTAATCCAAGAGATCTTCTATCCCTAGCATCCCGCCAGACTTTGTTCTCTGATTCCAAGATTTCATTCCCTTTCCTGAAAGGAAATTCTTGCAATTTCAATGAGGATTCATTGGGCAAGCTTCAGTCGATTTCCCTGCACTTCTTGGCATCCCATTCACTTTTATGGTTCTCAATCCTTTTCACAAGTTTCTGGGTTTTTTCCTCTTAGTGTTTAATTTCTTCAAATTCTTTTCCTTTCTATTTATTGACATTCTTTCCCAGGTTTCAGAGTTTAAATTGCATTAAATACGCAGAAGTTCAGTCCATTTCACTACACAATTTTCTTCTCTGTCCTTTATAATTTTTCACTCAAGTCCCAAATTTTCTGCAATTTTTCAAGATTTCATTCCCTTTCCTGAGAGGAAGAATTTCCTTTCAGGGAAGGGAATGAAATATTGCTATTTCAATTAGGATTCATTGGGCAAGCTTCCGTCCATTTCCTTGCACTTCTTGGCAACCCATTCACTTTTATGGTTTTCAACCCTTTTCTCAAGTTTCTGGGTTTTTTCCTGTTGGCAGTTAATTTCTCCAATTCCTTTCCCTTCTATTTATTGACATTCTTTCCCTGATTTCAGAGTTGAAATTGCATTAAATTTGCAAAAGTTCGGTCCATTTCACTGCACCTTTTTCTTCTCTGTCCTTTTCAATTTTTCACTCAAGCCCCAAATTTTATGGAATTTTTCAAATACATTTTAATACATCATATCTCCTTTCCCTAGCATTTGCCAGCCTTGGTTCTCTGATTTCAAGATTTCCTGAAAGGAAATTCTTCCTTCAACAGCCTCCTAGTCTGATAAATCCCACTTCTTCTAATACCCCTCTTCAGTTCCTGTGTCCTCCCTACCCCACTCCCACCTTCCCCTTTTTCTTTCCATTGTCCTATTACCCATATTTTATGTTCCCACAAATCCCTTCCCCCTTTCCATGGTCTCCCTCCATTAACCCCTTTCACCAGAGTTCCTTTGTAATATCAGAAGGAGCATGGTTAGGAGGGAAAGAAAAGAAAATATCTATAAAATAACCATCTTTTTCTTAAAAGTTAATGGTTTCTATTTGTAATTTCCAACAACACTCCCACAGACAGCAGAGAACCAGTCCCTGCTGAAAGAACCTTCTCCTCACTCATTGAATCATACTGAATCATACTGAGCAAACCCCCTTCTGTCTTGCCAACTCCAAGAAAATCTGTTTGGACATTGGGCACTCAGAATTGTTTGCATTTTGAAAATTGTCTTATGGGTGCTTTTGATTGTTTTTGTCATTTTGTGTTGATTTAGTCCTCCAGAGAAACCTTTTAATTAATATTAAAACAGGGAGTTGTGGAGACCCTGGGAGGCATCCCCTGGGTTGGGGGAACAGAGAGATTTTCCCCTAAGAGGCTGTTGGGATCCTATTGGCTCTGTCCTCTTTTTCTATGTGCCTGGGCCACTCCCTCCCTATTTCCTGACTGTTCCTGGTCTGGGTGCTGCTGGGAGTCCAGGATCACCCCTGCCTGGCCCGGGGGAGAAGGGAGAAAATCTCTCCACGAGGCTGAATTAAACATCTGTGGATATTATGCAAAGGCCTTTGTTGCTTCTTTACTCTGGACTTTACTAGCAAATATTCAAGCTGCCACAACTTACCTTCTAACTTAATCTAGTAACTTTACAAGAAGTCATTCATGGATAGATCTTAACTTTGAGTTTTCTGTTAAAGTGTTATTTGTATATACTGTATGCTTCCAGTTTAGCACATTTTATAGTATCAGAATGATGGGAAGTGAGTCAGCTATCATGGGTTGATTTCTTTGGTTGTGCAGAAAGCAGTGAAGAAAAGAGAAAACAGAAGAGAAAGAACAGGTTATCTAGAAAAGTTATTCCAGAGAACACTATCCCTGGAAGTGTTCAAGGCCAGGTTGGATGGAGCTCTGAGCAAACTGGTCTAGTGAAAGGTGTTCCTGCCCATGGCAAGCACTTGGGACTAGATGATCTTTGAAGTCCCTTCCAACTAAGGCCATTCTACAACTCAATGATTCTATGATAATGTGTTTCCTCAGACCTAAGTAACAGCTTGAAATTGTATTTAACTATAGACAATTGTGATTATAGTATGGAAATTTTTTCCTCTAGAAATAGTTCTGTGATGTCTTTTATATTTCATTACTTTCCACGACAAATTTGCTTAAGAAACAAGTAAAATGAAAGAGAGAAGGAAGTGCCTGAAATGGTGACCTTTAAATCTAATAGCATTGTTAAATGTGTCAAATGTGGTTTCTGTTGAGTTTGAGTAAGCCAATACTGTGGACATAAAAGCTTAATGATGTGTGATTCATTACAATTCAATGAACTGTGCAAAAGATAAATATGGGAAAAAATATAGCATTTTGATGTGCAGGAAATTTCCCCAGAGGGATTTATTTTCAAATAAGTTAGAAGAATGCTCCATTAAATTTCTCAAAGATGACAGAAAGCTATGTCAAGGTAACCAAATCCCCTAAATGAGAGAAATAGCAAAGAAATAAAAATACCCTGAACATGCCACATGCATTTGCACTGAAAACCAACTTGGAAACCTTTAAACAAAAATGAGAGACAGAAGTGCTAGAATACGGTCCTATTTGGAACACAGGTAGTCTGAGAAAAAGTATTAAAGCCACTAGATTTAGAATTTTTAGTGACAGATTTCTTGGAGAAACCCTAGTCAGCCACTAGAAACCTTTCATTTACAGCAGGAGCTTAACTCCTTTGCATTGCCAGAATAAATGATCTGATATCATTTCTAGGCTTGTAAATTCAATACTGCAGAAAAGATTCTCAGCTTGTCTGTAGGTTAAAACATGTACCAGTACATAGGGAAGTGAGAGAGCTACTTGTAAGCCAACTGTAAAGGAAGGAGTAGCAATTGTTTCCCCTATTTTATCTTATCAATAGGTTGTGCAGCTGGATTTGGAGTTCTTAAATAGAATAACTATGCAGCAAGTAGAACTATCTATAGTTTTAATAATATACACATCTAAAAATGACAATATTTGAATTTGGACAATGTCTGACTAGTTTTAATCACTTATAAGCTTAAAGAACAATAAGAAATATGGCAAACATCTATTCTGATGTATGACAAACTACACAGAGCATGGAAATTAGGGATATATTTATATCCTAAAGATAAGTTCCTATACAGTTTGATGATATTATTCCATCTTTACTTAAACCCAGACTTACAGGGTTATTCTTATAGACTGAAATTAAAACCAAAAAACATTAGGTCAATATCAGTCACTGGAAAACTGGCTTTTAAAAGGGTTTTGTAATGATAAATATGAGCTGGAAGGTATTCTTAGCATATTTACTACGAATGACCTTCTTATATCGTTAAATGTATTTTAGGATACAAAAGCCCTAATGTCTTTCAGAGAATACAGAAGTCATACAGCTCCTATTTATAATTAATTTCTGGACTGAAGTTTTGTCTTGAGCTACTAAAAAAACTGCCTAACACTTATTCATGACGGCAACATAGAAATACAAAGGAAGAGGAAATTATCAGGTAACAAAACCTCTGCAGTTTTCAGGCCTATCAGCAGATTTTTCGAAACTCAGTCTTATCAACAAGTCTTAGAATAGAACTCTGCCTTATGTTATAACTGAATCACACTAAAATTAGTAAGATGCAATTAGAAGTAAATTCCTGCTAGATTTTTGTAAGACTTTTTTACTGTAGTGTTAGAAAGTTGCCATTCCATACTCATCAGAGAACTACATGCAGTAGATAAATTGAGAGCTTTCTTAAAAGATGATATTATGCTACTTGATTTCTAACGAAGAATAAAACATCATATGGGTTTTCTGTGGTATTGATAATACAACCTAGACATACAAAAAATTTCAAATAAATCACCTAAACCCCTAATAATAGCACAACATGACTTAAAATGGTCTGGTGTATACTGCATTTTTTCTGGACATAATGCAAACAGAAAGAAGTAAGAACAATTTGGTATGTCTTTAATGCTCATTTCTCCCATTCCTTGCCCTCTCCCAAGGAAACAAACTGAAAAAAACCAATTAGTTCTTGTGATCCAGTATTGTGGTAAAGGAAGCTAAGTAAGTAAAACTCTGGCTGAGACATAGTGTGTGGGAAGATCCCACTACTGTACTGATATAAATGTGCTGAGGGCAGTCTCTTTCAGTGAGCTCCATGTGAGGGTCTGATGCCGGCTTTTTAAAGAGAAATGCTGAGGAGCGTTACCTACAGTCTCTGCCACCAGCCCAGTGACACGGGCAAATCACATGGGACCCTAGAAGAGGAAGAAAGTGGGCTTTATAGAAGAACTCCGGAACTTCTTGACAGAGAAAAGAGCTCCATCAATGACCATACCCTTAGACTTGAGAAGCAAGAAATTCCAGCCCACCACAAACAGCCAATTAACTGAATTTTTGTACGGTGAGGTAAGCCTTGCAAAGGAGGCCGATCTTTTGTTGTTTACAGGGCCTGAATCTTTCAAATAGTTTAAGTTACTGTGGTTAAAATTCCTTTTCAAAGTCAGTATTCATTGGCATTCTTACTGTTCTGAAAGTAAGCTAGGCTTAGCTGGAAATGTTAGGCAAATCTGTGATCTGATGACTGTGAATCATTAGGTTACAATCCAGAAAGGCTATGGCAAAAAAGGGTGTTAGTGTACTTACCTGAATCACATCTGTGCACTCACTTGGTTTGGAAACGTATCAGCCCCTTAGCAAATAATCAGAAACGACAATTCCTTGTCTGAGATAGACGCTGCAAAAGAATTAATAAAAAGACAAAGCACACTAAATTTCTTTAGATTGTCAAGAAAAGGCAAATCCAAATATTTGCTTACCTAATAAATGTCTAGGAGATAAAATTAATAGCATTTTTGGGGTACATAGATAATTATGGATCCAATAATTACAACTTGCAGCTGGACTTTCAGAAGGCTTGGACACTGGTGGAATTGGTGCTGTAATACTGAACTCCAAACTTCTAATCTGGAAGTTTTGTATGAAAGGTGGAGAGTGAAAAAGCTGTTTCCATTCAAAATTGTGATGCTGAAACCTCCATGGCACCAACATGCCATGGTTTTTAACAGCCTCTCTACTTGTAAGGCTTTTTAGTAAGGCTGTATTTAGTGTGTAGGAAACACAGGTTTACTTGCTTCTAAGTAAGCACTTTAATAGTTGGCTTTTTTTCTCAGTACAACTTTGCTTCTGTTCTGCTTGGCTAGGGTGAGTGGCAGACCTTAGCTGCAACACCGTAAACCCTCTGAAACCTCCTTGGATTTAATCAGGAAAGATGACTCTTCCAGAAGAAGATGTGTATGTCCACCAATGGGGTACATTACTCTCCGAATAATTTTGTGTAACAAGATGCTGGCTTCACCTGAGCGACAGCTTTTCACAGACACAGAGAACTTCCAAGAAGTGGGGAATTCTTGGAAATTACTGTAAGCTTAGTACCTTTAGGTTTTTTTCAAGCAAGTGATCGCAGCTGTGTCACTACTGGCAGGCTGTCCTGCTTCCTCGCAGCTGGAGCGCTGGACCTCAGCGTGCTCCGCGTGGTGACAGAGGCGGCGCCGGGACGCCCTTTGCTCACTAGCCCGGCAGGAAGGGACACTCGCCGCCTACCCAGCCCGGGCTGGGCAACACGGGACGCCTGCGAAGCGATGCGCTGGGCCACACAGCACTCCGCAGCCGAAGCCTGCCTGCGGGCTGCCCAGTCACTCCCCAGGAAATATGTGGCCCGGCCAGAAGGCCCGGAGCCGCGGCGCGGGCGCGGAGGGCGCTCCCGGCGCGCCCAGGTGCGGCCGCCTCCTGCGGCAGGGAGGGCGCTCCGCGGGCGCGGCCTGCCGGGGAGCAGCGCGGGGGTGGGGTGGGGTGTGGGGCCAGCCAGGCAGGAAGGAAGGAAGGAGAGAAAGGGAGCAAGAAAGTGAGCGAGCGGGGAGCCGGAGGGAGAACTGAAAGTTGAAGTAATCTAAAGCCCTGGGCTTCCTTCCTCTGTCTCCCTGTCCCCGTCAGCTGCTGGCTTTTGCCGAAGGTAGGGCGGCCCCTGCGGCCTCGGTGGGCGCGGGGTGTGCGGGGCTTTGGGCAGGGTCTGCCCGCTCCCCGGCCGGCCGCTGCCGGGGGAGATGCTGCAGCTCCCGGCCCCGCCGGCAGCGAACGCCGCCGCGCTCGCTGGAAAGCTGCCGGAGTGCACGGGGGCTGGGCACGGGGCATGTCCCACATGAGCGACAGATACCGAAGTTGGGATCGGACTAGAAACAGCAGGTAGGCAGGTAGAAAATGAGGCGTGTATTGCTCTCTGTTCTGTTTGTAGCTTCAGCTGTTTTAACGATTTGTGTGTAAATGTCATGCTAAAGAACAGTGCTTTACTATTGTGTTTTTATTTATTCTGAGTTTTTTGTGAAGTCAGACATGAACAGACCGTATGGTAGCTGCCGTTAAATACCTGGAAATTTTATCAAAAATTTAAGAAAGTCAAAGAAGCTGTAATATGTCATGGATCGAGAATACGAAGTGAAGGGTAAAGCACCCAAGTGTTGCCACAGCAACTTCCTAAAGTTCCAATTCCACCTTCAGTTTGCTAATTCATGCCGTGCAGTTTCTTACTCCAGAGACTCTGCAAGTTGTTCCACTGGAATTTCTTGCGGTGTGGGGTTTGAATCCGAGGTAATGAAGGTTGCTGAACCTTTTTCTAGAAGGCCAGTGCTCTGAAATTAAAAAAAAAAAAAAAAGACAAACAATTTGACAGAGGATGTGATTAAAGTAGTTTTGTAATTATCCACTAGGTTGACCTACGCTTAGTAACTTCCTTGTACTAGTAAAGGCAGCAGTTCTATCGGAATTCTTGCGATCAGTACATATATATATACACACACCCACATACTATTTTTTTAAAAAGCAGTAAATATGTTGATTGTATAACGTAGGTTTTGGAAAAGATCTTTAATCTACAGTGTTTTCTATGTTAATCTTGTCAGTTGGTATGGAGTCAATTACAATGTGAAGATGAAATTACACTACTTGCAGAATTCATTCTGCTCTACGGTAAGACCCGTGGTACTGTTTCATTTTGCTGGGTTTTTTCTTTTTGTTGTTGCTTTTTTTTTTAAGCATATTTATTAGGATCTTAATATAGCGTGTGGTTTAGCAGAAGTTGGGAGCAAGCCTGAACTTGCTTGTGTTTGTTTAACTGATTGCTCACATTGCGATAATCTTGCCATGTACTTTTAAAGGGTTGACAGTTTCTTCAGGCTTGTATCTATATTGATATTGAGAAATGAAAAAAACCCCTAGTCCCCCTTGAGTGTTTGTCTTCACCTAAAACCTACTGTTAGCACATTTAATTATTAAAATTTGGATTGCTTGCTTGCTTCAACAAAGATTTGTCTATCTCCCAGTCAATTTTGCCTTCAAGACTTTTCAACTTGAAAAATTGTAGAATGAAAGAATTTTGAAACTGGTAGAAATAGCTTTCCAGAATGCTAGGTGCAGGTGCCTGCCCTCTGTGTGAAGAAGGGTTCTGAGAGTTAGAATTGCCATTTTTCTTTGATGGTATTTAGCTGTCACTTTTAGTAAAAGAAAAGAACTGTTAGGCCATTCTGAGGTTTTTTGTCACTCCTTGTCTAAGTCCTTTCCATAAGATGGAAAAAAGAAATTGATAATCAGTTTGTGAAGCAGTGAGAAACATCTTCCATGATAGACAGTTGGATGATCCCATAGAAGGCTTGGGACATGCAACATGCCTTAAAATTCATCCCTCACTGAAACTTTTTTCTTAGAAGAAAAGCCCAGATGGTTTTCCTTGTGTTGCTTTTTCCACATAGCAATTTAGATGTTTTGTCCCTATTTGGATAAAATAGAATGGGCAGGTGTCTTCCAAGAAGTTGGATGGTTTTTTTTTAATAACCATTATAGCATTTTCCTATTTCTAGTAGCCATGATAAGAATATTGGGGTTTTTCTTGGTTATGTTACTTAGGAGAATACAATACTACAAAAAAGAATCGATTTTATTTAAGCAAGTTCAGATTCCCCTTGTGTTTTTTGTTTCTTTGTTGGTTTTGGGGGGATTTTTTTGCTATTTATTTATAAGTGGGAAAAATCTATTTTGCATTACTTCTGAGAGGAGGTTTATTTTACAGAATATATGCAACCATGTGCACTAATGTTGTGTACAAATGCCAAATTTGTAATGGTAGAAATACGGATGTGAAAGAGATTGAATGTATTTGTGCAAATGTGTATACGTCATTACATTTCTAATACTGTACATTCTTTAGGGTTTATTATTATTTACTTTGTATTCAAAGCTAAGGAGGAGATTAAATTCTTTTTTAAATTGATAACAATCATATCACGTAGTAATGTATTGAACAAGGTGGTCCTTGTGTTTACATTTCTGTATACTTCTTGAGTTTCAAACCTTATAAAACATTTTAAGAAGTTATTACGTATTTATGTTCTAGCCTGCAAAACACCACCAGTGTGTGTAGATTTGTTTAGCTGTTAGTTACATTAATCTTTGTGTAAGTAGTGAAATCAAATCATTTGTCAGCATAAGCTTTTTCTTAGACCCACAAAATAATATGTGATCTTAGTGGTATTTAACCAGTTGGATAGCTAGGCTAGATCTACAATGTGTCTTCAGAAATCTTGATGGGTACACTGATAGCTTCTGCCATAGACAGCTACAGAAACAGAAAGTGGCTTGGTCTTTATCTTCCAGCACTGTTGGCATTTTGTGGTCAAAATGTCTTCTCAGCAAGCAGTTCCTTCCTTCCTCTGTTACGTGCTTTGTTCATAAAATACACAGCAAAATGTAATCATTCTTACAGATTTGGAAGCAAAGTTTGTTCTGTGCTAGGTAACCCTTTGCATTGGTATGTGGTTTATACAAAGATGGGTTAGAATCCAAACAGCTGATAACACATGGCTGTTTGAGCTCCTGAAGTAACAATGCTGGAGGTGTTCCACAGTAAGATGTAGGCAGAGCTACTGCATGTAGAAAAAACAGGATTAAGATAGAGAAGAGAGAATGTGTGGGTATAAATACATGCGTGTATATATAACACATATATATTTATTTATAAATATATAGCTAAAGCTACTTTCCCAGGTGCATTTTTGGCTGTTTTGAGAGGTGGAGGCATTGAGAAGATGCTGCTTTCTGAAAATGAACACTAACACCTTAGGGAAAAAATAGCCAAATGCTACCATGAAACCCAGAACTGTCAAGGAAGGTGGAAATGGCTGAGATAATCAGCTGCAACTGCAACTTTAAAAGCCTTAGACTGATATGCTGACACTACAGGGGTTTTATATACTTGAATATATGTATGGTTTGGTTGTTTTTTGGTGGGTTTTTTTGTTCACTTGTTTTTATTTTTTTTCTTTAGTTTGTAGTCAATTTGATTATATTTTTTATTTAGTTACTGGGTATCTGAAAGACTATTTTCTGGCCCAAGCAGTACTTGTCTGATAATTTTTTCTCCAGTAAGTAATTTCTGTACTATTTTTTTCCTTCATTCTGTATGCAGAATCTGAGAATATATATTCAGCTAGATAAAGAGATGGCACATTTACATTTTCCATATTTAGAGATGAACGGAGGTCATACTGTTGAATTTTATCCTTTATCACTAGAGGCTGCCATAAAAATTTTGAGGAAATTATGAGTTTTCAAATTTTAAAAAGAATGATGAAAGTTTATCTGAGCATGCAGATTAAATGGGACAAAGGTAAATATGAGAGTGGACTTGTTAATAAGTTTAGATCACTCCAGCACTCTTTGAATTTAAATGACTTGGGAATCTTTAATTGAGGGTTAACTCTGTAATAAAGTTAATCTCTCTTGAGAGGTTGACCTATAGTGTTGTCTCTCTAAAAGGTTTTAATTGTATCAATTCATTATTCAAGGTAAGTCACTTCTCAGACTTGTGGGTAGTGATCAAAGCTGATAAAAATATATCCAGAAAAATGCAGCTAGAGTCTAGAGAGAATCCAATGATTTATTTTAAATGAAGGAACATTTATAGTAATGTTTATACTGTGTTGATTTTTACATCTTCCAGAAAACTGTAGGGTTGATCATCTCCTTTTTTTCATATTATTATGTCACATACATATTTACATGGTGTAAGTATGAAGAGTCTAGTTTTTTCCTTGGTTTTGATTACCACTTTATGAAAGAGTGGGAATAATGAAGATATTAATAAAATTTTGCAAGAAAAGACATCCTGTGATTGAAGTAGTTATTTAATAATTTATTTTGTAATCATAAGGTACAATCGCCAATAGCAGTGATAACAGCTGTGCTCCATGCAGTACATTAGTTTAAATTTAGACTTCTCTGTATGTGCCTTTGGGTTATGAGGAGGGGCATGCATATTTATTTATCTATTTATTTATTACTGCTTTTCTGAATAATGACTCGGTCACAAGACATTGGAGGAATCTTATAGGAAGAGGATTTATCCTTTATTTAGGAATTTATGCAGTAAAAATGTAGGCAATGTTTTAAGCTTCAATTCTAGATCATAAGTACTGCATTTTTTGTCATGAAATACTTGGAAGAATTAGGTATCAATGCTTACTACCACAGACAAATTCTGGGCATAAGATTTCTACTCTTTCTGAATGCTACTTAATTTTAATGCTCTTCCATGGAAGATGTTCTTTGTTTTCCAGCCTGCTTAAGGCTAGTACCTGCATGCCATGACAGCTGCTACAGTCAGCAGGTTTCTCTAAGGCCAAATTACTCTTTATACAGAAGGAGAGAGGTGAAAAAACCTGTTGAGTGTTGCTGATCTTAAACCTTCTTTGAAGAAATATGATTTCAGGCTGTTTCAAACACCTTCAGAAGAGTAGTACATGGATTTCATAAATTGTGGATTTATATATGGCCTTGAAAGAAAGAATAACTCAAATAGATGAAATCTGGAATGTAAGAGCTGAGTTGGAAAATACTAAGGAAAAACTCATGGACGGCCAGCACTTGCCTATGGGGTCATGTCATTTCTCTTTGTGGCCAAGGGAAAACTCCTTCCTTGTCAGAGTTGAGATGCTAGTGGTTACCTGTTTCCTGTGTTCCTGCAGGACAGTTTGTTTCAAGGGCTGGGCATACTGTTGCAAACCATGTTATTCAGGATAGTGCTTGTTTGGTTGGGCTCTCGGTTGAAGAGGGGTTGAATGCACAGTTCACATGGAATGCTCAAGACAGTAATTTTTCCTTTGTTCCATTGCAAGTGTGTTTCTGTGCTAAAAGGATTTTGAGATTGGAAGATAAGGGAGTAGAAGTCCTGTTTCAGTGCTCTGAAATTAAAGTGTGGAAATTAATTGGTGCTAGTGTGGAAATAGAAAAGCTTTAGTTCCAGTTGTGGTCTTGATAACTCTTTCTTTCCCTAATATCCAAGTACTATGTAATAAGAGTGTGTGTGTGAATAAGTGGTTCATCTCTTAATTGTTCATCTTAATGTTTAACTACGAGGAATATGCATTTTAAGTCTATATTACTCGTGCTGAGACTTTGATTTTGCTATTTTCATTATATAGGCTAAGGTAAAAGGATGGGTTTACCATTGTTGAAATTATTGTATACAAAGAGCTAAAACAATTCAAGTGACAGTGGATCTTTCACAATTGTATTCAACATAATTGCGAAGTTAAGGTGAGAATTTTTTTAATATCCTTTTTCTTTTCTGTATGTTTGCAGTCTTTAAAAAAAACCCAGTTTGCACTGAAGAAACTGAAGAGGTGTTGTGAGGAAATGGGTATTTTCTGCTGACTGGTGGACACCAAATTCAAGAGAGTTTTCTTGCTAGTGAACATGCATGCAACCTGATTATTTCTACATGACTGTGTGGAAAAATATATGAAATGAAGTCATGTCATCTGCAAGCAATGGCACTGATATTGAAGAATTTTTGGTCAACATTAACCTTGCTCAGTATCTTCCTAACTTTAAAAAATATGGCTATAACACTGTGACAGATTGCGTGGGAATAAATAACAGTGTGCTTCAGCAAATGGGAGTGTTGCCTACAGGACATCGCAGAAGGATTGTTAAGCAGTTAGACAGTCTTTTGAAAATTCAAGGAAATTACTTTGTCCGTGAAAATCTAAAATGCAAAGATTTGAAAAGTTTAGAAGAGAAGCAGTATTCATCCTCAGATCAGGAGTCTCTTGTAAGCAATTCAAGTTTAGATGGGACTGGCTTGATACCTGCAACATCATCAGAACAACTTCTTAAAAAATCTTATGTTAATGAGGAAAGGTTTGAACTTGCAGAGGAAAACTCAGTGGAGGCAAATGATGATAGCTTTACAAATTTAGATTTTTCCAGGTTATACCAGAATTCAGACAGCATAGTAAAAGCTGTCAGTCCAAGTAGAAACAGCAAGATGAATGCTGAGCCAGATGCATCACTGACAGAAGTTGCTGCATACCAAGCTGATGAGCACTTGACTGGCCCTTCAGTGTTTCCGTCGTTTGTTCATTCATGTGAGACAAAATGTAAGGAAAACAAACATCAGAAGTTTGCAGATGAGGGTGATTTATCTGATAGTAAACCAGATTCTTCATTCTATAAGTTTAAAGGAGAAATGATAGACAATGACTTGTATGATTCCTGTACAATAAACTGCATGAAAGTATTTCCAAGAGCAAGCCGATCTTTTATCTTAAGGCATCGACCTGTACCAGAAATTCCTGAAACAAATAAAGTTCAAGCTTCGTCAAGGTAATTGCTGTTCTTTACTAATGAGAAATTCCTGTCATGATAGAACTTACAGTTTGACTTTTTTTCTTTCTTTGTTTTTGGTTTTTTTTAATGTGGATCTTTTTTAATATGCTTTAAATACACTGGATCTGATATGAATGTTGCCAAATTAATTGAAGAAGAATTAAGCTTCAGTGTAATTTAAAAGCAAAAATGAGAGTATAAGGGGAAATTGTAGAACAGTGTGTCCTTATAACCTCCTCAATTTTCTCTGTATCTACATATTAACAAAGAAAGGAGTTTTTATTACTTTAGATGTAACTCTTACTTCAAGATTGCTTTTGGATTAATTTCTGAACTGGCAGTCATTTAATTGTTAACTTTGGAGAATGAAGGCAAACATTTATTCATGTGTTGACTTTTACTGGTGATTTCAACAACAGAATCTTACCTTTCAATAATGTTTCTAGTATAAAAATATTTTTGAGACGTTCCAGCAGGGGAAAACAGCAGTGGAAAAAGGAGGAAAAAAAGATGATAGATGTTGAAGGTTTTCAGATTTTATGGGATTTTTGAATTTGTTTCTAAGTATTCAAGTGATGTGACTGTGTATTTTTCTTACTTCAAAATGGTTGAGTTTGTAATTTGAATCCACAAATTACTGAGTGATACCTATTTTCTTGAATAAGCATTAGTTGTTGTAGCTTGTCTTGGAAAAATATGATAGAATGTTGAGATAAATATCTACTGTGGGGACTTAAATCAAGACCTATCTTAATAAAAGTATAATTGTGTGAATGTTAAAAATAATAGGCACTGAATATGTAGTCAATCACATTACAGTATTACAGTCTGTAAGCAAAAAATATTTCCACACAGGTTAATTAGTAACACTTTTGGATCTATGAAGTAAGTTTTAGTTGTCATGCTGGCTAAGTGTTTTAAACAGAAGAAAAATTAATGCAAAGGCATATGCAAAGTTTTGTTGAATTGATACCCAAATCATTAGGTTGCATTTATTTTATTTTTTAAATTTTTTTTGAACCAAAAGCTATGCCCAGAAGGGCCATGTCTGAGAATGTAGTGTATCTATTTTGGGTTTTTCATCTGCATATCTCAGCAGTTAGAAACATCATCGAGTTTATACATGCTCTAAATGCAGGGGTTTCCCAGCATTGATAAGTTTTTTAGATTACTGAGAGAAGTCATAGTTAATCTTGTAATAAAATTGTTTGAACAGGTGGAGAGGCAAAGATTCTTTGCAACAATTAGAGATTTTTTTGTGTGCCATAAAAACTGCTTCATTGGTGTCTTCTAAATTACAAAAAAATTGTGCTCATTGAAACTTAGGTATATGTATGTTTCAGTGAGGAGCAGATTTATGTTAACTTTTGTAGAGTGATTATCCCTACTTCATTTAATAAAGATATTCATGCTAAGACAAAATGGGATTCTTAACGTTAGAAATAATAATAACTGCACAGTAAAAGAATACTCTTACTGTATTTTGAGAAACAATCATCCAGTTGAGAGAATATGCTGTATTTGTAGTCTTCCCACCATTGGAGTAAATTCTCTATATTCCAATCTGTTAGTGATTGATCTGTGACTGGGTCACTAACTTCATTGCCCATTATTTTGGTTTGTGAGCTCCAGCTTCTTTTCTTGGCCTTAATGTTCCAGTTATAGTAATAAGGAAATCCTGAGTGATCAGTCTGTGTGCCGAAGATCGAGGCTATACAAGAACTTCACAGCAGAACTTAAACTTCCCAGAAGCATTCTTGATAACCTTTCTGACAACCTTTTCATGGGGCAGAGAACTAATACAGAACTTTAAAATGGCATTGTGCAAACATCTTTAGCCTCAGGAAAGATAGAGTCTTTCTCACAGAATTGCATAGACAGATAGCCTCAACCAGTCTTATTGACAGATGCTGGTTTCATCCTTATTACATTGTATAAAGGCTGTTCCATAGAGGCAGAGAAATCCTGCTGAAATCTGGGAAACTCAGCAGTTCCTTCCTTCTAGTCATGGATATTAGTCATAAAATTTTTATGCAAGGAATACTTTTCTCATTGCTTCCTATATGCCTTTAGCATAAAAAGTTCATACAGAGGGTCTCCTTGTGCCCCATGGTAAGACTATGACTGTGTCATTTTTTATTACTAATAACGTACTTAGCTCCCTTGCAATTTTATCTGCTTCCCCATGCCTCGCATCTGCTCCTGGCTTTTGCCTGTAACAAAGCGTGCTGGCAGCTGAAAAGACACCGTAGCATTTTAGAAGTTGAAAATAGTTTGGGTTTATTTATTTTTTGAATTGCAGTGCTACAGTGTGGCATCACAGTGGTATTGAGGGGTGCAGAATTTAAAAAGAAAAAAAAGAAAAAATAATTAAAAATTGACAATTACACAGTTTTCTTAATAGTAGAGTTACTGTGCAGATTTTGGTACTGGTTTTGTTGTTCATTATTGGTGTGTAGTTACATTAGATTATTGTCCTTAGCTAGACTTTTCCTTATCATATCATTATGAGCTCTCTGTTGTTGGAGAACAACTGAAGTTTTTTTTAAGACAAAATAGTGAAAGTATTGCAATGGATGGAACTAGCCACTAATGTATATAGGACAAGATTAAAGATAGTTTTGAAATAGTTTTAGAAGCTTTGGATACTTTGGATCATGTCAACCAGCAGTCTCTCTTCTGTGAAACAGGTTGCATCATTCCAGGAAGCAAGCTGTTCAAACAGAAAGCTGAAGCAGATTTATGACATGGTAGATCTGATTTTTATACAGAATAAAATCCAGATAAAATTTCAGACTGATGAATTCTTTAATTATTTTAGATTTTTCATGTCACCCATCTTTGTTACTTGTGTTGTGTACTAGTGGGGTTATTCTGATTATTTATTAAGAGAAGTAATAAAAATTAGACCAATATTCTGGGCAACTTCCTGCATATGGGAGAAGATATAAATAAGTAAAATAGATAGGGTTGCTCGGCCTAAACAGGCACCATTTGTTTTTTTGACAGATCCTATAGTTGTGATTTCTTGCTTGGTGTTGATGTCCTTTAGACTCCATTTCTTAATATACAAGTGGTCAAGAATGCTAATGAGGGGCCAGGCTGGTGTTGCTGTGTATCTCTACTGTGTTCTGCCACACAAAATAAATTTTTTAGAAGAGAGAAGCTGCTCCCTCTCTTTTCCTGTGGTAAAGTACCACTATTACTTTACCTCTGCTTGCAGTCTATGAACCACAGTTTTGATGTGTTTGCATTATGGGAGGGTTTGGTCTTGAGACAGATAGAAAGGAAAACGTGTCTTGAATGAGTTTGAAAACAAAAGCTTCTTTCATTTTAAACACTCAGCAGATGAATGCCAGGAAAGACGTTGAAGCACTGACTGCTTGCACTGACCTCCTTCCCTCACTTTATTTGCAAAGTGACAGGAGTATCTTGAATAAACGAGCCTTGTGAAAAATTCTGCACACCATTTTAGCTTTCCAGCCTCTCAGCATTTAGCTGTGATGTGCCTCATCACATCCTTTCGTCCTGTTTATGAATAATATGGGGTGCTAGAGAAGTGTATGCAGCCTGAGCTGCATCCGGTACCTCTTAATATATGAGGACAGGGAGTCTTTATCACCACAGTTGTACCAAAGTCAACATTGAATAATAAACAAAATTATTATTATGTCTTTGAAAAATTGGTGCACTTTGTGATTGCCAGACTGCTTGCACTAACCTTCCATTAAAGAGCAAAATAGAGTATATCAGTCTTCTTTGTTTGAGGTACTCAATTTTTGAATTGAAAAAATTCGAGAGAAGAGGTATTCACTTTCTGAAATGGTTGAGAAAGTCATAGATTGATAGTAGGCTTCTTTTCAATTTTTTTCCTCCAAAAGATGTCTTCAGTATTTTTCTCTCTTTTAATCCAGGTATTTAATTTGTACGACAACTAGCTTAGTATTCTCTTAAGCACTGACAAATTATTATAATTTTACAGCTTTCACTGTAGGTTTTTTATGACACATAATCTTTCAAGCAGATATTCAAAGTGAGCTCATTTCATTTATTTTTTTATCTTGAGGCAGTTTTAAATTTCCATAATTTAGAAATTTGCTTTCCAGAAATGACAAATAGATTGTATTTTTGAATGGTGGAAAAAAAGACTATAGTATTCTTTTCAGCAGGATTTTTTGCCGTCTATACAGAAATGTAGGTGCATGATCAAAAAGAATTCCATAGTCCTAGAAAGTATATGGATTAAAAAAAAAAGTATGGAGTATTTTTTTTTAAATCTGACTTGTTATTTTTGGTTACCTGGTGAAATTATCCATCCGCTATGAAACGAAGCAAATGACTCATGTTTTGAAGCAAATGACTCTTTATGTTTTACATAAAGAAAGCCTCCATAATTTTAAAAGCTCTTCAGGACAAAGCTGTTTATCTGTAAGTTTTAATTTAGTTTAATGCTGCTAATACCCTTAAAAAGATACCAACCTAACAACAAAAAATCTGATCTGTGTTGAAATACACTAGGATAAGTTTTGGTTTGTTTAAGCATATTAAATTCTTTAAAATTAGGCTCGTAAAAACGCGTGAAGTTAGTTTGCCAATGTAGCTTCAAAAGGTGTAACTACATGAATTTTAGTAAAATGTATGATATACAGACTTCTAAAGTATTTGCTGTGTATTTATTGTAATTGTGACTCAAGAGAGTAGGTGATTATGTGTGGGAGCTAGGCCATGATTCACTTACACGGGCCAAACTCACCCTGCATTCTCTAAATCCAGGATTTTATAAAGTAATCATTGGGGAACTTAGTTTATGTAATCTGGATAACATTTGAAATGTCAAGTCACTTTATAAGGTGTGACTTCTATCTCGAATTTAGTCTAATAACATTTTTGAGGCAGATTTAAGCGTGCAATAAAAATTATGTGAAATAGTAGTTCATGAATGCCTGCCTTCTGTCACAAAGAAACATAATTTTGTAGTTAGTAGTAATTCAAGTTGGACTTCATGGGACAGTAGGTCTAAATGTAGCTACTCTTAAAATAATCACATTTCTCAATATGTTAAGTGGGGCAACAAAAGTTAGGAGATTGATATTTTTAGTAGAAGAAAATTGCCTTTGGCTCGTAAAGATGGAGGACCCACAAACTGTTAGGAAAACCAGTAAGGATCTTGCACGGCATTTATCAGCCTCAGAATGTTCTATGAGGATGCATGAGAACCTTTAGTACTCTAAGCAGAGAAAATGAAATTAAGAGGAAAAATTCCTTAATTGTTAATAGGAGATTTCAGAGCTCAACTGAAAAGATCTCTAATACAAAGCACTGGACGTGAAGGTGGGTTAGAAATTTTCTGATTCACACATTTTTCTTCCTATGTTCTGATTATAAAGCTGTCTTGGCCTGATACAGTATTAATAGCAATAATATTGCACTACACTTGAAATTACTGAAATGCAGGGGCCAGCACACCCGGAATGAAACAACTTTTCTACTGTGCATGGAGATACATTCTTACCCAAGTATAAAACATGTAGGGGTTGTTGCAGGCAATCGCAATGCAATGCCATTTACCTCCTAGTTTTAAAACTTTGTAGGGGGAAGTAATTCACCTTAGGAAGTCAGAACTTTACAGCAGGTTTTTTTTCAGTGGTTGTGAGCATGTTTTTTTGGCTGGATTCTCAAGCCCCTTGCGAGTTTAATGTTGAAGTTGATTTTCATAGTACATGCTTTCATGTCATACAGACACTGGTAATCATTGTGAAGGAGGAGGGAAGGAAAAGGTTGGGGAAAACTGGAATCTCTATTCTTCAAGCAGTCTAAATGTTTTTAAGGTCAATCCAGAACAAAAATAGCCTCTGATTTGGGATGTCTGCTAGGATAAGAGACGTACTCAGTTTCATATGGGGAGGAAAACATATTGTTGTATTATTTTAAAATATATCAGAAAATTTCCCAAGATTTAAAATCTACTTTAAATAATATTTGTATATAATTTTAATTGTTTAAGTGTGTGAGATGGTTTTGC
>VWYI01034653.1:0-11100 GCA_013399455.1 Anthoscopus minutus | reverse complement strand
CCGAGCCTGCGGCTCCCCCGGCCCGCCTGGGGGGCGATGCCGACACAGCGGGACGGCGGCGCCGGCAGCACAATGTCGGCTCCGGGCGGCCTCGGGGGCAGCCTCGGCGGGGGCAGCGCCCACCAGGTCCGGGTGAAAGCCTACTACAAGGGGTGAGTGCTGGCGCCGAGCCCCCAGGGACGGCCGGACGGTGAGGAGCGTTCGGAAGAGGTGTTGCGGGTGTTCGGGGTACCCGGCACGGGCTCCCCTGGATGGGCTCCCGAGGATACTCGTGGCTCAAGCCCTGGGTATTCCCTAACTCGTAGGGAAGGAGGGAAAGAGCAGAGGAAAACCACTACACGACCAATTAGCCGTGCTGAAATGGATGTATAGTGCAGGACTGGTGTCAGGGTTCAGGAAGGAGGTCGGATCCTCCCTTTTTCTGGGAAGGCTATTCCGGTGAACAAGGATGTGCCTTTGCCCTGCTCACCCTGCTTCCCTTCACCCCCAGGCCTTGGCTGCCAGTAATAAGTACATATTCCATCATAACACACGCCAAAAGTCGCACTTAGTATGTTCGGGATCCCAGCTTTGGTCATGATCTTTCTATGCTGAGTGATGTTCAGGACTAAAGGAAGAGAATGTTTGTATGAAAATTTGTTTCATGGGTTTTTAGGGTGTTTGCCAGGGACAGAGCAATTTCCAGGGGAGTCTGTGAATGGTAACCTAGATGACTCTATGTCAATTATGCTTCTGCTGTTAAAAAAACCTCCCAAAATGCTAGATGTGTACAAAATGGAAAGATTAATTTTGTGGGCCTAATTCAGTGACTCTCCAGCAATAACACACAAAGCAAAAGAAACGTCCTGCCTTGGGTTCACAGCCCACTATTAAATAGTAACAGCTACAGGACTTAATAAGTTTCAGTGCAAGGGTTGCCAGTGGTTCATTGGGCCATTAAGTTTGGGGGGAGGTGATCTAAGCACAAAACAATGTAGGTTGCATTTTTGGATTAAGAGTGAGCACAATGCTCTTGATAGCTTCCTTCCAGTTATATGTGTTAAGCACAAGAAGAGGTGTTACATTTTCAGTATTTACTCTCTGCTATCTCTAGCTGTGTAATTTTAAGGAGAGGTATAGAAACTACACTTAGCATTTGGTATTTGCTGCTGCGTTTGGTTTCTGGCTTGTGTCTGCTTTGGGGCTTTTCTTGACAGAAGTCTGTAGAAGTTATTGTAGAGACTGGCACAGTCTGTGGCTTTAAAGGGCATGTGAGGCTCTGTCAAAATGTGTGAAATGTTGAGCTTTTTGTTTCACAGTCCCTTAAATCCACTTTTTCTTAAGGAAGCAAAGATGGCCCTGGCTATCAGCTGATAGAGGTACTCATTTGGTTAGACAGTGAACTAAAATGGGAACTCTTCTGCTGGGTCAGTTGTAATCTTGTTCATTTTCACATGTATTCACATGGAGTCTTGCTTTAGCACGGGGAGGATGTGGGGCAGGAACAGGAAGGAATCAGCCCTGGGTTGTGGGAATAAGGAAAAAATCTGCTACAGTGGACAGGAATGCTGGTTCATGACACTGGTAATAATTTCACAGGCACTGGAATGTTTCTTCTGAGTCCTGTCCCTTGACTTTTTATCTGTTAATGCAGTAAGCAGTTTAATAATGGCATTGAGTCATAGAGGGTGTTGGTTAACCATTGTGAATACCAACAAACTAACAAGCTGAATGCCTTAGCTGTGATTTATTTTAAGATATAAGCAAATTATTCTCTCCACTTTCTTACAACAGAAAGTCTCAAGCCCCTTCTCAGACTTGCACTATCAAGTGGCTATCAAAGCCAAACATTTTACCTGTACTTACCCTGAAATGACTTGGAGACTGAGAACTGAATGCTGATACCAAAGGCAGATTTTCCCGGGAAACAGTGTTAATCAGAGAACGTTAATCTCTCCTAATTTCCTTTTGATGGAAGCATTTAAGTTGTTTGTAGAAGTTATTGGGAAAGTCTGGCTGAGAAGGTCTTTTCATCTTCCAAAAAGAGTTTCTGGTTAAAAAGAAAAAAGAAACAAAAAACTGCCAACCCAACCCATCCACTTAGAAGCACAGATTTGTTCTTGAAATGTTTGGGAATCTGATAGTTGGGATGCTTGCCTGAGGCAAAGAGCCAAGCCTGAATCCCTGAAACTCTGCTGGGTCTGGCCAGGAGCCCAATTGCTTTTCTCAGCCAAGACAAAGACTTCACACAGTACCCTTTGAAGAGTCTTTGTTTCATTGAACCGTGCAGTGGTAATTCTTTATCTTAAATTCATGAAATATGTTAAAACAGGATGGAAAATTTTCCTAAAAATGAACACAGATCATGTGGATAAGGGGGTGGGGAATTCCCAGAGCCTTGGGAATTAGGGACATAAAGTTGAGTTTTTCCAGGTATTTCTTTCTCTCAGTTAAACTGAGCTTATCTTCTACGTAGGATTGGTTGTTTAAAATTCTTAAAATAGTGTTACATATTTTAAATAGTGACTGTGATCTGTGCAGTGTGTGTAACAGAGGTTCCTGAGGGGGTTTCTAGGAATTCACTGTAACTCCAAAGGTGGATTTTTGCCCATGGAATAACAAAGTATAGCAGCTCCCTGTGTATGGTGCTGAGGAGCATCTGTAATTACAACCATTTCAGCGCTCTGATGATATTCAAAGTTTGCCTTTTGTCTTACCTCATTTGCTGGAGATGCTTTTTGTCAGGTCAGTACAAGAAGTTGTTACATCATTCATGCATATGTTGTAGGGATAGAGAACAGGTAGGAATAATGCACTGCTCGTGCTCAAGGAATACTGTAGAATTCATAGTGATTTAAAAAAGAAGCAAAACCAAACAGCTATAATAATAATTTTTCTGTCATGATTAGAACTGCTAGCATGTATTCTTTCAGTGCCTGACATAGATTTTATGCTGGTTTTAGCTGTGTAGGCTGTAATGTAGGTTAGATTTTCAATAAAAAGGGGTAGACAGCAGTGCTTTGCTCACCTTCAGTTTGATTTAGTTTAAATGAACATGCCTGACAGTCCTCTCATGATACATGTTAAACCTGCTTTTTCTTAATTTTAATTACTTAATTACTTTAGTTACATGTGGAAAAAAGTGTGAGGAGAAAATAAATTTTAATTGTAAAATCAAAATTTACCCCCGTAAAGATTTCCAGGGACTTAATTTCTTAAGGATTCTTGAATTCTTGCATAATTTCTTTCCCTTTCTCTTGGGCACTTTTGATCAGTTCTTCAGCACAGTGTCTAATGTTGTCTGTTGACAATCAAGTTCTTCATCAAGAGTGTTCAGCTTAAGAAAACTTTGGACTAAGCCTGTGAATACATTTTTCTCCCTTCTTGCTATTTCAATATTGACTTAACTTTCTGACAATATATTTTTTTTTCCAGAAAAACAGACTTGCACAGGGGAAAGCAATGCTTTAAATGGTTGTGAGTGGCAGTGGCTGCACCTCATGGTACAGAAATGACACTGACACAGCGGAACTCCCCAGCAGTCCTGTGGGGGTTCATTGCTGTGAGCTCTAATTAGACTTTTTCAAAAGCCTTAATGACTGGCCCAGGTGTGTGATACATGGGTGGATATGTAGGTAACATGTATAATGTATCTGTGCATTTCCCCATACATAATGTGGAATACATGAGGCTGCAGGTGGAAAAGCCAAAAGCAGTGGTGTCTGTTCTTACAGGGTTTTTCTCTCACGGGAGTTTTAAGATCAGAGAGAAAAATGAGGTACAGATACTGAATTGTGTTTAATTGTTGGCACTGATTTTGGGTTTTTTTTGTTGTATTTTTTTTTTTTAAAGGACATTAAAACTCTTGGATGATTTGTAAAAGAAAGCGAGGAAAGCTGTTTGATCTCAGGAAAGGTGGACAATATGATCTTCTATATGTATTTAAAATATGTTCTCTAGTGTATTTAGGTTTACCATTTGCCTTTTCTCTGGCTTCCTAAGATTTATGTTTTACTGATTCTGATATTTGCAGGATATTGACTCAGACAGGCCTTCTAGTAGTATGAATAAATGATCTTTATTAATATTTATGAAAGAAGTGATAATATTTTGAGTGAAAGTGATTCAGGACAAATGCTGTCTTGTATATTTGTGTGTTTCCTACTCACTGATCCCTGATTAAGACCAACAATAACAGTGCTAAAACAAATTGTAAAAAGCCTGGTGCTTCCGTAGTAAGAGTTAATTGGGACCTTTGGATGTGATGCAAAAGGTGTACTTGAATCAGATTTTCTTCTAATTTCCTATGTATGCCAAGAGGGGACAAACAAAGATATTTATTTCACCTTGGAATAGCTTTATGACAAATATGCTTATTCCATGCAGTGTATCACCTTATGTTCATCACAAAGAAAGGCCTATTGTCAAGAATATTTTTCCCAAATCTCAGTAAAAGAAACCATTTTGTATCTTTAATGCAAGTCAGCAGGCTATGGTCCATATTCACTTTCCTTTGTCCCTTAATTTGGCCAACTAACTTTTATTTAAAATCTGAGGTTTTTTCTCACTAGAACTTGTTCTTGACTTGAGTGAATCCAGCTTGTTCCTAATGAAGGCATCATCAGTGCTGTGTTAGGGGCAAGAAGTGTGGAGACACGAAGGTGTGACAACAGAACCATTGTGAAAATGTGTCAGCAGGAAATGTCAGGGTCATCAGTGGAGTTCAAACGTCAAAATAAAGCAGTAGCGAGACCTGGAACCCTTCAGTTCCTGATTTATGTAGACACTGCTTGTGGAACCTTGTTTATATCTGACATCATCTTTCTCTTTTAATATTGCTATTGACTAGAATTCTCAGAAAAACTAATTTAGTGTCTGCTATAGCAGAAGACATATTCCAAATTATTTGGTAACTGGTAAATATCCTGATAGAGGTATTAGAGTAGTAATTTAGATCACGTACTTAAATTCTGAAATAATTAAACTCTCTTTTTTTCCAAAGGGAAACTGATTTGCTACTTAAAGATACCAACATGTAGTAAGAGGGTTTTTTTTCAGTTGGTACCAGCTTTTTAGAGATATGAAGAGATTCCAAGGCTGTTCAGTACATTTTAACGTTGTGATTTTTCCTGTTTAGTGCAGTACAGATAAATCTATTTTAAGTGAGCTTGAATCATCACTTTTGAAAATGTGCTGAACAGATTTTGCTTATATAGATAGTTTAATCTTCAGTTTTTGCTGAGGCATCAGTGATTACAGTCTTAAAAGTAGGATCTCTAACTTTCTGCTCTTCTGGCAGTAATAGTCATTTAACAGACTCTCCGCTGACTAGTTCAATCCCAGAAATGTACATATATATAAATATAAATACTTTGGCTTCTCAGCACTCTTCAGAGCTATATTTTTTGTTTAAGAACATATTCCACAATGAATATGAAATATGAATCAATGAAGGGATCGTAAACTTAGTGGAGCTGCTAAGTAAGCAGTGCCTTATTTCCTTCCTGGAAAAACAGGAAATACAGGTTAAGGCTTTGCCTCCTAATACAGGCTTGCAGTGTGGTGGCTGCCCATGTGTCTGTGACAGGAACACGCTGTCAGATCTGCCTGTTGGTGTTGGGCTCCCAGCTGGTGTTTCCATAGAAGATGCAAAGGGAGACCTTTGTGTCTGAGAGAAGATTTTGCTGTGTTGGATGGATGTGATTGGGGCTTCCACATAAAGCCATTTGCCCTAAATGACTGTGCTGTGTCTAAATACCTGGGTCCAGTTGTTGTTTGTTTTGCATTTTGTTTGATGTAGAAAGAACAGGAGCGATTCCTTTACCAAATCACATAGCAGCTTTTTGACTGCTTTATTCAGATTCGAGAAGAGATGTTGAGTTTCTCCTGGGCACACATCTACTGTACTTACTGGAGTCTGTCCCCTAACTAAACCTAGCCCAGCTGATGATGCTCAGAAATCCAGAAGCAGGCTCGCTGTTCTTCCACAGTGCTTAGAAATTGCCAGTTGATTTTATTCCTGCTGCTGCTCTCAGAGGAGCCTCAGGCAAGCAGCTTGGGTTTTGTGTGCTCTCTGCCCCTCCTGAGCATTGTTCCAGTTCTCATAACCACTCATAGCATTTTATGTTAGGTCACCTTCTTGATCTCAATCTGGCCATGCACATGATGATTTAAAAATATTTAACTTGCTGCATACATACATTTTAAGTCTGGTAGGAACATAGATGGGATTTCTAACCAGATGAAAACTTTGTTGCTTCAATTACTTGTTTTAGCTCCCCCAGAGAGTCCTGGATGCTGGCACCCGCTGGAGCAAATCCAGCTGGGTGAGGTTTTCATGGGAAGATGTAGCTCAAACATGGAGCTTTTGTGCTATGTTTGAGGAGTGTGTTGTGAACAGCCTTCATTCTTCCTCTAACTGTGTTCCTCAACTCCTTGGATTAAGGGTCTGAGCCCTGTCACCTGTTCCCCTTTAAGGCCCAGCATTTTTTGCAAACACATTATAACCAGGTTAACTCACTTTTAATTATCACAGAAATACCCATTCTACATAACAGTAAAGCAGTACATTTCAGTTCTAAGTATATGGCTCTCTGTCAGCTTTTCCTTTCATTGTGTAAAGCACCACTCCTTTTTTAAAGGCATTTTGAATATTTGCACATGCTCCCAAGTCTGCTAGGAAATCTGTTTAGTATTTGTCATTAATTTTCATAACATCTACACAATCAAAATTTAGTTGATGTATGTGTTTTTACATTTTGATACTAATAACAAAATAACTGTTAAAGAGGAAATAAAACCAGAAATATGTCTTGAACATTTTTCAGGCATTTGCAGCATTTCATTCTTGAGTTTCTACTTGAGTATTCCACACTCTTCTATGAAGTTCTTGATTGTCAACAGACAACAAAAGACACCATACTGGAGAATCGATCAAGAAGTGCCCAAGATAAACAAAAATAAAAAGAAATTACACAGGAATTAAAGAATACTTAAGAAATTAATTCCCTGGAAATCTTTATGGGGTACATTTTGAGTTTACAATTGAAATGTAAAAAAACCCCAAAAAACTAAGAGATCTGATTTCTCTGTGTGATTAATGCCTGCTGCAACTCACTTCATAGTTACTTGGGCATAAAATCTTGAGTTTTTCTGAAGCAGCTAACTGGAGGATTAAATGTCAAGTATTAAGAATCACTTAGAGCCCGACTTTGCTATAAGAAAGGAGCTTAGGTACTTTATTTTATTGTAACATTTTGGAGGGAGCTGCATCAGGGATGGGGTTAATATTAGTGGTATATGGAAAGTGTTAGCAATGATGATCAATGTTAAGTGTTGTGGAATAGTTTCTGAAGTTTATTTTTCTCTTTCTCAGGGACATCATGATAACCTATTTTGAGCCTTCCATCTCCTTTGAGGGACTGTGCAGTGAAGTTCGAGACATGTGCTCCTTTGACAACGAGCAGCTTTTCACCATGAAATGGATTGATGAAGAAGGTAAATCAATGTTCATCAATACATTGCTCAACTTCTCAGCTTTGCTTTCCCTTTCATCTTTTCCTTTCCCTTTGCCTTTATAAGATAAGCTTGTAAAACACAGAATCTGATTCCAAAAATAAGTTACCCAATGCCTTCTTAAGAAGAGCTTAATGAAGAGGTATTTATTTCACACTGCATAGTGTGTGGCTTGCTCTCTGTCTTTATAAACTAAACAAGACCTCAGTGATTATGAAAATGTTAATTCAATGTTAGGATTTCTTATTAAGGCAACAGAAGGTATTCCTTTATACTGCTGAATATTCCCTTTATATCTTATTTTTTTGAAAGAGTTAAACAGGCATTAAGTTACACAAATTGCAGTATATATCTAAAATACTGATGTAATTTAATGTATAGTTGAGTTGTGTGTGTAACCAAAACCATTGTTCCTCAAGTGTTATCAGCTGTTACTTTAGCAATCTTAAGTCTATTAACACATAGCTAATAATAAAACTTCCAACTACTAATGATGTGTAGTACTTTCCATCAAAGTGCAGTGACAGCCTTGACTGAGAACTCATCTCTAATGTTATGTTATCCACCTTTAAGTTTACCTTGGATGAAAAAAATCCAGAGTCTGTTCTCCCTGTTAACAGATGTCATCCATTCAGCTGTGTGTGTACACAATAGTAATTTTTTTAAAAGGTTATTTGTAAGTTCTGTTTTCTCAGTGGAATTAGTTCATCCCACACGTAGGTTTTGAGCTACAGCTACAATGAAGAGCCCTCTGAATTATGAGATTGCTGTGGAGTTATTTTAGCTGATGCAGTACATAAAAGGCTGCAGTGTGCAGTGATTTGTTGTCTGTGGTTGCTGTTTGCATGCAGCCATCAGCATAAATGGTGTTTATGGAATTGTTTCCTCCCATTTCAAACTAAATGTGGAGCAGAGTTGATTTTTGGAAGTGCCATATAGGCAGGTGTGCTGAAGATTATGTGGTCTTGGGAGTCTGAGCAGGTGGGGTTTTTTCTTCTCATCATTCCAAAGTTATTTATATCAGGCAGATGCAGTACAGTAAAAGGAACAGTGTTTATGACTGAACTGTGCAGCAGAGCTACTGGGAGTTGAACATTTACTTTATAATAAGCTGGCTATGTTGTTTTAGTATCAGGAAGGTAATGGACTCCTCACATCAGTGAAGGAGTCTGCAGGGTCAGTCATAGCAGGAAATATATATTTTTAATAAACATTTTGTACTGATTCAGTAATTTACTTGAAGCCACAGTTCTGTCTCAATTTCTGCACTTTAATTGGAGATAGGTTTATAAAAAAAGAAAGGTTGCAGTTTGCTTTAACTATTTTTATGTGTAGGGTTTGATTTTCACAGGCAATCCATATTTGCTTTAATCATTGATTTACAGTTTAATGTCAGTGGAGAAAAAGTTAATCTGCCAATGAGGAGTGTGTTTAAAGCAAATCCTCCTGTCTTTATTGTGAATAATTCTTGCATGTACAATGTATGGCTTCTTGCCAAGCTCCCTGCCTCTTCTCTCAGCACCACTCTGCAGTGTTTTCAGTTGATATTCTTTCTAGAAGCCTGTTTTGTTTTACTGGAAAATTCCTGTATCACATCCTCTTCACCAAAACTGAAGTTCACTGTTTAACAGTAGCTTGAGGAAATGTGTGTGCTGTAGGCTGGTACTTGTCGCACTGTTACTCATGCTTTTTATAGTCTGAGAGGAGATAAGGGGTCTGGGCCATTACTACTTCCTGACTAAACTGGATTTGCCTGGACACTAAGGTTTTGATTTGTCATATAGTAAATGCATTGGCAAGGTGAGGGCTTCACGTGTACCTACTCTGATTTCAATAGAGGTAATGGCAGAGAAAGACAAATAAAATTTAATTGAATGGAGTCATCTCCAAAATCCAGAGATACAACTGGAAAATAGAATAAACTTGATTTGATTTTAGATAAATTTCTATTTTTGCCATTTATGGTCACTTCTGCTTCGCTCTGCCTTCTGAAGCATCCTGTGGGATGGACACTCACCTCATGTGTGTCTTCAGTCTGTTGTTTCTCACTATATAACTCAAAAGTAAATATTTTCCTATATATCCCAGCTGTCTTTGACTGCAAAATTTGTACTACTCAAGCCTGTTGAGTGAGATGTCTGTAAACCTTCTGTTCTGAGTTGGCTTGTTCTTGAGACCCTCTTTTGCTTCTGCCAAAAGGAAACACAGAACTGTTTGCACAGGTGTCAGAAACAAATGAAGAAAAACTGGTTTATTGATTCTCACAGTGAGTCTGAGTAAATACAATTGTTCCTTCTCCTCCCACCCTGCTCTGCGCAGTGTGAGTTAGTGCTGTGGGTGGGCACTGTGGTGTCCAGCTGTAGGGGGAAGTGGTTTGGTGAATAATTACTATAGGTGGCTTCAAAGACTCGCCTTGAGGATTTTGATGTGCAGGAAACAATAATGACAGAACACTGAAAATGGACCATTTACATTTATTATTTATGTTTTAGCAATAGCATAGAATGCATAGAACCACAGAGTGGTTTGGGTTAGAAGGACCTTGAAGATCATCTCATTCCACCCTCTGCCATGAGCAGGGACACATTCCACAATCCCAGGTTGCCCAAAGCCCCATCCTCTATGGCCTTGGACACTTCCAGAGAAGTGCAGCCACAGCTTCTATGGACACCCTGTGCCAGGGCCTCCCCACCCTCACAGGGAAGAATTTTTTCCCAATATCCGATCTAAACCTACTCTGTGAGTGTGAAGCTGTTCCCCCTGTCACTCCATCCCTTGCAGACAGTCTCCACCGTCCCTGTTGGCTCCTTCAGGTTCTGGAATGCCACAATTAGGTCACCTCAAAGCTTCTCCAGGCTGAACAATCCCAACTCTCCCAGCCTTTCCTCATAGCTGAGTCCTCCATCCCTTTAATCAACTCGGTGACCTCCTCTGGGCTGCCTCCAACAGGTCCATGTCCTTCCTGTTCTGGGGGAAGATACACTGGAAACAAATGCATTGTGATACATTAGAAACAAAACAAATTCTCTGGAAAAACTTTTGTGGGTGAGTTGAAATACCTCCTGCTGCTGGTTCCATTGAAAAGCTTTAGCAGTGGCTGTATTAATTCAGATAACTTGCAGTATAAAACACAAAGATAATGGTTGTTAGTAGTGAACTTTCTAATTGTGGTATTGACTGAGGACTCAAAGCAGTAAAATTTCCAGGCTGGATCCAGTTTAGCCAGGATAGAAATTATTGTGTCTTTCTCAAGTTTGGTTACCCATAACCAGTTTTCTACTTAAAGACATGGAAAACAGTATTTCTGTTAAAAATTAGAAATATGGGAATATTAGAGTAATGGGAAGGCAGACTTGCTGTATGGGATTGGGGCTAAAAATAAACTGCTTATGCTGGAACAGGCAGAGATAAATCCCTTGTTTCTTGCACAGAACATCTTGTATAGATGAAGGGGGGAACAAGTTGAGCTAGTAACTAAGAAGTATTTTCTTTCTTTGGGGCAGTGATGACTGAGATTCAATATTGTTTTTAAAATGTTTCAATTACAGTATTATTTTGAAAAAGGCTTATACTTTTAGGGGGCTAATTTTTTTTATAATGTAACTA